>DF239422.1:92713-209132 GCA_000507305.1 Breviolum minutum Mf 1.05b.01 | reverse complement strand
AAAAAATCGCTTAACACCACCAACCCACCCACCACCACCCTTGTATCAGTTGTTGCGGCGCCCACCCACCTCCCTTGTATCAGTCACCACTCCACCCACCGCCTCCCAACAAATTCATTAAGGTGTCAAGTCAGTACTGCACCAGGAGCAATTGCACCAACATTGAACACATGAGAGTGTATGACATGTGCGCATGCAAAATTACAAGAATATTCATGTTTTTTTTTGGGTACATTTCTTTATGTAAAGTCATCAAAAAAGTAATTGCATTCAAGTGGGCCGCCCCCTGAATCAAAGGATCGGACAATTGCTCAGGGACCCTCAAAAAATCGCTTAGGGACCTTCAAAAAAGATCGCTTAGCGACCCTTTAAAAAATCGCTGAGCACCACCAACCCACCCCATTGTATCAGTTGTTGCGCCCACCCACTTCCCTTGTACCAGTATCAGTCACACCACCCACCACCCATTCACCACTACCACGCTTGTATCAGTTGTTGCGCTGCCAACCCACCTCCCTTGCATCAGTCAGCACCCCCAGCCCTCCCTTGTATGAGTTGCACCACCCACCACCAACCCATCCACCACCAAACCACCCACTAGACGTTTCACCTTGCATCAACGGGATTGTATGGAAAAAAAGATTGTTGGCTGAGTTCGTTTTATTGTTTGCTGTCTTCACATATGGAGGGTTCCTGAAGATTTGGTACTCTTCCAAAAACTTGAAGCAGACAAGCATTATATGCTACTGTCCTGACACTTGCAGGAATTCACTTCATGCGACCTGCATATGTGAAGTCAGTACTGTCAAGTGTTGGAAACCATGCCATCATTGGGATATCTCACCATCTGGTCGCCATCGCGATGGCGACACGTCTCGTTTTCCCAAACTTCTTCGTGTTTTGGTACCACGGGTGCAAGTAAAGACAGTTGGTGTAACCCATGGGTTGGGAACACTTGAAGGGGTCAAGACAATGGAACTGAGTATAGTTGGACGTTGAGGTGCTTTGACCGCAGCAGTCTCTTGGTATCAACTTAAGTTTTTTTTGTTTTCCAAAAATTGTGGCATCTCCTGGTCACATCAAAACGTCCTATATCCGGTGTGGATTTCTCTTTTGGCCTGGTGAGCGGCCAGAGTGCCTTGAAAAGGGGATCTCATCTTGTTTCACCACGTAAAGAACCGCCACATTCTTGTGAGACAGTCCGACAGGGATTTCATCTATGAATGAAGTGTTCTATAAAATGATGAGCCAACCAAGGTCATATTATTAGTCATATTCAAAGTCAAAGTTTCCCAAAAGTTCAATCATCCCTGCTGAGTTGGATATTGTATAAGGACCAAGCCACCGCCTTGGATGCGTGCATCAAGAAGAACCACACCACGGCTGCACAGGAGGAACTGAAATTGACGTGCCTTGTCATTTTTCACTGCAACTGGAAGGTGAAGGGAAGATTAGGTGCAACTTTCAGTGCAAATTGGTAGACCACTTGGGAATCGAAGATCTTTTTTTGGTGATTGCAAAAATTCATGTTGCCGCACCTTGATCATCAAAAAGGACTCAGGTGGCCAAATTCCGGCGATGTGAGGTGATTCCTTTGACCAGATGTAGTGAAAGGCTAGGGTGGGTGTCCCTGTATTGGCCTGTATACAAAGATCGTCATTATTTTGCTTTAAAACCGGCACCTCCAATTGTCACTTCAACCTGTTGACATGTTCATTCCCAAGGTATCCCACCAAGACCGATACTGTGCCAGCGAAGTCTACATGCAGTGAGAAGCTGAATGCCCCTGGCACCGCGTTGCTCGGCGAGGAAAAGAGTTCCTAGTTACACTCCAAAACCAACAAGCCCTTGAAAATTGATGGTTGGAAGTTGGAAAACTACTTTTTTTGAGGAAGGCCTATTTTCCAGGGCTATGTTAGTTCTAGGGAGGGTATGTGAAGCAAATCTTATGATGGTTCATCCTATGAGAATTTAAGATCTCACCACCTTTTCCCTTCAATAGGCCAGCCCTGCCAGGTAATCCTTAATTGGAAACAACAACCATTAGCCTTATCCCTTTCATGGTCTTGTTTTGTGGCTTGCCATGCTGTACTGTTTTTGTGGCTGGCCATGTGATTTGATCTTGTAGCGAAAGCTGACGTTGTAGAATTACGGCTGAACAAACATCCTAAACCTTTTGATACGGTGAAAATTACAATCCCATGAATTTCTGTGTTTTCAACATTCCAGTTGCAAGATGGTGTCCATGACATTTCTGAGAGTGAGGCATTTCTTGAAGACTTTCTATTCCGGGGTGCCGGAAGTGCTGATGCCCACCTCTCTCACAACTTACTACTGCGCCGGGCTGCTTAGGGGTTGGAAGGAAGGTAACACCTCCAAAATCCAGAGGTTACCAACACCAATGCAGAAGAAACGGCAAACCAAGACATCTAGAGATTGAACAAGCCGTGTTTTACCTTTTTGAGTGTTCATGCCTGTTTTTTGTTGTATCATTATTCTGTTTACTTTCAGAATAACATCAGAAAACAAACAACGACAAAAAAAGAAACAAGAAATGCCACCAGTTTCTGGGATCCGGTTTCCCTTTGGGAAAGAAACATCAGGGTTAAACTGTGGCGATGTTGTACCTGGTTGAGGTCTCTGGATTGAGTACCAGCTATTGCCCAGTGGCCTCGGCATCCATGTCCTTGCTGGCCAAGGTTGGTGTTGGGGGATGATGTTTTTTTGATGCGAGAAATTTGGAGGTTTCAGAAAAAAAAATCAGAGGATCTTCTCTTGGCGCATATTTTTTATTTGGTAGATCAAAATTTCCATGATTCTTTTTGACCACTTAAGATGGTGGTATTTTAGGAGAGATGAACTTTGTCATGCGCTCGAGTGCTTTTACTACTTTTCAGATATGGTGGGGTAAGAGTCTTGATTGAAGTGATTCCCCGAATCCAATTTTTTTTCTTCCAAAAATCTCTGGTCGCCTCACCAAATCCTGTTTTCCCGTGCAGCTCGCAGTTTGCCAACCAGAAAGGGTGGCAATCGATCAAAAATGTCTTGAGTTTGGCAGCGACGAAAATCCGCATTTCTGTTGCGTCTTTGTTGCAGGTCAATGGCCGCAGGTCAATGGTGCCGCACATCAAGTTCCTCTTTGGACTGCAAGTCTAGGGAGGGCAGGTGGTCAGCAACTCCTGTTCTTCAAGCTCAATCAAGCTTATCAGTACGGGATGGGATGGCATTCTCTCATCAATTAGGGTGGTGGTATACCTAGGATGACTCCTTTCAAGGCTTTCCGGATGACCCATCATTACAAAGAGTTTAGACGATGGCACACCTCCTTTTTCTGGGATGTTTTAAGGAGATCAAACAAAATAACTGCACTTCCTTCTCGATTTGGCCTTTGATGGTTCTTTGGCCAAAAAATCGCAGCAACGGTGCTGCTACTGCAGCTGCTACTGCAGTGACTCACCTGGTTGATCTTGTCAAAGCAACAATCTTGTCATGGGGAGCATCAACAGATTGCTTCCAATTATACATTTCATTTTAAGCCTACAAGCCACCTCGAACAGCCTCGCAACTTTTCGTCAGTAAATTTTTCAGGGTGCCAAGCTGTATTTTGAAGTCTGAATCACTTCTTAGAGGATTCCTGGAGCAGGAGTCCCGGGATGACTCTGCTTGACCCCATTTCCCCTAGGTCAGAGTGTATCTGCAGGTGACATGGTATGATCAATTTTTTTGTATCTCTCTAACATTGGTTGAAATCCACACACCCAGCTGGAAGATGCCTCAAATATACCCTTTGCACGAATAGGCCATAACCTAACTAACCGGGGAGATTGTGAAACAGGGGTGCTTTCTTCACTGAAGGATTGCCACTTTAACAAGGTGGGTCTAGGCTTTGTTTTTTCCCATTTGGCTCAGGTAAAGTCCAGCATGGAATCAATGTAGCTGAGACGCGAACCGCGAGGATTTCAAAAATGGATACGCGTGCTCCAAACGGGTGCGATGATATGGAAATCTGAAAGTCCAAGGCAAGATACTTGTGATTTATTGAGAAAGGATCTTACACCAATGGAAGACGCTATGTTTGCTAATATGTAATGATGATTTATTAACATACATTGTAGATTGTTTATACGTACACTGACTGGCACTGACACACGCACACACATGTATATATATATATATACACACACTTATGCACTGTATACACATGTGTATATATACATATGAACAGAAGTGCATATTTAGCATGTACACATAACAATTCTAGAGTCTAAGCAACAAGAATGCCCGATAGCTGCTTCAGATATAGCCCGCTTCCAGCAAATTTCACCTACGGTGTTGTGCTCTTCCGTGTTCACCCCGTGCCATTTGTGGGTTTATAGAGGGCGAAGCATTTCTCGAGACGCCGCACGCGGGTTGCACGCTGACGGCGCCATGATTGATGAAAGGCGAGAACCTTTTGAAAGGATATTGAGGTCCCAAATTGGAAGACGTAGCCAGAGGTGAAATATATTCGTCCAGGATTGCATTATTCGTCCTGCTCTTGAATGTAGCCACATTAAGAACTGCAGCCTCCAAAGTAATGGTAGTGACGATGAAAAGCATCACAAAGTCACTTTGCAGTGCGACGTGGCTTGCTGTTCAGGTCTTGTTGTTTTACACTCTCAAAATTGACCCTCTGACTTTTGTTGACCTCATGCAAAAAAGCAAGTTGTCTTTCAGGCCATAATGCGCAGGTGTTACAGTTGATGAGAAAACATCCAGTACCGGTTGATGTGGCAAATATTCTATTGATTATTGTGCTATTTTTGTGTTTTAAGTTTTAACCATGTTGAACCGGTTCATCAGATTTTTTCATTGTATTTTGACTCAGCTGGAGTCCTGAAGTGTTGATAGGCAAGGTGTGCCACGACTTGTCGGGGCACTCAAAAAAACTGAGGCAGCTTAGAAGTACCTTCAAAAGGTGAGGTATGTTGTAAAGAAATGCCATTTTTTCTTACAAAGTACAAGTTTTTTTCTTGGGAAAACAGTTAAAGTGACATGAAGAGTAAAATTGTACCAGTTTGTATGATGATAAGTTAACTCAATGTTTAAATGATCTTAAATGTGTCTCTTTAAGCTAAAGGTCGGTTTGTTGCAAACAACATGAAGAATCCTTTTCGATAGTAAAGCCTCCAGGTTTCAGAATCCCATGAAAACAGGACCAAAAAGTTGTTGACGTGAAACTCCACGCGATTTTCACGATCTGAATTTCCTCGGATTTGTTGGTATGGAACTCCGGAGAAACAACAACTCCAGAGATACAAAGCTGCCAACCCGATTTGGCCATATCGAATACCATTGAATCCCAATCTCAGCTTTTGCAAAGCTAGGGAGTCTAGCCGAGTCGATTCAAATGTTGGAAACTCACTGGTGAAGTTTGTGTCTTGGAATCGGGACTTCCTGGGCCCAGTTCCTAACCCCCCAAAATTGGAGACATATTATGTACATCCTTTCCTTTTGGGTTCAATTAAGGTGACAGTCAAGTCCGTACTGTTGCGATTTCGCTAGCAATCACCAGTCCTCAGGTGGTTCATAACACATTCCTGGAGCTTGATGACCAACCAAAGGAGGTTCGGTTCCCTTTCAAAAAAGGGGCAGTGCTTCTTCGGTGAGGGGGAGAATTGAGAAACGAAGGATCCCCTTTTTACTGGCAAATGCCATTCAAATGGTGGACTTTTTCAAGGCTATGTTCGATTGGAGGATAAAATATTGTCAACAAACACAACATACTGTGACATGTTGGTGAACATGATGGCTTGTGGTTAGATTCACGACTGCTGAAATGAGAGGAATTTGTCAGAGAATGATGCATGGGCTGGAAATCATCCCGGTTGGAAGTTGGTGGACGTAGCTTCCACTTGGAGCAGCATCAAAAATCCTTCTCATTAGCATTACTGTAGATTAGAGATTGGAATCTCAAATGAGTAAACGGCCAACATCAAAGGTAATTGTGTTGCCAAAGTGAGCCTTACCTTCAACTTGGGCTCGGATGTACATCCCTTGGAGGAGAATCGCAGGCCAAGGGCACAGACGGTGAGGGGAGCCCAGTTGGTTCGCCCTTCAAAAGGGAGATTTTGGATGATCTGAAAGAATGGTGGGATCCATGTGGGATCCTTCTTCCACTTTCCCGGAAAGTGCTTGTTTTTTTCGTTTATTTCGAAGGATCAACGGTTTTTGATCAGTTTCCGAATTCGGATATTTATAGTTGTTTTGGTGGCTGACGAATCAGCTGCCAGTGCCACAGAATCATTTGCCCACGTGGGCTGGCAGCCTGGGTACATCATTGATGTGAGGGTCGAGTACGTATCTGAAAATGAGATTCCAAGTGTGTTCTTTGGGACTTGGAGGTAAAGTGGTGGGTGATTTTGAAAAAGATATTACCCTCTGAAAGCTAACATATCCGTTGAAGATTGATCTTGGTAACTGTTTGCCTTGACCAGATCATTCCGTGTTTCCGTGATGGAAAGCCCACACTGAGGATATCACTGAAAGGAAGGCGCCACGGAAAGTGTCCTACCACGTGGATGCCGAAAACGAGTGGAGCCCTCAAAAATCAACCCCCCAAAAAATTGGTGCTTTCTTTGTTTTTTTTCGCCCAAGGCGCGCGGCGGCACATGGGTTGGGATCCCAAGCACCTTTCGGGTGGAGACTGTCACAGTTTCCTAGTGTTGGAAGAAATTCGGCGTTCACCAACTGGGATGTTAAGAATTTTCAAACCCATGTGAATATCTTGTCAATAGTAAAAAAGATAAGTGCCAAGCTGATTTGTCGGATTTTTTTTGAGCCGTTAATAGTACGGAGGTATTTGCTTCAATATTTTTTTTTGATGCATGTTTAAGAGGTGGCAGAACTATAGGATGGCCTTGATGTGCAGACGATTTTTGATTGAACAGTGGGGGCTTCTTGATTTTTTTTCCCACCAAAGCCCCTGAGCTGTGCGAAATCACCCAACCCGCAGCGACTGTATCATTTGCTGGATGCTTTCCTTCCACAATTTTCCGAACATATTTCCTAGGTTTGTGTTGCCTTCAGGGATATCTTTCCATTTCCCAAAAATGTTCCTGTTGGCCAAAGATACCCCTCTCAAAATAGCGAGATCCAAAAACCATTCCTATGAGCAACAAATGACCTGCGTTTTTTCAGCCATCAGTTCTACAGCTTTGCCCACCGAGGCACTTTGGCCTGGGTACGGTGTCCGAAGACTTTCCTCCCGGCATGGCAGACGCTGCCCAGGTTCGGTGGTGAAAAAAGTCCAACTGGACGAGGTTTTAGCAAGATATGAAGGGTTTGGGGAAGTCAGGCTTCAGAGTCCTAATTTTGTAGGCCTTTTTGTTTTTCTCAAACAAACAGAAAAACATCTTGTTGAATGGACAGTTGTGAGGCATTGCGCCATTATGTGGTGACATGCCTCCGTAACTTTTGCGGAGTTTTTTGCCAAGCTGGCGACTCACAGAGATGAAAATCCATCGATTGAACTTGATCTCCAAAGTTTTACCCTTTGATACAAGCTGGATGATTTTGCAGGTTGAGGATGCAATTTTTACTTGCTTATATTTGAACAAAAAGAATGCGCGGGCTTTCCATCACAAAGATGGTAGTTCAATATGGACGTCGTCACACCACCTTTTGCCACCCCAATTGTGGTCATCTCGTAGTTTCGTGCGGGAGGCAACAAATGTGCTCTGTAGCTCTGTGCAAATCTGCAGAATTTGTAGCATATATATATATATATATGTATAAATATATGTGTATATACATTAAAAACCGCCTTTTTGCTCCACATCATTGACAGATTTATTTTCGATAAATTTCGGGTGACCCTTTTCCACATGGTCTTCATCCGTTTTTTGGGTCTTTCGCAGATGATGCGCCTTTCACAACTGTTGGGCGCCTGAGGGATGGATGGCTTGAGGAAATGGCCAGTCATCAATTTGATTGGTGGAGGTTTAGTTTTTGTTTTGGGAAAGAAATGTATCCAGAAAAATATAGACAATATTGTAAATCAAATCACTCTCCTTTTTGGCAGGCATTTGAAATCGACCATGATTTGAAGATGAAACAGAGAACATGCACTTTGCAGTTTCTTCCCCTGGAGTAAGGGAAACTCGTTGACAGCATCCCTATGAGACTTAACGGTGTTCCAAAAACTGTTTCTTGATGATCGGCCTGGAGAACTTTTCATGAGATCAAGGAGACATACCCTCCAGTAAACTAAGGTAAAAAGGCTGGCATCTAGATGTACTTACATACTATATATATATATATATATATATATACCGTAGGGCGAGGAGGTTCGACCGGGAACTCCTCGCCCCGAAGGGGTTTATATATATATGAAGGTTGGGGTGGGGTTGGGGTGGGGTGGGGTNAACATTTCCAAAATCGTCATTTTACCACACAAATCACACGTTTCTCACAAATATAAATGTATGAATGATGGATTTTTGATCAATCAACACGCGGATCAAAAAAATTTCGTCCGCGCAGAACACAATTCTATGTAGAGAATGACTTCTTCAAAAACTCACGTTTCGCCACAGCGAAATAACAATTTTTAACCATTCACAAAATCCTACTCAAAGAACCTTCGGTGAACCTCCGGCCCCTAGCGTATATATATATATATATATATACACTGTACACATCTATGCAGCTGGTGGATTTTGCAGTTAGCTATGTTGGAATCTGGGAGGTTTTTTTGAGCTTTGAAGGGTTGGGTACATTCTGGGTGTAAAATCTCACTACTGTCAGGTAATGTAGACCCAAGACGTACAAAACCGTCAGGCTTTTCAAGGTCGGTGAATGATTTGTTGTGATTTACCCAGATACATGCAGTTGTGTTGGGACATCAGAAGCGACTATTTGTTGATCTGATCTATATAGTGCTTCAAAAGTCAAGGAAGTGAGCCCTTCGATTCACACATTGCTCAGGGTGTCACGCCAATTGTAAAAAGGGTTCCACTTACATCCTCACTAAACTCAGAATCTTGGCTAAGAGCGTTTGAAAGATGATCGTCCAGTTTTTGTCCTAGGTTGTGGTTGGAAAGGATGGACGGAGACAAGTAGAGTAATAGTAATATGACCGAAACATGTGGAGCCAATTGGAGCTACATACTTGAGTCTTGAACAATTCCCTCATGTTGTCACAGGTGTCAGTCGTGACAGGAGGCAATTTTCGGAAGCTGTATAAATCAACTGCACACTTTTGAGGTCCCAAAGTCCAACATAGCTTGCCGCTGAAAAGTTACCTTTCCAAACTGAAAGTAGTCTTCCAAGCATCATGTTTTTGGGAGCTGTTAAACTCCTGGGGGTGTCCGAATGGGCCCCCCGAAACGCCGAAACTGTGCGGGTCAATGGGGCAACCAAGGCAAGCGCATGCGGCTGGAAGCACCATGTCATGGCCTCAATTCTTCAGCAAGGTTCCGAACGAAGAAAAGTCAGAAGGATATCAAGGAATCTTAATGAAGTTTATTGCCAGAATATTCTATTATCATCCATTATCCATATTTTTGCAAGAGCAACATGAATAATGGAAGCTTCACCAGCTTTCCTTCAAACTGGATTACATGAGAACTGGCAGGTTTTGTTGTAAGAATCCACTGAAACTTTAGTGAGCTTTTGTAAGGTGTTTATCTCCCCATGAAGGAAGTATAGAACCAAACACCGCTACAAGATCTTTGAGCTAAGCAGCTGAGCTACTCCAAAAGGTAGGGGTTATTAAGGGAATGCGTGCTGGATTCTTTGTCATCCAAGGGCGGCAGCTGCGGCCGCGGCCTCATTGGCGAATCCCTTGTTGGCACCACCTTTGTCACTCGTCAAAGTGAAGGGAATTTTTGGCGCCAGCCAAGGGCATCGATTTCGGATGGAATGAAAGATCATGAGAAACAGTCTTACGATAAAATTGTTACTTAGTTGTACCATTTCATCCAGAATGTTCTACCCAGAATTGGTGAGATTTCTAGACCCTACTCTATATAGGCATCTTCATCCTAACAAGCAAGATCATATGAGATACTCACCTCTTAACAATGCTTTGGGGAGGTAGCTTTCTGTGATATTGAAGTTTCCAAAGAAAATAATCCTGGATGTCAAAACTTTGGAATCTTCTTTTTGATCACCTGATACCTGGTTGGATCATGGCACCAGACATCATGGCTTCTTCTGGCACCTATTGGATCCGCATTTTCAACTTAAGAACTACCGTTTTGATTGTCAAGGAAGGTTTGCTGAGTTTTTCGGTAAAATTGGGATAATTTCAATCTACCAAGCTTAGCAAATCAATGGTCAGCAGTCGAGTGCAATAGACTTCTTTGAGTGGGTACATAACAACTTAAGTTCGAGCCGAAACCAAAAGCGAAATGAACAAAAGCAGGGTTCCTTGTTTCTCACATTATATTTCAAAAGAATACGTTTACGCTCTACGGTCATCATCCACTCAACCTCCGGCAATCATTTAAAATACTTTGAATACTGCGCTGGAAAACAGTTAACCCACCTAATTCTATTGGTATTCACCTGAAATGATTTTAGCCAGGTATTTCTCGATTCCTAGAGGGTTACAGTCGTAGATGATCTTCAAGGTATAGTTTGTTTTGAAACTTGATCCCGGAACGGCAGAAATTTTTGAGATTTTGTCACTTGGGAATCAAATGGTGGGCTCATAGACCACAGGACCATACTTGGAGGATCACCTTGCTTAGGAAATGGTTAGTTAAGGGAGTTAGAAGCCATTCATAGCTAGACTAACCCTACTTAGAGGACGAAAACTAAGCTTGGGCCAATTAACCACTTGCAAGTCATGGGATAATTGCAAGTAATGGGATTGTCCCTCCAAGATAGGAACCCCACCTTTCACCATCAGATCTGTCAGGCCCTTGCCACCGGGTGGCTACTATCCGGGCCTGTCGCCCTGGCCGGGTCTTCACCCTGCGCAGGCGGAAGGGTGAGATGACATGGATTTTTTTCATGAGAATCTAAGGGGCCCACCCCCCCAATGCCACCCGCCTAAGAAATAAAGCCTTATTTAAGGGATTCCAAACCACCAGCGTCCCTTAGTCATCTCCTAATAAGGCCTTTTTTCCTGGCACGGGAGGCATTTGGGGGGTGGGCCCCTCAGATTGTTCTTGATGGACACATATAATTAGATAGACATAAATGCATGATAGATTACATGTGTATGTGTATGGGTTCGAGGCGTACTTTGGTATAGGAATCCTGCCAAAAGGCCTGACATTTCAGGACTTTGCTGCTCCAAAGTTTAATTTTTGGGTTCCGTCTTCCTTTGTGCAGTGGTTTGTTTCCAATCCCAATGTAAAAAGGAAAGAATGCTTCCCTATTCCTCATCAATCCACCCGGGTGTATTTGTATACATCTCAAAATTGTGGGCACCAAAAAAACAAATGGTTTCTTTCTACAAATGGGGGCCGGGGGCTCATCATTTTGAGACACACCCATATGTACCGTATATGTTAGATGCATATACGTACATGTTATATCTATTGGGGCATGCCAAAACTGTAACAGTGAGTAAATACTCTACACATTTTTCATCAAGGGAATCCTATTAATCTTCATTCTCCATTGTGACAGTGTTTAGGTATTAGGTATGGTCCATTTTTTTTTCAAGCCTTGAGGCCTTCCTTCCGGGAGCCTTGGCGCCACCACTTGGAGCTGTGCCAGGGGCAGGCACTGGTTGGAGGAGATTTCTCGATGGTTGCTGGCTCTTTACTTTTCTTTGATGGTGAGATTTGGGTTATTGTGAGATTTGTTTGATGGTGAGATTTGATGAGATTTGTTTTGTATTGTGGTGTTTATAACATTCCCAAGATTTTTGAGCCAGCACAACTTGGCGCTTGGTTCAACATGGCATGTATATATATACATATATGTTTGTTTGCCTTTCAATCCAGAGTTGCACATGAGAAATCCGGTTCGCTTCATTGCTGGGATATGTTGGGGCTAGAATGCAACTTTGAAGACAGATATTGTATCTCGTTGATCTCTTCACAAGCAAAACAACATTTCGCAGAAACGAGAAGTAACATTTCTAAACTCTCCGGTTAGATGACAGGAAAATCACCGGTTTTGCCAGCAAATTCAATGAAATGGAGGTGACATCTTCCTGCCAGCCTCATCTTAGGCTCCTGGTGGATAACCAAAAATATTCCCTGGCCATAGCCAAATTGAAGGCATTCCGAATGCCAAATCCGGAAACGAATCCTTTTTGTACACTCCGGTAAACTAACATAGCGAATGGAAAGTCGCCCATCCTCAAAAAGGAGATTCGAGTCCGCTAAGCCTTAAGGGCATCTTATTTTTCGGGACCGGGACCTCCGGGGATCCACAGAGTGATTCTTCGCTGTTAGGCGCCTGGCCCTATGCCTTACCTTATGCGGGTCTTGATCCTACCGTAGCTGCCATGGCAGCTGCATCTGCAGGTGCCCAAACAAACCAGCAGTGATCAGTTCAAGGTGAATGATTTAGTTGAGATAGAGAGGGGAGTTATGCTGAACTCATACTGTTGCTGAAAGAAATTCCCGGCCAAAGCAGTAATTAATTTGTCATACTACCGCATTTCCCAGGCTTTTTACACTGGCGCAGGATTTCTTCCATGAACAGAAGTGATGCGACCCAACTATGTACATGATTAGGATGAGCTATGACAAAGATCCTGAATTTCTTCACCAAAACGCATAATGGAATGGAAGGAGGGCATTGAACACTTCTCATTTGGTCAGGGGATGTGTTTCGTTGCAAATTGAATACCTTGAGTGTAAAATTGCAGAAAAGCTGCCTGTGAAAAGGATGGAAAAGGTATTCTCTGTCAAAGACGGGGCAATTTAAGGGATAGTTGGATGGTCTGTTAGACTTTGTAGCTAGATTTATGCACTGATGTATCCAGACGAGCTGGTGTAGACACATGGTTCGGTTAGAACATGGCCATAGATATACGCTACCATCATTCAAACACAATTGACAATGGATCACGTCTAATTCACTATTGAGCGGTTGCTTAATGGTGAGGGTTCACATAAATTTGTATAAGCCGGTAGTTTGACACCTCTCCACTGTGGTAAACAACTATAGCAGTGTAAAACGGACCATTTTAAGATGTATGTCGTGGTGGACAATGCATCATCCCTCTGCCCAGCTGCATCCAATGTTTTAGGCTTTTTGAAGATTTTCAATCGGGAAGTTTTATGCATATGTTACATGTTCCTATTGTTATTAAAAAGCATTGTAGTACGACAACCCACAAAACCATACTCTAATTGTTGTACGATTGCTATAGGATTGTATTGACCATCTTTAGTCTACATTTTACTAATATTCACTGTAACTCTCGTTGTTTTTTTCCCCTGATCTCCTTTGCAGTTCAACACCGATGATCCCGGATCTCCCGGATCCCCAATTTCATGTTGTTGAGATTCTGATGAACTCGGACTCCGGAGGGCCCACATTCCAGAAGCTTCCTGCCATGGTACTTTTAGGATTGTGGCATCATGAACGATGATTGTTGGAAGAGTTATTGGCCCCTGATTTTGGCCGCATATGATTCTCCTTCGGCGCGACCTGACAGGAGGTGCTGCCGCTGCGGCAGCAGCCAACGTGGACATCTTAAATCCCGGATGCGTGAATGACATGACGCATTGGCGCAGTCTGTGAAAACGTGCAAATATGATCTACCTAAAGTCAAGTCTACGTACGTTTATGTACATACATATATGGCATATACATGTATCGAAATAATATATGCACGCATACTCACACACTCACATACTCACATGTATTGAAATATGCGAAAAGACTCACACGTCCTCACAGAGACATCTGCTTGCATATACATCAACGACACACGTACATACATACATACATACCTACCTACCTACATGCATGCATGCATACATACATACATACATACATACATACATACATACATACATACATACATACATACATACATACATACATGGACGTGCATGCCGGCATGCCTGATCATGAAGGTCATGGAGGACAAAAAAAAAATAAAAAAAATAATATATATATATATATCACATCAATCAAACAGAAGGTTGGTTCCTCAATTCATCCGCACACATCTTCTCTCATTTGGGAAACAAGCTGAGGCTCAGGCTCGTGCCGCAGCCACCTTGTCGGAATCTTAATGCCTTGCATAAAATCCATCATTCGCCCTGAGGTGTGCTATATGTCCGATATGGTGATCTTTAGTAGGGGGAAGGCTCATGATCTTTTTGGCAACACCATGTGGTGCATACTGGAAAGAAGTTCCCATTTGAGACATGTCATGGATCATGACTTTGAAATGATATTATGAACTTGAAGCATGTTTCTTCCTTTACAGGCTCCCAGCACGTCCGTGTCATGCATCTTGGTCCAAGGACAACCAAAGGACGTGGACGCACACGCAGTGAACGTAGCCGTACCGTCGGGAAGAACCCAGCATGTCATCAGTGATCTATGAGTGAATTAGACCTGGTGATGGCACTTTCACGCGTTTCAGGTAGTTATGTAAAGTGCATCTTCTCTGGAGGGATTTGGAACCAGAGAGCAGATTCAAAAGGTGAATTCCAGCAATTAGTGGTTGATCCATAGGTTGCCACCTCAACTTTTTTGTTCAACCCTTTTTTAACCCATCAACTTGCCCCTTTTCAACTCAACATCAGTGGAAGCGCTGAGGCGAGTACGGACAGCGCTTCGATGTACGGGGCACCCTGCACGGGTTGTCGTCAGAGGTTTGTCAAATGATGAATGTTTTTGTTTTTCCCCAGTTTTTTTTAGCTAAGGGGGCTGTTTGTTAATGATGGATTCATGATGCCTCCACATTTTTTTTGTAAAGTTGGAGATACGATGGTAAAAAAACTTTCTGTAATGGGATCAAGCATGGTCGTTTTCTTTTGGCAAATGATCATCAATATATCGCTAGGTAGTCACGCTTGGAATTGACAATAGCACTAAAGGTGGGTGCGCTACATTTTGTGAGGCCATTCACCCTGTGGAATCTTCCCATCATCATGAGCTCTTCTCAGTCATCTTGTTTAACAAGAGGAATCCCTTTTAGAATGATCGGCTTCTTTATGTTTTAGTGAAGTGGGACCCGGGATAGTTTTAAATTTAGTCCAACAAAGTTAGGAGTTTTAACAGAAAAGCCAAAGTTTTGCCAAGTCATTCTTGAAAGGATTGACAACACGTCAGCGAAGCAACGCACTGAGGCCTGCTCAAATACCTGCACCGAAGCAGGTTGGAGTGAAAAAGCAGCCATGATTTCAATTGGACTTTGACACCTTTGAACGTGGTGTTGGTCCTCCACAACTAGAAGATGAACATCTGAATATCCAATGATTTGACTACGGTTTAAGCTTTAAACCATCCCTATGGTGTTTTATTTCTCCAATTGAGATTAGCTCAAAGACTGCAAAAAAGCCAGGTGGTCGTAGAGAAAACACCTCCTGATCCTCCTGCCTGGGACCTGAAAGGGATGAAATCTGCGTGATTGGAATTTCCATCCCTTTAGTAGAGGGTGGTTTGGTAGGAGTGTAATTCTACCCAAAAAGGTGAGCTTTTTTTGGAGGTGGGTAAATTTTACTGCATGGGAATTCATTGGAAAATGGTGGGGTTTAATTCGGATTCTTCTCCCCTGTAATTTCGGAGTTTTGAAGTTGGTGAAGTGTAAACGTCACAAGTTGGGGTCTACCAGTTTATCAGCGAGCAACTTACCAGAGATGCATGCCTCTCAAAGGTATCAAAGTGGTGGACTGTCACATGCTTGGTGAATAGCGACTGCCATCACGCTCCTGTCGATTTTCAATACATACAGTACATTTGGGCAATTGATAACGACCTCAGCCCACCTCACCGAAAATGATGTGTCAGAAACGGAAACCCCTCTCAAGATACCCTCGTAAGTCAAGGTAGGAAGTTGTTCGAAATTCGCCAGATCACATCAGTGAAGTTGCGTGGAAGAATGGAAATCCCCGTACAAAAAACAGCACTGGAACAGCTGACGAGTTCTTTTTGGTTGTGATGAGGTGAATGGCACGACCATCATGCTCCGGAATCTTCCGCAGCTGTGTCTTTGCCCGCAATATTTTTGAACCTCCGTTGAATTTCAGGCTGGGGCTACGCAGAAGATGTTTCAATGATGTACGCATTCCATGAAAGTGGAAACTGGCCATAGAAGGAAACTTGAGCAATTAAAAAACCCTGATTGTTTGGCTTATAGAGACGATTCTACTACCCAGTTATATGGGGATTATGTGTATATATATATATATATATATACATTCTATACAACAAGCTTCTATAAGGATTCCTATTAACCTACCAGTACTATGGAATGTAGCAAGTTTTTTTTCCTGCTCACTGCTCACTTGTATTGGAAGGCACACTTTCAAAGAGGGTGATAGTAGAGAGCAGCATTCTGCAGTTTTTTGATTTACTCTGCTCAGTCGCTTCTACCCCTGTGTGAGCACATGGTGCAGAGTCTTTCTTTCTTACAAGACCTTGTGCCAAAGTCATGAATTTCCAAGGGTTGAAGTTGGTTCTCCTTGAGGTTCACGCAGAAAAGTATGCTGGACTTGCTTGATGGCGAAGGCTTTCATGCCAAATATGTCACTCCTGGCATGCTTAGCCATGATTTTGAAGATGAACATGAATGATGGCTGATGCATGTGACTCTCAGATATTTTTTGGGGGACTATGACTCTAAGAGCTCGTGGTGAAAGAAGACATCTTTTCTGGACCTTTGCTGATCAGAAGCCATGGGCCAACTAGCTGACTCTTGCTTCACCCTGGTCATGTCTGCCAGGACTTTGTGTATTTGCCCATGGATTTCCGAAACGGTCAGGGTGGCCCAACTCGTAACCTTCAACGGGTTCGACGTGGCAGATGGCTGATAACTTGCTGGAAGGACTAAGGTAAGACCCATTGAAGGGTTTGAGCGACGTGGCACAGTTGTCCTTCGCTGTTTTTATGGCATAAAATTGTGGAACTTTTGGTTTTATGACATGCACAAGTCAAACAGATCTAGAAAGGAGGCAGAAATTGCTAATTTGAATACACAGTAGAAATTTTAACATGAGGCAAAAAACAAGCGTTTGGAACAGGTAATGCCTAAGAAACATGGACATGTTGGGTATTCAGCCATTCAATTTCAGTGGGATAAGGCCAAAGACGTTGCACGGTTCCAAAGAAACAGCTTTGGACAGAATTTTTGTTGACCAAATCGAAGTTAGGATTTTATAGTTATGAGTTATGAATAGTGACATGTACGCCCAAGATTTCCGAATTCCAAAGTCGTTATAGCTTCTACTGCGATTACCAAGCGGGATTCGTATCCTCCCTTAGCACCAAGTTGTGAACAGTCACCGCGCTCCAACGATGGAAGACTGCTTGAACTGAAATGGATCTCCGTTCTTTGGACAGCCAAACCGTCAAACCTAACAGTCTCATATCTTGGAATTCAGTACTGTAATGGATCTCCCTACCATGGTAATTAGCCATTGATTAGGGTTATGACGGTTATGAACTCCAGTTTCTCACTGTTTGAGTTCCATGAAGATTATGAGGTGATGTCATGGGAGAAACAACCCTGAGGGGGTTTCTTTTGTGTCAACAGAAGTGGACCCACACATATGTGCCACATGTACATCATATGAGTGCATGTCGCCGGCTGATGCATGCCCCGTTTGGCTCAAGGCTGTGACCTTTACCGTACCGGAAAGGTTAGTGAAGTCTAAAAGAAGCGCGAGTGATCTTGCATCATATCACATATCTGCATAGTTGATATTACTGACTTATTATAGCAGATATACCGGTGGTACTGCCGTTGACAGGTTATCAGCCGTATAATCTGATATACCCAAAGCCTGTGAGAACCAATTGTACAATCACACGGATCGGAATCCTCTGTCCGTAGTGTATGTCAACATCCGGATCTCCTGCAGAAACGCCGGAATTCGCATTAGCCGCCGAGACAGACACCAGCGGTGGAAACACCATCGTAACAGTAAGCTCACACAGTGTCCTAACGGATCGCAGATCCGATCGGGCAGGATCGAGCCTACCACAATCGTGGAACGTAGTCAGTCAAGGCGGACAAACGGGAGTAACACCGACGAATTTATCACAAATGGAGATAAGTGATAGGTCAAGACCAATAAAAAGATCCGATCAGAGGAATACAAGATCACCTAGGCATACTAAATCACCAAGAAGAAATAGTGAAGCTAGGGGATCAAGCATACCAATGACCGCTGATGAAAGGTTAGAACAGTTAGTAAGACAGTCAAGACCGGGGAACACTAGAAGACAGTCAAGACCGGGGAACACTAGAAGGGATGAAGGGCCTAGTTTGGGAAACCTAGCAATAGGATCACGAGCTCCATACCCCATGAGTCCCTCAGTGGCAACAGCAATGACATCTCCTCCAAGAGAATTAGCAAGGATTACGCCTATTTCCCCACAGGACATCCCAATTACTGACATTACGAGTGACGAGAATGGGAGAGATGTAGTTGAAGGGGTTCAGAATCCAAATAATAGAATGCTCATGCTGAACGATGAGGTAGTGAATATGACCCAAAGGCAATTGACATCCGAGTTTGAGTTGGCAGAGTTTTCTAATATTGTATCGGAAGCTGAAGTTCGCGAGTACAATCTCCAACGTGAATTATCACAAGAGATTCACATGTTCAATGAAGCTCGTAATTTGATCATTGAAATGAGAGCCAATTTCTCAATCGAAGATCAGGGATGTATAACAAGGATAGAAATGCTAGAAACTCAGAGGAATGAATTCGCTACCGGTCTTATCGAAGTCGGAAATCGTGCCGAGATGGTTCTTCAGGAACGACATGCGGAACATCAATCCGAACTTCGAGCGGTGAAGATTAGGGCCGAAGAATTCATAGGTCAGCAAAATCAAAACATTGCTATCTTAAGGAATGAATTGACTCAAGCGAACGAACATTTACAATCGGGTAATTACAGAAATGAACGATCCATTTACCATGAAAGAGAAGTCGAACGTATTAATGGATTATTGAGTGATGAATTACTCGTAGCAAAGGTCAACTCCCAACAACAAGAGAATGAAATTTCCCTAATGCAGAAGGTTATGAGTGATCGAACTACACTTCTCAATTCTGAAATAATGGGTCTCCGATCTACTGTACAGAATCAGAATGCACAGATTGCTAACAGATCAGGTTTTACCGATGACGAGGTAAGGAATTATCTTACCAGGAAGCTGGCAATGATTGAAGATGAATATCGACAGGAAGCTAGAACACAGCAAGCCATGATCCAAAGCGAAGGTGATGTTGCGAGAATATACAAAGGTAGATTTGAACACATCACACAAAGTAGTCTTGGTAAGGATCCTGATACTGACCAGCTAATCAAATCTCTGAAGAGTAGACTTGATCAAGAAGCAACGTACACGAAGAACTACATGCATCAAAATGACAAAATGTCTGATGAAGTGAGCGACATGACTAGAAAGCTGAATAGTGAGAGTATCGAGCCAAACAAAACAGTAGAGTACTGGAAAGAACCCAAGCACAGTTGGAACAGGAGGAACAAGTTCGATCAAGGCTGGACAAAATCAATCGTGATTCAAAGGATGAAATGAATCAAAAGGATGAAAGGATTGCATACCTGTCATCCGAAAATGATAGGCTTAGAGATGATCGAAATGAACAAAGGGCCTACAGTCAAGAATTATATGAGGAGCTGTGGAATCATGAAGAATATGGAACATACGAAATGACTGAGGAAGCGCATGCAGAAGTAAAGTCCAGCAAGACTGAAGCCAGTGAGTCGAACTCCCGCATTTCCAGAAAGGAAGCGGACAAAGTCGTTGTGCCTCCTTGGCCAAAATCACACGACCTCGACGGTTGGAAGAGCCAATTGATGGCCAATGTACTTAGTGCATGTGCGGATCCAGATCAGGAAGCTTGGATTTCGTGGATCGGTGAATCATTCAAAATGCATCCCGACATTACCAAGATGAGTGATTCGGGTGGCATCAGGTTCACTACGATCGATATCAAGCTTGCCATTGCCCTGAATGCAATGATTGCTTCATCCGGAGACAATGGGAAAGAAGTCGGTATGGAAATCAAAGTGATGGTCCTAGACCTAGCCCGTAGGGATCCCCCTCAGGTGGTCAAAGGAAGACAGATAATCGCTATGATATTGGAAAGCTTTAGAAGTTCCACCCATACCGATCTCATGTTCACTGGTAAGCACTTGTATGAGTTGAATTACCCCGGAGATAGCAAGTTAAATGTCTTCAGGAATCAATGGATTCATATTCTATCTGCAATGAGAGAGGATGACAAACCCAAAGATTTGGCCCTTAGGGACATTCTGTTTGACAAGATCAAAAGTTCATCCTCCATGGCATTTGACATTAGATACTATAGGAGTTTGTCAGAGGGTGACACAGACAAGTCCTATGATTATCTCATGTCGATGATGGCGAGGACCGTTTCCAATGAACGCGAAGAAAGAAACAGGATTGATAAAGCTAAGGGAGTAAATCAACTCTTGGGTTCCAAAGCGTTGGCTGTGGAAAATACAACAAAGAAAGAGGACAAACCTAAACCAGTTCCTAAAGCCAAACCTGAGGCTGCGCCCGTGCTACCACAAGCGAACCCCAAAGGACATAATGAACAGGAAAAGGGGAAAGGTAAGTACGTGAAAGGAAAGGGGAAAGATAAAGGAAAAGGTAAAGACAAAAGTCGAGGAAGATCACCCAGTCAAGACCGAAAATCAATCCCATGTATATATCACTTTCAGAAGGGTGGATGTTCTAAAGGTAAGGATTGCCCATTCAGCCATTCAAAGAAGAGGGCACCCCGTAGTTCCAGTTATGGACCTGGGAATGGTAAAGGAGGTTATCCCAAGAACGATAGAACACCATCACCAAGGCCAAAGAGCGAGAAACCATGTTTCTTGTATGCAAAGGGAAAATGTGATCGAGCCGATTGTCCTTATAAACATGATAGCGAAGCAGCTCCTGCTGAAAATGGATCAGCGAAGGCTAAAGCGGCAGCTCCCAAAGGGAAAGCCAAAGCCGCAGCTGCCAAAGCCAAAAGTGCCGCGGTAGTTGTTGAGGTCAAGAGGGAAGATAACAATGGTTATTTATCCGATTGGTCAGATAATGATGATCCATCTCCGGTAGCAGCTGGTAGAGCAATGAGAAAGAAATCAACCAATCTAGTGAAGAAGGACAAAATGGTGAAAATCAAATGGAAACCTGAGAGGATTCACATTGATGTGGGAATTGATACTAGAGGTCTTCCAAAGGGAAACAGAATCAGGAATTCAGAACCAAGATATGTCAAGAAAGAGTTCCTTAGATCCGAAACATTCAAACATCAAGCAATGGTTGATCATCTGATTGCCAGAGCTAGGGCGAAGGTTCTCAACAATGACATCAATGGTAGGAAACCTGAGGTGAAGGTAATGTTGGGGAAGGATATTTATGTCGAAGTCAAATGGAAGGGAAGTGAGATTGTTGAAAGCATGGTAAAGAGAAGCAAGACTAGAATATTGAAGAAACAAGCACCATGCGCATCAGCAGATACCTCTGGCAGATCTGTCAGATTCATCATGGATACTGGATGTGGTCATGATCTTATCTCCCAACGAAAGGCCAGGGAATTGGATTTGGAAACATTTCTTGATAACGAGGGGATGACATTCATGACGGCCAATGGCGTGACAGATTCTAATGAGATAACAATGATGGAACATGAAGGGTTGGGTCAATGCAAGTTACACGTGTTGGACCAAACACCAGCTGTGTTGTCTGTTGGAAGTAGGTGTACTAAAGAGGGGTTATACTTTTGTTTGGCCAAAGGGTGAAGAAATTCAACCAGTGATGATCAATGATGAAGGGGTGTGTACTTTCCTGGAAGTAGATGGAGACATTCCTTATCTTATACCCGACAAAATACCAAGTAATGAAGATATACAAGAAGGGAGAAATAAGCTGATCGAACACTTGGAATCTCTAATCCAAAAACTGAAGACGGTTCCCTATTCGGACGACAACACTAAGAACCCAAAAGCAATGGCGGGTGAAGATTCTGGTGAAGATCTCTTCCCAGCATCGGACGTGGAACCCGAAGGACATCATGAGGATGAAAAGGGTCCTGTAGAGGAGGAAGCGGAACCACCGCCATCACGAAGATGACGGTGATCGGGAGGGGATCATTGAAGTTGATGTCGAACGGGGAGAATCTAGGTATGCCAAACCCGGAACGTTAAAGAAGGAAGCCAAAACATTAGATCACCTCATGACACATCGCTATAGTAACCCTTATTGCGATTCCTGCATAAGGGCGAAAATGCGACATTTCAAAACAAGAAAGGGTGCGTTCAAAAGAAAGTTGTCTAAGTTTGGTGATTTGATTACGTTTGACTTCGTTGATATGGGTAAGGCAACTGAGATGGGTTGGAGAGACCATAAAGAACTACTCGTTGTAAGAGATCGGTATACTGGGATGGTACTCGGATCGCCGGTACCTGATAAGTCGACCGAATCTGTAGTTGCAGTAGTGAAGAAGTTCATAGGTGGACGCAAAGTGAGTTGTGCATATTCGGACAGCGCACCGTCGTTCATAGCAGCCATGGAAGAGCTAGGAATACCCTTGGATCATTCGCTCCCTGGGAGAAGTGTAACCAATAGCATTGCGGAAAGGAACAATCTGTTTATCCTTGATACTGCATCCACTTGCTTATTGCATGCAGGGCTCCCAGCATGTTTTTGGCCGTTTGCCGTAGAATATGTTAGCCATGCATTGAATATTGAAAAGCTTGAGGATGGAAGTTCATGGGAAAAGATGCATAAGGAGGTGTTCAAGGGAAAGATGATTCCGTTTGGGGCCAAAGTTAACTTCAAACCCAGTGATGCAAGGAAGTCTGAAGCACCATCCAAATTTAGCCCTAGGGGCATTCCGGGTATCTTTGCTGGATATGAAATCGACACAGGAATGAAATGGAGTAGAAAGATGAGAGTATGGTCCATGTCAGTGATGTCAACAATCATACCATCTTTCGATCTCGAGAAAGTCCCACTTAGGCTTATCGATCCACATCTAACTGAGGTCGCGATTCTCATTGAACCTATAGAATTCCCAATGAAGAATGAATATGAAAAGGTCAATGGGACAATCGGAGGACTCAGAAATAGAGATGATCCAGAGATTGAGGGTCAAGATGGAGATGAAGACGAAGATGATGACAAAGGAGATGATGATGATGGAAAGGGCGATAAACCTAAGGGATTGAAAGAGTTGGGCGCAGAAGAACCAAAGCTGTTACATTACTCAGAGGGTGTAGCATCTGATGGGATTATCTACGTCAACGATTTCGGGGAAGAGGTAAAGCTAGACTGCAAGGGAAGAGCGTACAAAGTCGGTAGCGATGGTAGGAAGCTGATGCCTTCAAAGAGACCAGCAAGATACATCACACCCGAAGAATGGAAGAAAATGAGTCTAAAAGAGAGAGAAGCATCAACCAAAGCAGCCGATGATATAGCGAGAGAAGAAGTAGAGGAAGAAGATCGGATCGCGAAAAAGAAGAGCAAGAAAGATAAGAAAGAAAAGAAAGACAAAAAGAAAAAGGAATCTCGCGAAGAGGCTATTAAAGAAATGGAAGATATGTTTGACGCTCTTGCGGAATCAGAAGCTGAAGCTAGGGCTTCTGGGAGTAAGGACAAAGCTGCACCCAGTCCCTATCTTTCTGATGATGATATCTCTACTGACGGTGATACATCTCCTCATGATTCTGATGCATATCCTGATGAATGGTTGGAGTGGGAGGAGTTTGTTAGCCAACAGGAAGGGCCAGGAGTTGATAACAGCAAGTCAAATGAACATGTCTACGAAGCGCTAGTATGTATCACAAAGAACGTAAGTCTTGCCACCCCTTCCACTAAGGTAAAGAGGGAAATGGTAACTGCACCCTCAATGCCATGTATCCCATTGAACGACGTGAAAGAACACAGGGATAAAATGGTACGTCATCAATTACCTTTTCCAGCTGCTGTATCTAGACCAGTATCCCGAAAAGAAATGTTGGAGAACCCCGAAGCAATGAAGAAGATGAGGGACGAATGGAATGGTCTTACAGAACAGGGAACTTTTGAGTTCGGAACTGAAAAGAGTCCATTGATTTATGAATATGATTCCATTCGTAATGAAGCCAAAGTGAATAAGGAAGAAGTACATTTTGGAAGGGTTCATAGGATTATGGTCGAGAAACATTGGCAATTGCCCAAGGAGGATCCCAGAAGAAAATTCAAGGGCAGGGCGGTTTTATTGGGAAACAAGGTGACTAATCAGAACATCGAAGCCGCTTTCTTTCAAGATCTCGGGAATTCTCCTGCGACTTTTGAAGCAGCACGATGGGCTGATTTGTATGGACTGTTACCCAAGAATTCTGTGATGTTAGCAGATGCTATTCGTGCATATATTCAAGCTGATTTGAAAGGTCCACGGTTCTTTGTGGAACTGCCGCCGGAGGCTTGGCCGAAATGGGTCAAACTCCAGGATTATCGACGACCTGTAGTCAGGTTAAGGAAAGGCCTCTATGGACATCCTGATTCGGGAACCATGTGGGAGCAACACTGCGACAAAGCGGTGAAAGAAGTAGGATTTGTAGCGGTAGGTCCTGAATGGCCATCCACATATTATCACAGGGAAATGAAATTACTTCTTGTGGTTTACGTTGATGACTTGAAAATGGCCGGTCCAGAATCCAGCATGAAGCAGGGATGGGCAATGCTACGTAACAAGTTAGATCTAGAACCTGAAACGGAATTGGGTCTATACTTGGGTTGCCAATTAGTGCGGGGAGAAACCAAACTTAAAGATGGCACAAAGGTATCCACCATTACATATGACATGGAAAGTTTCCTTGAACAAAGCGTCAAGAAATATTTGGAAATTGTTGGATCCAATACTGTTCTGAAGAAGGTCCCAACTCCATCACTACCTGAAGACGTCAAGGATCATCCAGCCAGAGCTCCTTGTGGGACTGGACCTGTAAGTCAATGTACATGGTGTGGAACAATTCATCCCATCACGGAACCGACGAAATCCAAGACGGATCCTACCGGAAGTAGTGCACCAAAGCCGGGTGATGAGGGCCAAGGGGGTGAACTCGCTCCCCACTGCCAGTGTACTAATGAAGTTACTGTACGCGGCAAGAATAGCAAGGTTTGACTTGCTACGAAGCATCAATATGCTAGCGAGAAATGTAACAAAATGGTCAAAGAATGACGACATAAAGTTACACCATCTTATGTGTTATGTAAATGCCACGAAAGGTCAGAAAATGATCGGATGGGTTGGTAACGAGCTATCGGAATTGCAAGTTGGGGTATTTGCTGATGCTGATTATGCAGGATGTGGCCAATCCCTCAGATCCACATCAGGAACCCACATGTTGGCCTCCGGGTCACACACGCGATTTCCATTAGCTGGGGGGTCGAAGAGACAAGGTTGTGTAAGTCATTCGACACCCGAAGCCGAAATTATTGCGGCAGACTATGCCCTGCGGACACATGCTATACCAGTCATCAGTTTATGGAAAACATTGGTTGGACGAGATCCCAAACTGGTATTTTATGATGACAATCAAGGTATGATCGCAATCATTCGCAGTGGTCAAAATCCTACTATGCGTCACTTAGAAAGGACCCATGGTATTAGTATACAATGGATGCATGAGATATTCCAAAACGACCTTATATACTTAGTGTATGAAGTTACGTCCAAGATGTGTGCTGATATTCATACCAAAGCTTTTAAGGATCACATGACCTGGAAGCGGGCTTGTATGCTCATCAACATTCTTTCTTATGACGAAATCTCTTCCGAAGATATGTGGTCAATCATGCAGCCAACTCATGATATCTCAACCGGTTTAGACCAGAAATATCGCGAACGTCATGTTACGATCCCTACGTTTCCATACACCGAAACGCCAATACTACCTCCGGATCTTTATGTTGCAGGTATGACAAGCAAAGAAGGGTTGCAAGAAGTCCCAAATGTTGACCCATTTGTTGTTGTGAAGACCCCTCGTATGTATCGTACCTATCCCCTTGGCTTGCATCGGCAGCCTTGGCTTAGATCTACATGGGTACTTCGCAATGGACAATGGACCAAGATTGAACACAAGGTTGACCCCTTGCTGGGTGACCACAGATTTGACAATTGGGCTGAACGTGCAGTCTTTCAATTTCATCCTGTTGCTGAAGCCGCCACTCCAGTCGTACGTAGTCATCCACGCCTTGAATTGTCCGTTGCAGACCTTTTTCATCCGCAGGTCATCGAACAGCCGAGTTTCGTCAATGCGCTACCTGAACCTCAGGTTCTTGTGACCAACGCCCTATCACGCATTGTTCATGGGGGGTGGGACGTAGCACATCAAACGATTTCGCAAATTAGTACCTATGTCGTCGAGAACGATATGAGCGGATATAAAAACAAACGCAACAAGGACTATTGGATAGAAGAGGGAAATCAGATAGTTAGAGTACACAACAAACCAAGAAGCAAACTGTTTGATCCAAAAGAATCCCCACATCCAACAATCCCAGAACACGCGTTCAAGGATGAAAGGAAAACATTGAGAACAAGCATAACTGAAGATAACGATGAATGGAAAGAACACGTCGACAATTGGAGGACAGGAATGAACGTGATCAAGACAAGTGGATTCAAATGGAAAGGTAGAACGATATTCCAAAAGAGATCGCGAAAAAAATACCTGTTAGCGCCGTCAATCAACACACAAACAGTTGCAACGATCCCCCTAGCGAAGATGTTTATCGTTGGATACATATCAAGTTACATAGATAAGGGGAGGGGGGTCGGGACGGTCACTTTAATCATGAAGAGAAACACCGGTAGGATTGAGCAATTCGACTTGGAATCAAGTGATGAAGACTTCGAACTGATGAAGTTGATCAAGAAGCAGCACGCAAACAATGAGGGTTGTAATGTGGTGATAACTATGTTCGAGATACAATCTGAAGTACCAAGAATGGTTTTACTTTGTTCTGAAGAAGTGAATTGGTTCACCATTCTAAGTGCAAAGAGATATCTGAAACATATGAAGAAGGAAGGAGTAGGCAAAGCCGATCTACTCATCGTTACGATTACAATTCATGATGACTTAAACTCTGATTATGGTTTACAGAAGGCATCAATATCTCTTAGGGATAAGAGAGATACTATGTTCTTTGCTGGGCCATGTACTGGGGGGTCGTCATGGGCAAGATTGAATCGTAGCAGGGGACCACTCACTGAAGCGATAATAGATGCCAAGGTTGAAATCTTCAAGCAGCTGTGGAACAGATTTGAAACATTGTTCGTGGCATTTGTAGGATTGAAGATTGGTATATATATGGAATTACCAAGAGGATGCCTATACTGGAATAACGAAGAAGTCAAGTTCATGATTGAAGGAACCGAATCAACAATTCATGATTTTGACGGGTGTTGTTATGGTCTGAGGCAGAAATTTGGTGATTCGAATTTATACATTAAGAAGCCTTGGAGAATCGTCAGTTGGAATGTAAACATAGACGGAGAATTATCCTTAAAATGTGACGGCAGACATGAACACACACCATGTGCTGGTAGAGAAACAATTCACACTCAAGTGTATACCAGTAAGATCGTTTCCATCATCCTTGATGAGCAAGAGCAAAGATGCATTGGAGACTCAAGATCTCAATCCAGCTTCGTGCATGGCGATGGTTCAAGCGGAACCAATGTCAAGAATCGTGTCGTTGCAGCAGCATGTGTAAGTACATCACATGAATATGCAGTTGGATACGGAACAACTAGATCAATAGTCTTATCTACAAAGAACAAATGGATAATCAAGTATATTCTGTCATGTCATTCCAAGAGACAAAATTATCGAAGACTTCGGTGGTGTCCTGCCCCGTTGTCTATAACGAGTGAGAATCCCAACAGTGGATCCTCATCGGTCGGAGCGCTAGGAACGGGACGCGGGGCGCGATCCAACGGGCAACAGGCCTGTTCCGAAGCCATGGCTGCGAGTGGATCCAGAGGAAGTGATAACAAACCACGACTAATCCTTGATGGGGACTCAAGTGTCATAGGGGCCGCTTACTGCAGACTTACTGGATCAATGTTAGAGAGTCTCAGTGAGAGTGAAAGGCAAGGCAAGATTGTCTTACCATCACGGTACGAGGAAGATAAACCAAGGAACATCACGCTCCTTGAGAGATGGGTACAATTTGGTATCCCAATCCTTCTCGTAATGGGCCTGAGCATGAGTGAAGTAGTCACTGATGAAACCCTGTTATGGATAATCTTTCGTAGAGCCATCGCACTCATCAGCGACGATGATCTTACACTGCCCCTCATTGAAACTGTCGTGAAAATCAGGAAAGTAGGTCAGCAGATCTCCCTCGTCACTGACAACTTCGTTAGGAGGAAATTAGACAAACCAATGAAGGAGGAAGACATGCACAATGTTGATCCAATTCTTAGGATAATGGCATCAGCTAAACACCTGCATGATATTGGACCTGCATGCCAAAACCTACTAGCCCTGGTAAACAAGAAGGGATTTACAGGAACATTGAGAGAGTTGATTGGGTTGGAAGGAGCACCTAGAGGAACGTTTGCAAGTAGAGATTGTCCCATGTACCGTTTAAGAAGACAAAAATGGGTTGACATTTTCAATCATGCAATGAGAGCTGAACCCGTAGACGGAGCAATGCACTCTCTTGAGAGCCTGACGGGATATATGGAATTAGCGCAGCAATTGTTAGTTCAGATTGCGCAATGCATCCGGGCCTACAATTACTACAAGAATCAACTTGACCAAAAGATTTCAGTCCCGCAGCTGGTAGCAGATGTCGTCCGACTCTACTCCCAATTGTCATCCCCAGTGATCTTCACGGTGCCTGCAAGAGCCGTAGGGATCAACGCAATTTTGGGTTTCTCTGCCCTGTTCGACATGTTGAGGGGACATTATGAGAATAAGGGTAGATTCATGGAATCCCAAAGAGTGTGGTTCGGTCCTGATGCAGTAGACAGAGCCATTAGATCATCCTTTTGGGAAGACTATAGACAACTTAGTCGAGATGCAAAAGAATGGTATGGCATGGGAGAGAATTTCTACAATATCAGTTTCAATGTTCTGGGTGTAGAGAGCGGAGTCCCAGGAGAAGTTACTAAGAAGAACGAAAGATTGCAGAAATGGGACGCTTTCGAAAAACAAATGAGGAATTCTGTGTATGAAGTGGTTTATGAGTTTGACGATGGGGTTGAGCCAATTCATGAAGTACAATTCCCACATGGAGTACAAGATCCAAGACGAAGTGTTGATTCATCCGATTCCGATCGTGGTTTCGATCGCGAACCACGAAGAGGAAGAGGAGGACATTCGTCATCATCGTCCAGACCACAACATGCACGACCGGAGCCAAAAGCACGACCAACTGGACCACCACCAAAAGCAAGACCATCACCACCACCAAGTGATCCACCAAGGTCGAAGAAGCCGGTCCATAGTAATTTGAAACTTCCGAATCCACCCCCGCCTATCATGTTTTCCGAGAGTTCCTTGTCAGCAGATGAAGACGAAGGATTGGCAACTGAGACGAATGAGTGGTCATATCCAGATGTCAGATTGGCTGGAAGGAAAGTGAAAACATACATCAGGCCAATGTTCAAAGATGAAAGTAGGAAGATCGTAATCACCTTACATGTCAACACGTTTGACGAGCCATGCGGGATGTATGACGAAGGACTTATCCCCAAGAAGATAGCTACTTGTTTGGTTACTGAATGGGAGATACTCCTTAGGCGTACCACGATTTGTTTATGTGCTTGGGCCAATGGCATTGTGGACCCCAAAGTTCTGAGAAAGTACATCCTCAAGGGGAATCCAGAATGGGTCAAGCTGTATAGGTACATATGGCTAAAATCGCAAGCCAATTATTTGGGTGTGTTCCCTACCCCAAAGACTTTCGCCCTTGCCACCTGCACATCACATGATGCTGATGAAAACTGCAGAAATAAATTGAGAGCCGAAACGCATTTGCCTCCCGCAAAGGCAAAAGAACCAGTCACGATGCTGATGGTCAGGACAGAAAGGACGATAATCATATCGGACTTACCACTGTACTGGAAGGCCACAAGTAGCGGAGCTCGCAACGATATCGCTAGCAGCATACAAGGCTGGGGGTGGAACTGAGTGCAACAATACGCACAACCTGGTAGTCATGTTGCAAAACTGATTGAAAGTGCCACCAAAGAGGACGAACTCGAAGAAGCAGCAATTCACATTTGGGTTTCGATGACGGATATCATCGATTATGCCAAAGCACCAGGGAATAGTGTCAGCTTTCCCTCGAAAGAAGTTAGCGCAGAATTGAGCAGTTACTTCATAAATTGCTTCCAGTTGATCGCTGATGCAGGCAAAAGAAAGAACCCAATCATTGTGAACATTAATGCCAATGGTGAGTTTCTCAATTGTGATGACACAATCAAATTCAAGAGGGTTTCCAAAAGCATCCCCAGTGACCTTAGAAGTGAAGGATACATGGTTACATGGGGAGGACCACTGTGGAAGGAACTGTTTCCCTTCATAGATGCACATGGAAAGATTAGATCCAAGAACAACCCCGAGAAATTGGTTGCCGTCGGTGCATTAGAGAAGCAACTATTCAGAGAGAAGACAATTATGAAATGTATGTTTCCACCGAACAGAATAGTTGAGATGGATCACCTGGCAGCTTCTTCTGGCATCGCGAAGAACGAAGGTTTGGTTGACGACCCACCGGAAGAGTACAAATTCGAGGATGTCAATGCGATCCCGCTTGACAAGAAGGATGAATCTGGAAAATCCGGGAGAGGAAGAAAAGTCAAACCAAAGATGCACGTCCCGAATTGGGGAAACCAGCAAGCCTCGTATCAACCAGCACCAGTGTTCGACGGTCGTTTCTTCTGGGTGAAAATCGAGCATATAGATCATGAGGAAGATGATGACCCTATGGCATCTCTTTCAGGTGTGTGTGACACGTGCTCGATCAACCCCGATCTAGACAGGAGTGTATATGACAACAATAAGACTTGTGCTAATTGCTCTGCCAACTATACTCTTAGATCGTTTGGAGGAACCACAGATGAAGATGATGTATGCATGCGCATATTTCTCGCTTACAAAGCAAAACGCATGTTCGAAGGAGACCATGATTGGGTATCGTCGGATCCCAATACCAACATGAAGGCCTTCATGCGTGGAGCAATTTCTGTTTTGTTGAACACAAGCATCGGAAAAGCACTATCGCAGTATGGATTCGTGAGAATGCATCCGAGTGCTGCCGCCAGAATGCTGGATACACAAAGAGGTCATCTTGTCGTAACAACCAGGTTCCAGAGGGAAGACTTGAAGAAAGCAGCATATTATAGGTTCTCGTATGACATGGGAAACAAACTATATGCAGCTTATGTACATGCCATATTCCCAATTGGATTCATCAGAGACACTTTCAATAGTGATGATCCCAAAGAAGAGAAGTTGGGTGATGCAATTGAAGTGATCCTTGGGTTGTTTGAAGTGTGGGATTCCGTGCCTGAATGCATTCCTGACAATCTGAATGGCCAATACGGAATCAACGAAATCAGAAGAGGACTCGAGTGTTCCTTGATTAACTTTTGTTCGATCGGAGAGATAAAGAACATGAAGAATCGAAAAATGAACAAAAGGAAAGGAATCGCTGAAGAGATCCCAAAAAGAATCCATGGCATTAGCCCGCATCTCAATTACTATGTTCCTGAGAGTGAAGCACCAGATGATGATACAGTGCTATCAGATCTTCTTGACGAGGCTGAAGAGGTACATGAAGAAGATGACGGGGACGAAATGGATGAAGAAGAACAAGATGAACAAGAAGACGCTGAAATGGTCGACAGCTCCGAAGATGAGGGGATGGAAAAGGATGAAACGAAAGAAGAAGAACCAACAACAGACGACCCAATGGGTGAAGAGAAAGAAGAAGGACCAGAGTCCAAAAGAAGGAAAGTCGCAGAAATGATGGAATCCATCCTCAAGAAAGGAGTTTGTTTGGCATGCGGCAGCGTAGAGCATGAGATGTCCGAATGTGAGAACCAAGATGAAGTTGAGAAGATAAAAGAAACATTCGGGAAAATACAAGCAAATATCAAGACAAGCAAGAGATCTTTCCCAAAAGAAAGAAGATCAAGATCCGAGAAGAAGACCAAGGAAAGAAGTGTTCCGAATGATGATACGCCTGACAGAGTGATATCTCTATATCCCGAAGAGGTCCAAGCCTTTGAGATGTGTGCTGAGTACCAGGATGGACATTGGACAGCCTTGGGAAAACACACAAATAATCTGGGACCTCCTGACCATGGTGTGGTGATCAATGAAATCTTTCCAAACATGGATGTTTTCGACAGGAATTACCAACCAAATGGTAGCGTGAACATCAATCAAGAAACGCGAGACTACTACGTTGACATTGATTCGTTGTTCGAAGCCGGGAAACTGAGTATCACTCCAAGGAATGGTGTTCGATACTGGCATCAAGATTACAATGACCCAGATTATCTAGCGCCATATGCAAGAGATGATCATATCCCATACCCAGAGAGAGGAGAATGGAAATTCAAAGCTGGGGGGTCATTAAATTATGCCTTGAGACACCAGGTTGGCAGAACCGATGACAGGGGATCAATCCTCAAATGTAATCTTGGAGCGTGGGTTCTTATCGAAGACCTACTCGAAATGGATTACCTGTGGTATGATCACCAGCGCTATCGGAATGCAATGAGATACAACACCGGGGAAGCCATTCGTATCAAGAAATCAAGAATCGGACTCATTGTAGATCTAACCTTGGCAGAATATAGGGTGAAGGGAAAATCAAGATTTCAAATCTTGGGACTTAGAGCTGAAGATGAAAAGAGTTTAAATGACATCATCCAAGAGCATCGAATCGATCCATCTCGGAAAGATGAAGATCCGTTAGGAGCAACGTACAACGGGTGGATCATGCCTGTGGCGATCAGGGCCACCAGTGGTCATTCTGACAAGAAGATGAAATTCGAGCTCGACCCATACATGATGATGCACAGATTAGACTTGAGAACAGCCCTTGCCCTACAAGGCGGTTATCACGTAACTTCTCCATCAAACCTGAAATCCATTCTTGAGAATGGAATAATGCCAGGAGGTTCCGATGGCAACAGGGTCATGAGCTACTTCGGAGTGTTTCCTCCGTGGGATCGCAGAAACAGATCAGCTCGAACACGATCACCGATCCCAGGCGAATTGTGGATGCTCGTCATCTATGTGCCACCAAGCGAGCTTTCAAGATTCGGTGCAGGCTTGTCCGGATCCGGTGATATACTTGTTCCCCAAGTTATCCCGCCAGATGAAATCAAGGAGATATGGATAGCCCGCAATTGCAGCGCAGAAATAGATCAGCATACAAAGGAGAAAAGGTGGGTCATCACATCACCAAGAAAGATATTCTCCAGGAAACTGGTGGACGAGATCGTAACGTACGCCGATTTCAAGACACTTGGTATCCAAGGTTTCATGGCAACAAGGGAACAGGTGATTAGTGATGCTATCGAGCTCACTAAGAGGTTTCCACCCCTTCCTTTAGGTCAAAGGAGGGCTGGGGACATCGCTGAAGCTCGAAGACGAAACAAGGTCGAGGGTAGTCATGAGACTTGCGCTATATCATGTGCCATCCAAGCCAAAGATCATGAGGATGCATGACAGGAAGTGTCCGTGTTGTCTGACCGAGACACCATCGTTTATTGCAGTTTGTTTGTTTTGTCATGCAGAATTTTGGTCGGCTGGAAAGTATGCAAGGATCATCCCTGAAGGAGAAGAACAAAAGACCAAATGGGACAGGGAAAAGATCAATAAATTTGCGGAAGAGGCATATCAAAAGGCACAAAAGGAGAACGAGCAACTTCCAAAAGAGAGCAAAGAAAGAATTCAGGAAGATGAGAAGGAAGTTGAGGTGAATGCCGAAGGACTTGGAGAAGAAAAAGATGAACAATCAAAGCAGGAGAAAGAAAAGTATGAAGAGAAATCCTTTGCCGACGATGACCAACAGAAGGATCCCCAAGAGGGAAATGAGGAATACGAAGACTTATCCATGTTCGAGAGAAATCTTCAGCTGCCAGAAGAAGGGGCAATGTGTTTAGACTCCAACTTACAAGCAGCGAAATATTTAGTCATCTATTTAATGAAAAGAATGCAGAAGGGCATCAATACATGGTGGAAAGTCAATATCAACACGTCAAGAAAAGACAAGCTCAAAGCTTGGGAGAATGGATTCAGGCCAGAAGTGACCGGGGATTCATATCCAGTGAAAGACATTGATCCACTATCAGGTGAACCATATGCTCTCGAAGGTTTGGATTACCTAACATGGATGAGGAATCATGGAAAGTATGGACAATTTGTAGAAGGCAACGAGTCAATCATTGTTCGTTCATACAACATGGCAAGATTCCTGCATAAGCTTCGTTGGGCATTTTATTGAATTGGGATGAATCAGAATGATCTTAATGCAATGATTGTTCACAACAAGAATCAGACCGACCAACAAAAGGTTCGCAGGGCATACCTTGGAGGAAGCGCACCAATTGTCGAGGGGATAGTTATCCAGAGTGACCCGAGCTACATAACCATGTGTAGATTGATCAAACTGGTCACCGGATGCGAATCGTTCTCCATGCTGTCGGCACAAAGGTCTAGCGATAGACACCTGTCAATAGACATGGAAGCATTAGTTGGTGATCCATTGGTAGCAAAAGGAGATGTTGATCAAGAACTCCTGCTACTGATGAACCAATACGGCTTGAGTGATTTCCTAGGTCACGCCAAAACGATGCTCCAGAATCTCAAGGATGGAAGATCATCCCTTGGAAGACAGCTAATCGACAATGAGAACTATTCGTTACACATCCCTCAATTGCAATATGCGCCTCCACCACCACCAGACAAACATGGCAATGATCCCCAAGGTTCTGATCCCAGACCGAAGGGAGGAAAAGCCAAGAGGACATCAAAGTCCTCAACATCACCAACTGTCTTTGCGCCAGGAGGAAAGTCATACGACCTTCCACCACAAAGCAACACAGACAGCAGTCAGGTGGGCGCCAGTGCGAAAGCACATGCGGCCAAAGCTCGTCCTGATCCACCAGAACCTCCTCCTGCTCCTCGGAAAGATGCTGAAAGGCAAGAACAACAGGAGGAGAATACCACTTATGCCTCTGACCAAGGATACAACAACGATCCAGGTCAACCATCTCAACAGCCCGTAGATCCAAGTTGGAACACAAAAGGACGTGGCAAAGGAAAAGGGCAACAGTGGGGAAGAGATGATCAGTGGGGACATCAAGGTCGAGGAAGGGGAAGAGGATATCAGCAACGATATCCTGGCGGATGGGAATACCGTGGAAGGTATTAAACATCTATTTCCCTGAAGTGAACATCTGAGAGCCGGGCACAGCGTAGGTTTCACACAATCTTTTATGATTCCGTAGCTGAACTGTCCATAGTGCTTTCATCCATCTAAAGGATTTGTTTGCATCCGCAACACTTCCGAACACAAGCGAAAACTTTTGCATGAATGTAAAAGGATGATGTATTTGTCCTATCATTCTCTAATTAATTTTCAATTTGAAGTCAAGCCAACGAGGCCATCGGCGTGTGTGACCACCTGTAGCATAGGATATCGCCCATTACCGTCAAACGGAACGGTCGTGGGGGGTGTCAACAGAAGTGGACCCACACATATGTGCCACATGTACATCATATGAGTGCATGTCGCCGGCTGATGCATGCCCCGTTTGGCTCAAGGCTGTGACCTTTACCGTACCGTTAGTGAAGTCTAAAAGAAGCGCGAGTGATCTTGCATCATATCACATATCTGCATAGTTGATATTACTGACTTATTATAGCAGATATACCGGTGGTACTGCCGTTGACATTTTGTATGCGGAAGATTGTAAGATGTTACTGTTCGGTGAAGTTCTATCATGTGACCAGTTGTTTCAACGGGAAGATTCAAGGCTGCTTGGGAAGCTCACTCTTGTAGTTTGACAGGAACGATGTCTGAATGGTGATGGATTATAAAGCCTTGATGCCTGGGGACTTGTTCCAACCACCCTCAAAATGGGTGCAGTCGAGGTGTCAACCTGGGCTATGCCTTTGTAAATACTCTCACCCATGAGGCGGGGAGTGAAAATTGAGAAAAGGTGGAGGGGAAGTGGTTTTGGTTGGTTGTTGATATTGCAGATACACACACATATACATATGTATGTATATATACATACATCTATATATATATATATATACATATACATAGATACTGGATACACATACATATATATATATAGTTATATATAATATACATCTCTATATTTCCTATTGAACTCGTTTTAATTTGGGTATATCTCAAAATTAGGGATCCCCCAATCACCAGAACCCCGTTCAAATAAAGTGTATAAGAGGCTGAATTTGAGACATCCCCATTTGGATATCAACCCTCCACTTGGCCTAGGAGTTAGAGTTGGGGAATGCCAAAAGCTGAGGATGCCTTGCGAGCCATCGAAATCTTCCAGGGCTATGAACGCTGGACGGAGGAGTGTGACAAAGTCTGTGAGGCGCCAAACAAAAAGGGAAGAGGAGCTGGGTGGAAGGATATGGCAGCCCCTCAAAAAGACACAAAATTGAATCATGTTTACTTTAGTATTGGTGGATCTATCTTTTGGGGTCTATGAATCTTGGAGCCACACCCACAATGAAGAGAACTGGTCAACATGCTTTGATGAGGCTTGTTGTTGTTGAGCTACGGCTGCTGCCTGTGCTCTTGTGATGATCATGACGATGATTGTTGTTTAGAAACCAGGTAACAGTGACTTTGGCAACTGACATCTTGGGGGCTCTGGATCCCCCCAAACTATAAACCACAAACAAAACCATCTTTGGTATTGACATGAACGGCGGAAAAAGATTGACAAACACCACACACACATAAATGTATTATACACATAGCATATTTATATCCCAAACCGATTCACACCTTCAATTGATTGCCGGCATTGCAGGTGTCCTGGGCACATCCTCATCAAGGACTTCAAGAGCACGTTTGGTACCCAAAACCGCGGGTGGCAAGCGCCCACATCACCAAGATGCCAACTGTGTATCAATGGTCATGAAATGAACAGTGGCAAAAACACCTATGGTTTGGTTCCGCAGGTGCAAAGGAAGAGTCAGTATTCAGAAATCCATGAATGGGTCATTTAGCATTTGGGATGAGCTAAAATTTTCTGAATCACTTGGGTGCATGTGTCTTTCAACGAACCAGCATGGCTCATTTGGAGATGATTGCCAGACTTCTGGGATCCGTCATGATGTTTCCCAATCTCAGCAAAAGAAGAACTCGGCAGCTGACCACGGTGGTGGCAAAGAGCCAGATGCTTTTGAGGAGTCTGCACAGCAAAAGCTTCCGCTACTGTAAATCAAAATATTTCTCCCATTTTCATAGTTTTTGTTTCAAGCATGGTTGGTCCATTTTCTTGAATCCATTCACCTCGAAATTGGCGCCCCAAAAAAGCAGGTCAGATTTTTCCATTAGATTTCAACCGAGGTGGAACGATACCGCAACAGCCCAGTGATGCATCCAACCACCCCAGAGGAGTCAAAAACAAGATGCGGTCATGTGATGTCAAGGTTTTTCGTGTTGTCTTTATTTTTTTTGGCTGTGAAGACAGGACAGACGAGGTGGTTTAGTTTCAGAGATGTTTGGACTTTTCACTCTGATCCTTTGGGGAGATCCCATATATTTTTCAGATGGATGGCTCAATCACCAAGTAGAAGATCGTGATTGGCAATTTTCTGCAGCCCTGCAGATCGTTTGAGTCAAGTTGGTGTTTTCCCGTGCCTTCTTTGCTGAGATAATAGATCTTTTTCTTTTATGGCATTGGTTCTGTGATTGCTATGATGGTGAAACAAGATTCAATTCTCGTGTTGGGTGGGGGGAAGGTGTGTCCCTTTTTAGGGGCTCTTCGACATGATTATTTTTCATGGGTTTTCTGGGTTTTTTGTTGGTTTGCTTATAGCATCAGGAGTACAAACCTATGATCTTCTCCGATGGACAGCGAGTCCAATTCCCTGGTCCAACCAAGGTGTGGGCTGGTGAAAGTTAGTGGAGGGAGAGACGGGTCAAAGTTGGTGAAGGATGGTGGTTGATATTCTAGGCATATCACCATGTGATAATATCTACGTGGTGGTTTCAAAGATTATTGTGGATTTTGAAATTCCAAAATTAACATCGCGCCGATTTTTTATCCCAAAAAAATGAAGAGATGATGAAATTTGACGTGCGCATAATTTTCGGATTTCTAGATGGGTGGGAAAAAAAACACACCATTTAGATAAGATTTTATCTGTAGGGATTCTGAAGCATAACCGCCAATAGCCATCAACGATTCCATGTTCTTGTTGACTTCCCAGAAATTTGATTTTTGAGGCTAGAACCTATCAAGAACAATTCTTTGGAAGATTCCTTTTTTGCGAACATCAGCCAATCCACATTTCTTTTTTGAGATTCCAACAAAAAGTCTTGTCTATTCTTTTGGGGGGAGGTTCAAATTTCAAGCTCTCCATGTTTTTTTTCTTGTTGGATCCTTCGGATGATTTCAGATGCTTCATTTCTGCCATTCTGCTGTTTCGATCCTGGACTCGATGAACTCTTGGTAAGTGAAAATCGCCAATCTGAAGTGCTAACCCAGTTTGAACAGTTTACATAGGATGACCAAGTTTCTAGTAATAATGGCGGTTAAGGTCGGAAAGTATCACGATAATTCATGTACTGTAGTAAAATCAAGTGGAAGTTACCTACTGCGGTTTATGTATATATACATTTCCATTTGTTATGCTAATTTCCAAGGATGCCGATCGTCTTTCGCACCGTTCGGAAGTCTTTGGGGCCTCCTGCTAGCAGGCGATTCGTGCTCCAAAACTGAAATACGTCCCAGCACCAAGAGATGGAAATGGGGTGAATTGAGTTTGGACGTGGGGGAAATTGTTTTAAGTTGATAACTGGTTCCATGAAATTCATGGAAAAGCAACAGCAATAGCACAAGCGTAAAGCTGATAGCTAGGTTTCTGACAACTTCGTAGCTGTTCGTGGTTCTTTGTACTAAGATTTACTAAGACAGGTTGCAGTGTTTTTAAATGTTGCATTAGCAATAGCCAAGAACGGATTCGTCCTGCTCATAGAGAGATCTTGGCAAGCTATAAGAGCCTAGGACACCTACAGAATCTGACTGTTACTGGTGGTTCAGGAGAAGGAAATCCTGGCAACATCCCCCCCAAATCATCAGCCGACTCTTCGAGCCCGCGTTTGGCAGACTCCTAACACTCCGACAGACTCCAAGTCTGGGAAGCCTGGGGAGGAAAACGCAGGTGGTGATGGAAGCCCACATGGCAGTCTTGAGGTGATTTTATTTCAGAAAACTTGGGGAATTCAACTGAGCATTGCAGAAAAGCCATTGCAGAAATATTAGATTGTTAAAGGAAAGGCTTGATGGAAGTATTGAGGATGCCGGGATGACTAAAGTCCCGGAAAAGCCATGCCATAGTGCTGACGGCTAAAATCATGGCTAACCAGTTCATAGGCATTTGCTCCCACTATTTTCAATGTTATATATTATTTATATAACTATATACTATATACGTATAAATAATAAATGTATGCATATCCCAAATTAATGCAGGGTTGACATCACTGTCATTAACAAGACACCAAATACTTTGCTCAGACAATTTTTTTTGTGAGGAAGGGCCATTTGTGTCGCCCTTCCTCAAAAATATACCTTCGGACCTCATGCGTTCCACTCCCAACGCGTCAACGTGGAGGTGACCGAAGAAATCGCTGAAAGCCCCTGCAGCTTTCCGGACCAACGGCAGGGATGCCCCGTGAAGGAAGTTGGTTGATGAACGGCAGGAAGTTGGTTCGTTTGGGCTGTCCATGGGTGAGGATAACCATCCAGCATCTTTGATGTCCACCATATCGATAATTGAATCCGGTCTGCAACAAAAAAGCGTCTCGTAGAATCATTGGCCATCCCTTACCAAAAAAAGTGTGTAAAAGATCGCTTCCCTGAATGGCTGGGGGGGGCAGTTCTTTGAGTTTTTTTTTCCTCATACATTTCCCAAGACTTTTCTGCTGAAGGTCTGCAGATCTGACTGCACCAAAAAGGCCGCGACAGTCGCGGAGTGCGAGTTGTGACCAGTTCTCAACTTGCTTGCGCTACAAAGTTCTCAGTTGAGGATTTATTGATGTTCAAATTCCTGGAAAGGAAAAACGATGGCCATGAAATCAACAAAAAATGGCTGTGATGGACAAAGTTCTGCAGAACATTGGGATGCTTAGAATGATGTCATTGATGGGGGAATCTATATCAACTGGTGCATTCTGTTCATTGACTATATTGAACAAGGGTTGGATATCAGTTTGCATTGTGGCAAAGTGTGACTTTAGTTGGTGGCAGGGATGGCTCCATTTTTGAAGCTCAAACTCCATAAATTTGGGTTGAAATGCTCCATCACCTGGCCCTAGCTCCTGCCCATGACGGGATAAACATGGATAGACTGCATATCAATAGTTGCAGCCCTTCAAGCCTTTCGATGTTGAAATCAAGAAGTCTTGAAATTAGCTGAGAAAAAAACATCCCAATCTTCCCTTCACAATGAACTCACAGTGTCAATGAGTTAAAGAAAAATCCAGCTTTCAAACAGATTCGGAACTGTCACCTCTGCAAGAGACTTGTAGCAAAGATATCTGAGCCCTTTGAGCAATTGCATGGGTCCTTGCTATGCAAATTGCGGCGCGCCAAAGATGGTCGCAGGGCCATCTTTCAAACCTGAAGCTTTTCTGTTGCTGTGCTCTGCTCCCCAACGAAATTCTTGCGAGGCTATGTAGCAAAACAAGAAAAACATACTTAGCATGATGAGTTAGATGGTTCATGTTCCCTCTTCGTTCCTTTAAACAAAAACGCCTCCTTTCTACGCTGTTTCATTTCATCTGGGTGAATCAAAAAATGACGTTAGTATTAGCATTACCAGCATTCCATGGCGATTCATTTTTGGAGGGTGATGGTTTCCCATGACACAATAGACTCGTTGCAGTCCGTTCATCAAAACATAGCAATGGACGTCCTCCTTGTCTGATAGGACATACACAAAAAACATCTACAAATGATGAATTTTCTATGACTATGTTAGATTACCTGAGGGTGATTACTATCTTAATACCTCATCAATACACTAAGATAAGAGGCGTGCGCTGCATGACGCTGATTTGCTCGGTTTTACTGGGGTCATTCCGTCCTTGAGCACAGCAGCCAATCTTAGATTGGGCTGATCGGTTCATGCCCCTGACTCCCTGGTGCTTCTGCACTAAAGATGGAGCTTGTTTTTTTTCTCCTGGCCAACACAAAATATGCTTGGTAATTTGCAGTGTCACGTCTGGCTGTTTTTCTCTTTCACGGCTTGTATTGGATGCACCGAGTCAAGGTGCACGTCTACAATACTGCATACTACATATATGTGTGAACATATCGTATATACGCATAATGTTATTGCTTGTATTCAGATAGACACCTATTCAGCCCAACAGCGAACCTGAAAAATGATATGTCAACACGGTGTACTTTTTTTTTGGGGCCTACCTAGCGCGCCTTGTTGGATGTAGCCACAAGAAAGTGCCAATGGAGTGTCAGCTGCCAAATCTTAATCTGAAGCCATTTTGACGATGGATTCAACAAACATGGTCAGCTTATTTTCTGAGAAAGAAATGCCAGCCTTTTGCTTCTCATGCCAATTGGTTCACCAACCTAAAGTTCCAAATGCTCACCTTACGCAAAGCACTTAAGGCCCATGGGAATCCCAAACACCCAGCATCACATGGGCCCAACTTCTATCTAAGTGACTCGGTGTTGTATTTGTATTGGCCTCTATTTACCTTTTGAGAGCAACACCATCTGCTTTCAAACTAGGTTGCTCATGAAAATCCAATTCTGTTTTTGAGGTCGCAAAGACACCTCTTTTCATGGCATTCTCAACCTCAGCTAAAAGTAAAAAACACCACTCAACTGGTGTTTCTTTTTAAACTTTAACACAGCGCAGGTGCTAGGTAGCTAAGAAACAAAAAAACCCTAAATATAACTTTGGGAGTTCTCCAACGAATTCCCAGTGAAGATGTATCAAATCCATCTCCAGATGCCTTGATGGCGCCGATGATGAAACACTCAGCCAACGGTCCAACTTGTCCAAAAAAACCCGACGTCTCACGTCGTCTTGGCACAGCCTGGGTTTTGCTGGGGTGTAAGTGGTATGTTTGTGATTCGCATGGAAGATCCATCAGTCCCAATGTGAAGATCCAGAAAATCCAAAGACAGCTACACGCCTCAAAGTGTAAGATATGGAACCTGAAAATATGAACATGATAATGTCTAAGACACATCTCCTTTTCTTGAGACTCATTTTCAGGTTCCAGGTTGAATTTTTCCTCCATCCACTTTCAAGCACCAATAGGAGAAAAAACATGGTTCAAAGCAGCCAATATTGGGAAGTCTTAGATGTAGTACTGAGCTGCAGTTTTAATGTTTTTGGCTGCTGTTTGACCATGTTTTTTAGGTCATTTTCTTCACTTCCACTTGCAGGAGACTTGTTTTGTGGGACCTCATGCGGCTGTAAAAAATCTTGATTTTACAATGGCTGGAGGATGGCAGGTGTAGGATATTGTCATTGTTTTATCTCGATTAGAGTATAAACAGTACATGCATTGTACTAGCGTTTTTATTCCACCAAGCAAAACTAAACGTGACTTGTAAGTTTACTCCTGCAAATGTCTTACTTTTAAGCTAACATGAGAGATCAAGACTAGACAGATAGAATGACTAGACTTGCCTTTTTTGGCTGCATAGATACACCTTCACACATCCTTTTTGTTTCTTTGAAAAAAAGTCCAAAATATCTTCCCTTCATCCCATCAGTGCCCCTTCTATGAAGGAATACCACCATATGAGCCTTTTTTGTGGTGCCTGTGGCACAACTGACCACATGTTCCCGCGGCGGATTGTGGCGGCTTACAAGTGAAGTCCTCGACAACGGGTCGCCGCAGCCGCGCCGTGGGGTCCCCACGTAAACCCAGCTGTGCATCGGATGACTCAAAACCTTGCTGGCGGCTACGGCATTGCGCAAAAGCAGAGGGCATTCGGTCACTTTTTTTTGTGGCTTCTACAAGATGGGGCCCTACAAACATGATAAATAGAGTGAACAAAAACCCATGTAAATGGCCGAAAATACATGGTTAACTGGGGTTATAACCTATGACCCCTGCAGAGGGAGTTGTAACCCTACTTACAACTGGTACTCGTAGGGGCACACTTTGTATATAAGATATTTTCAATAGATGTCTGAGAGAAGGTGCACCGACATTGTTTCGTGAACATTGTGGGCATTGAAAAAGAAAGGAGCTCTGTATCCAATTGGAATTATATGCTCGTCAGAAATCCTTTAGACACATATGCAAAATAGTACCAAAAAAACCATACCCTTTCAAATCATGTTTCATGAAGGCATTGAAGAAAAGCATCATTTACCCTAGATTGGGGCCTTTGATTTCTAGTGGATTCATTCAACGATTTGCCTCCCTTCAGCCCTTGGGCCATGGCAGGGTGATAGTTGGATGAGGAGCTACAAAAAAATTAAAAAATGCTCAAGGCACACCATTCCAAATACAATTCATATTTGCTTATCTCAAATTTGATGTCCGACAAATCAAGAAAGGTGAGTGCTCTTCGCGACTGCCCAAAAGTCACTGACATCAGATGGACTTCAGATATGATGGAAAACATGTGCGGCATTGTGAGGAATTGATGTGGAGGTGCTGACAAGAAAATAGCAGAACTCCGGCATTTGAAGGACAGATATGCTATTATTCAAGAATCATCCGAAACATAGCAGATTTACTTATCAAACATTTTTTGGGGATCCTCATTTTAACAAGGAAAGTCAGGTCAAAATTCTGACAGGTCACAGACTAGTCCTACTCAATCGTTAGGATTTGGCATGAATCATGTGATACTAGCTGGTGCTTGGAAGGGAGCTAAAGAGCTGGGAGTATCTAAAACCCCTTCACAATAGGGAGCTAAGGAGTTACCCCTAGGTTTCTTAGCACGTCTTGGATATGACGTCTTGGATATGCTTTCATATTGGGATGCTGCACACTCTTCATGTCGTTACGTTCCCCTTTTTTGGACAGGTAATCGACAACTGGAAGCGTTTTTTGAAACTGTTTCTACCTGGACCTTCGGTTAGGGGCAACCAAGTCGCAAAACATGGGCCATCCCCTTCAACCCTTTGTTAAAATACGGCACCTGATGGGGTATATAAATTCCAACAACCACCACCGCTACTCGTACTTCTACTGCTACTGCTGCTACTGCTACTACTACTACTGCTGCTTGTCGTCGTTTGATGACTATCTAGAATCTAAATTTAACAACTGGATTTTGAGCGCGGTACATTTGAGTTTCGCTTTTTTTTGCTGTCATCTTCGCTATGCAGGATTTGGACATATCAATCAAAAACTCTCACCGTACTGCAGTCGCGGAAGCTCGCGGAAGCAATATTCACATTTTTTTTATGTGGAAGCTTCGCGGAAGTGCGTTTTGCAGGAATTTGTCATTGTGTCTTTTACATTTCTTATGAGCAACATTTAAAGATATCGTATATAANACCCACGTTCACCCATCCTAAAATACAAATAACACACTTCCACGCAACCCCTAGATAAAGCTTTCGCGGAAGCTCCCCGTGTGACCGCGGAAGCACTTCTAGAAAAATCCTAAAAAAATCTACTCCGCGGAAGCTCGCGGAAGCTGCTGTTTTGAACTTGCTCTCGCGGAAGCAAAAATGCAGGTCGCGGAAGCTGCGCGGAAGGGCCTGCGGAAGGGTTGCCATACGTCCATTTAAAATATGAAGGAAAAAAAATCAAAACTCATTTGGATCCTTGGTGTTTATCGAAAGGACAGTTTCAATTTGCATGCAAGGGAATCCTTTCACAGCGATTCAGTGATATGCAGGCCAGGAGGAACGGTTTGATTGGACGTCATTGCTTGGTGTATTTTGGTATCATCCTTAAGGGGATGATCTATTTGGGGTGAATGGAGTCACCAGCCACATTCCTTCAAGCAGTGGATCCAAAAATTCCTTTTTGTCCTGACTGGCTCATTGTTCTTTTAATAACCACTTAGTTGGATGACAAAGCTCCTTGTATGGGTCAAAATAGATGGTGAGAGCAAGTGAGTAGCGAATCTGTATGAACTAATCGAAAGGAACTGTGCCATCTTCTCTTCAGATGGTGTAAGGTGCGGTGTGAAGCCATGTGGCACACTGAAAGTTAGACTTCTAGCATTGAACCAAAGGAATGCCAATGGTGTTTACCTACTTCCAACAATCATGCATCTTACAGAAACTTTCATGAACAAACACTGCATTGGTTCCAAAAAGCATGTCCAGCTTTTTTGGCTCAACAAGTTGTCAATGTTCCAACAGCCACACTCACCGGGCTCCAAAAACGTGTTTCTCAGGTTACAGGACTTGTGAGGCATTTTTCTCGGTTTCCACTCGGTAGATTGTGAGACAAAATCGCTTGCAGAGCTACAGGATTTACTCCCCGAGTTGGTCATTCGTCCTACAAGACGCGCTTAAATCAGCGGTCGTGCCCCCCGGGAAGTGCTGCCATGGCGGACAGATTAACCTCCGATGAGGAGCACGGCAAAGGGGTGTTCAGGTCATTTTGAGGACACAAAAGCGGTTTTTTCTTCATAGATTCCCATAAATCAATTTTTTTGTGACAGAATGGCTCCCATTCAAATACGTGCCCAGTTTTTTGAATTGTTTTATTCTTGTTGTGATGTTCAACTTGTTGAACACTTATGTGACCCTTTTCGGGGGAAGAGAAGCATGAAATGGCATTTTGTCGCAATTTGCAGCCTTCGTCGCAAAGGCTTGCCGTGGTCGCATTGAAAACACCAATGCCGATTATCACAAAACAGCAAGCATTATCATGCCAATTTTTTTTCATCATGGGACCATCTCCCATTCTTCGCCTTGAAATTTCGTTGGTTGAGTTTCCACTGTTCTGTTGTTGCTGATTTAGGTCTTTTGGGATTCCCCGTTTTGACAAAATGGCCAAACAGTGCAAATGGAGCGGAGGAGGTGGACAACTACCCTTCCAACCAAATTCAAGATTCAAAAGAAAATATCTATCAACTGAAGCAACCTTGAAATTGGGAGAAAAGGAGAACTCTACTGGTTGAAGCCAATCGTCTGTATATCTGTGTAGATACACATTTATATGATATGTACATTTTTTAAAATATGAAAATACACTTTTTGAGGAAACCACTGAAGCAAAGCGCTGTCTTACTTTGGGACCCATTTTTTTCAAATTTCCACTTTCATCAGCAAGGCTCAGAAGTTTCAAAATGTCACAAGACCTTACCAAGCAAATGGTGGTTGAGTGGGGAATTCCTCGAAAAAGTCATCTTTCTTCAGCTTGGTGAAGTATTTTATTTTCCCAGATGATTCTCACGTTATTCACTTAGGGTAACAAGACATGGTTCCTGCAATCCGATGGCGGAGGAGACTGGCACCGATGGTGAAGGGCAGGGGATCTCGGGGAGGGTGGATTTGTGTTGAAAATCCGTTGGTTACAAATTTGGCACTTTTTCCATGGTGGCTTCTGATTCCCAAGGCTTTTCTTCTTGAAATCAGGGATGGCGAAAATGGCTGGAATCAACAGTGCACCAAGAATAATCCGAAGATATTTATGCAGGAGTGCTCGTAGCGTCTTCATCCTCAGGGAACCTGTTGAAGATCCGGTAACAGCTTACGGCACAATCTACTTTAACAGAAGTATCAAGTTCTTGTGTCGGTATTTCTTTCTAGATTTCACAAGCAAAGAGTTGATGCATGCCACAGTGATGTCTGTAAATAATTGGCATCCACTTCAGGATTGCAAGGCCAAGTAAGCTGCAGGTGCAGATATTGGCATATAATTACATGTATGTATATACGCAATATCAATATGTTTAGTATATAATTACATCTTATATGTGTAGATGAGTCAAGACACACGCATATGTTTAATGTATCATACCTCTCTCTCTCTCTCTCGTACATTGATCCTTATATCAATATATCTTGCAAAGAAACATTTGCCCTCCCGGAAACTAACGTAGCCTTTGAGCATCCATGGCTGGAAGATGATTTTCCTTTTGGGATGGCCTATTTTCAGAGGCTACATTAGCTTCAGGCATGTAGATCTGAGGCCAAGTGAGACCAACGAGAACGAGTCTTCGGGCATGATCGCCTCAAATATTCGTATGTTCAAGAGGAGCGGCAGAGTCTGGGAGGATTCATGGAGTGAGTTGGGGTATATTTATGTGACACACACACACACAACGAACCATCATGAAGGGGGGATTTGGAGCTACCATTAGATTCCATTCACCACAATTCTTTTGTTTGTCCGAAGTCACCGTGGGCGTGTCTTATTTTTTGGGAAGCCCTGTATCTGAAAAAATAAGGGTCACTCTCTGGGGTGAACTAGATTGGAAACCACTAGCAATTGACATTATCAGCCTTTCGTAAGATAACAATTACACAGAAGTGAATCTTGTTTTTTGTGCCTTTGCCTTCTCAGAGCTTTCTCCCATACTCATGACCATGGAGGGATGCCATTGAACCCTGAGCCATGGCTGGTCATCCCAGCTTCAAGATCCCAACAATCCATCGCGGTGGCTGAGATTTCTTTTCTTTATTGGATGATCCACGGACTTTTGAAACACCCCAAGCACTGACGTATTCATGTATTTCAGATTATTTCACCATGGAAATAGATTTTTCACCTCAACCAGAGCCAGGACGGCAGTCCAGTCCAGCTGATAAAGTTTATACGCGGTTGATAGGTGTGGTGGTCAACCCTCTCGTTTGCCCATATTTTTAAGGTCTCAATCTGACCTGCAGTGTCTTGGGGGAGTGACTAGTTGCCATACTTATCATCACCGCCCACCGTGCAGGAACCCTCAGCTGATGAAGGTACCGCTCGGGAAGCTGAGGCAAAAAAGGCATCTTTATGCGCATAGGGAATCACCTGTGACATTTGAACACCTGAAAAAATCGAGTTGAAGCTAAGCTACTCATTTGATACTAGATTTTGGGGTCCTAATACAATCAGGAAGCTAGGTTTTGGGACTCTTGTTTGGTGCGATTTTTGTGAGATTTGAAGAGAATTTCTGGGAATAGCAACATCGACCGAAACTCCTGCATAGATGGTCCGCAAAAAACCATTCTCAAGTTGCAAAATTGTTCTGAAGCTGACCAGACCTTTGAAAAAAAAGGCATGGCAACGTATAACAACTTGCCTACACTTCGAAATGATGATACCTCAAGTGGATTTACTTCCCCCGAAAGGTTTCTCAGCTTGGTGTGAAACTACTCTTATTTGCCCTTATTAGATTTGATCCACGAAGCACATATTTGAATTTATTACTAGGATTCAGTACATGAAATCCAGCTCGCCATTTGCTTTTACAAGCCCTGAAAGTGGAGCGAACAAAAAAACACTCTTTGGATGTGGTAAATGCAAGCCCAGGTTATCCCTCAAAAAACGAGTCATGCTGTGATCCTCCCAACGACGAAACACTCAGCATCTTTTTGCACCAATGTTCATATTTCGTGGGCTTCTGGGTCATTCTTGCTCAACATCTTAGATACTTTGTGGATGAATAGGAAAATCAAGGCCATGATTTGATAAGTATTAGCCTGGCATAAAGCCGCTCGCTCCTCAACCTTGAACTGTTTCAAGTTTGATTAATACTTCTGATGGTGGACATGTATCGGATCAAATCTTTGATGGGTGGGTTTTGGTGAGACAGAAATTCAGATCATTTGCCAACCTTTTTCTTTCATCCTCCCCATAGAAACAATGAGGGGGTGACTTTGGCATGATTGGCACACAATGAAGTGACATACACACAGGTGGTTTCATATTTTGGATCAACCATTCCGTAAAGGAGTTTTTTTTTGCAGGAATTTTCAGGTCGGTGTATGAAAGAATTTTTCAAGTGGCTTTTGTTTAAATTCTCACTGGAAAAAAACAGAAATGCCTTCTCAACATTGACTCTGAGAGTAGGTGCCATGTGATGAATCCCATACTATTGTATATATATATATATACACACACATATATCCACCAAAATTCGAGAATCTTGCGAGGCTATGAGTTTTCAGGGGCATTTTTTTTGGAGGGATCTTTTGTGGTGAAGGCGAGTCATCCTACATTGTTTTGGCAGGTCCTTTTTCTTGCGGGATTTCAACAAGGAAATTGCAGTAGGGACCGCAAGGGCAGGTTCATGCATGTTGTGGGAAACGCATTGCGTCGTGTCTTTGTGGTAGGTGAACGAAAGACATGTGTATGTAAGGCATCTAAACATCCCCAAACAGCAAAAGCCTTGATCCGATGATAAAACGCTGGTGAATTCATGTGATATTTACTGCACACATTCTGATTACAACTACTATGGCCGGATTTTGTCCAACACTTCTTAGCATCTACAAGGATTGTTTCCCTATGAATCACCCCTTTTTTGGGTGCTATTTTCGTCCCTCGGTTCACGAGGGAGTTCGGTTTGGCACTGAGATCTAGCAGCTACCTTTGTCTTCTCCAATCTCAGAGTACAATACTGGGGTGAGCAGATGTGGGATGCACCCAGTGGATGTGGGGTGATTTTTTTTTGCGTGGGAAAAAACATGGGTTTGAGATGGAGATGGAGGGAGGTTGGTTGAGAACCAGGGAAGGTCAGAATGGGATATGTTTTGGGGGTGTTTCCCAGAAGAATGCAGGCTTCCCCAAGTAACCTCTCATATGACTACGTGATCAGCAAAAACCTCAGAACGCCACACCATTTTATCGGGTGCTTTTTTTTGATGATAGATACTGCAATGAAAAAGGGCTCTTCATGTGTGTTCCACAAAGGAATACAACTGTTGATGGTGATCTAGTGAAACCGAAAGAGGAGGCATCAAACCCAGCTCTGTACACGAGAGAATTCACACCAAGCTCAATGGTACAGTTTGCTAGGTTTTTTCTATCTTGAAAAGAAGTGGGGTCGGCTTTTTGGACAAATTGCCCAATTACCAAGTCGCAAGCATAAGCACGGTTTCAGCAAATCAGGGGCGTTGGTAACTAGAAATATTCTTTGGTCATCTACCGACTCAGGAGTGAATATCAATCCATCGCCAGCATTATGATCAGTCGCTCGGTGTTGTTCAGATGGAGAAAAAGCGTGGGGGGCGGGAACATGATGAGCTCAAGCTGTTGATGGAGATAGGGAGATATGATCTTTCATTGAGATATTTCCAAATGAGCGAAACCCCACCAAATTAGGGACACTCCAACTGGACTTATCGCCGCCAAGACTGCTTGGGCGATTTCATAAACTGAAAAATCGCGAATGGGTGCGACAAGGGGCAGACTTTGAAAGGTGCATGGTGTTGTTTTTTCTGGACTTACGGACGGGTGAAGTTCATCGCACACCCGTCAATGGCTCCTTCAGATTTTGTGGAAATCCATCGATTATTTTGACATTCATGACTAAATTCGACTATATGACTACTTATATATGTATATGTGTATTTATATATATATATACACATGCTTTTTACGTATCCACTCCGATTCACGAGGGGTGGTTGAGTACCTAAAAATTTCCCTGGACTTGCCAGTCTCGTGCACACCACCATCTTTATTTAGTTTACATGGGGGTTATACTACGCAGTTATGTGCACATGTGATATGGTAGGTGTACTTTATACATATACAATGATTATGACAAGTCGTGAATTCAGGATCTCTGTAAACCAATCACTATGATGGAATCTCACAAGGAGCAAATTAACACTGATCAGATAGGGTGTGTTGTGGGAAGATTCGACTTGATTTACCGTCGAACTAAAGCATGCAACTAACAAAGCCCCTGAAATGAGGCTATCTTATAGAAGGAAACAACCTTCTTCCAAAATCACCATTTTTCAGAGCTGTTTTTTAAAAAGCTTTAGGCTGTTGCAACAGCGAAAGACCCCCCCATTTCCTTTGCACTACTGCATACCTACATTGAGTCTATTCGTTGATTTCATACTCCTAAGAACCTAAGACTCCGAAAAACGGAGACCAGTAAGGAAATAGTCATGCTTGATCCACTTTCATTTGTGCATCAACAGGTCTGGTGGCAGTTCTCTTTGGTGGGCCTTTTGGGAGGCTCAAACGGTTGGAACGTTACAACGGTTGGGTGGCAGGACTTGCGGTGACGGTCTCAAGTACGGGCCTTCAATGATTTTGCTTGCCTTCCTGCTCAGAAAGGAACATGTTGGGGCTTTCAGGGGCCGCTTAATTTGCAGACACATCCCTATCTCAGTAAACAGAATAAATAAGTCTCTTGTGGTAGCCCTGGTTATAGGTTTTTTACTCTGTCTATGTAACTTTGTGAATGGGTTCCAATTCAAAGCCCCCTTGGGGTTTGAATCCAACTCGCGATGTATTTACGAAGTACTATGACTCAAGGCCAAAACATCCATCCATGATTTTCTAGCCCGCTGCGTTAGATTGGAAGGCAAATAAGGCAGGCACAACCAAATGGATGAAGCCTAGAAGTGGTGAACCGACCATACCATCAAGGAGGTCACTTGGATCATGGCGCCTTGCCATTCTTTCACATCCCCTCATAAGCCAACACTTTTTAAATATGAAATATACCTACACATGGTGAAAGTTTCATTGCTATGTCGTTTTACCTAAAGGATCCATTCCATCTTTGGAAACAAAGACTCAACAACTTCTTGTTCCTTCTGGTCCAAAGCTTTTTTTTTGTGATGTCATCTCACATGACTCGTGCATAACAATACCCGAAGGGTCAAAGAGTGGGTATTCTCCCAAAAACAAAGATGACAATGGAAAATCCACCATGAATGAAGAATGAAGATGTATGTTTCCTATCGAAAATGAGGATTTTCCAGCTAGCCAGGTTAAGCGATGCTGTGGATCGCCGAGCCAAGGGCCAAGACAAGCAGTTGAGATACAAAGAAAGATGGTTGACAATGGGATGTTATGGTTTTTGTTTCAAATCTATCTACATACCAATATACATATGTACATAAATATATATACATATACATATGCACACATTATATGTATATTTTATACACATGGGTTTTTGAATTATCATTCGGACTGGTGTCCATCAATCCCAGGAACTAGATGGTTAAAAACCCTCTGCCTCACCGTGCCCTTTCCAGATGGTGTTTGCCGAGGACGTTTTGTAGGATGCATGGCCAGCTGAATGTTTTTTTTTCCCTTTCTTTTCTCCATTTCAGAATTACTTGGGACAAAGGAAATGGTCTTCAGGGCTTAAGGTGATCCTTTTTCCGGCCCATTGTGACAACCTGGATGCCAGGATGACTCACAATTTCTATAGTATACCGGATACTTTCTTTTTGTTTGCTTCAGTTTTGCTTTCTGGCATCCTGTGCAAATCAGAATCCCATTTTCCTTGCGACCAAACGACTGTGCCGAGATCGCTGTGGGGCTCTTTGCGGCTGGCACCTTCTTTCCTGGATGGCAAGCTGCACCCAGTGGGTAGGTCAATCTATGGCAGGTTCCGTATGGAAGTTGAAAGAGATCTGGGATATCCAAGTCATTTGTATGAATTGGGTATGAAATACTAGCTTACTAGATATGGATATACCTGCAAAGGTTCAACGCCGGAACCTGAAAACTATTCCTTTCCGGAAAACAACAAACATAGCACTTCTAAGGAGGGTTGGGAAGATAGCAATTTTCCTATTAGATTTTGGTGCCCGATGCCAGGTTAGTTTTGAGGAGGATACTGTATATATAAATATACCCATATATCCTATAGATTCATATCCGAACAAAAAAGGCCAATGCATACTGAATCAAGGCAAACATCATGGGCGTCCTGTAAATGTTTCCATCCCTTGGCCATGTGAAGAAGTCCAAGTATATTCAAACTTTGGCCCTCACTTTGCCTGTGTTTTTGACGGGCCTGCAGTCATGATGTTTGCACAATTCATGGCATCCATGGTTGCTGTTGCTCCAAACATTTTTGGGAAAGAATTGTCTGCTTCAGTGGCAGACAAGGAAAGACCGTGCCACCCTAAGAGTCTTAAGGGGGACATTCCATCTTCCCAGGACACTCCAGATTTTTGGTGAGACAGCCAGCGGACTTTGGCTCAGCACAGTTGTTTGGAACCCAATTGGTAGCGGCTGGAGGTGTTGGAATTTAGGCACCTAAGCGGAAGCTGCGGATTTCTGGTATGATGAAGCGTGAACATGTGGCTTTACCATGCCATATATATATATATATATATTTGTATGTACACATATATATATATATTATATCATATGCATGCATATTCACGTTGAATGTGTGTTATCAGGTATGATTTCCGCATACCCACATCATCTTGCGCGTATATATGTGCATGTTGATCCCCAGTGCTATGTTGATCCCCATCGCGTCCTGTGGGGTTGAGGCTCAGATTATTGGGGCCTTTGGACTGACCAGTAACGTCCGGTCCTTAGACATTAAGACGTTTACCGAAGTTGGGGCTGAAGTGCGATTCAGTTGAAGAAAGTTGGAAGATGATTGGTTGTTTTATGTTTGAGATTATTGTACACATTGCACAAACACAAAAATATGTATATATATATTTATACACATGTATATGTATATTTTCAGGTGATCGATTTGTACAGAAGCTTCAAGCTTAGGATTTGCAACTCATGGAGATGAACTAACGGTTGCAGTTATCATTTATGTTTCAGCACTGAAGGAAGATCCAGAATCGATTCGGATAACATCCTTGGCCGAGTGATTTCTTTTCTTGTCTTTTTCCACGCACGGAAACGGATTTTTGGAATTGGTTCTAGTAGTGATTTTCAACACAAAACCTATGGGAGGATCAACCAATGTATCAAAACCGTGATAATTTTGAATGAGTTCTTCTCAGAATGGCGCTTTTTGTTCAGGTTATACTAGAATGTTGCCGTATAAGGTTCCCAACCAAGAATGGTCAGAGGGCATCTTAATTGACTCCGACAGTGTTCTCCTCAAAGATTTTGGGGGTCTGGAATCTTCAATTTTCTAAGAAATGCACATATTTGTGAGATGAACAGATACCAACTGTGTACCCTAGGTTTGATCTATGATCAAACATCATCCATGACACGACATTTCTCTATGAAAGATGCCGCAATTTTTGCAGGTGATGTTTTCCCTGGCGACTGATGTCCTCGGCTCGTTGGGGATGCGCTGATGCGAACTGTCAAAAGGACAAATCATGAGACTTGATGACTTGATGCAACATCTTCATGGTTTCTTTGGAGTTCAAAACTTCATACATCTTGGTTGATCGAGATGACTCACATGAAGGGAAATAGATCTTATATCTTTGTGAGTGTTTATGGTTATTCTTTGATATTGGGACTTTTGCAAAATTAGGTGTTTGGATCGTTTATGATTGCTTTTGGTTGTTCATCATTGTACATGCCACAAAGACAACATCGTTTCTTACTTGAGTTCTTTTTAACAACAAAACGTGATCAAACTTTGGGAAAACATTTCCACCACATTTTCTGCCAAGGTCACGAACAGCAACGACCGCGAGTTGATGGCGGGTGCGTATTTTGCAGTTCTATGTGTCATGCTCCTTGGTAGCAGAAGTGAAGGGAGGCTACATTTTCTCTGAGTGAATTATATTTAGTTTATCCTGTTTGAGGTGGTGACAAAATGTAGGAGATCTGCAAACATGATATGATGCCAACCAGGATTCCTTGGCTGGTTGGTGAAAACCTGATCTCATTCACCCAGAAACAAGGAATCCCAAGTTGAATCCAAGTTGAAAGATGTTCAAACAGATGTGAGGCTGAAACAAAAAACAAACAGAAAGCAACAGCAACAACAACAACAACAACAACAACAACAACAACAAGAACAACAACAAGAACAACAACAACAACAACAACAAGAACAAGAACAAGAACAAGAACAAGAACAAGAACAAGAACAAGAACAGCAAGAACAACATCTTCTTCTACCCTTTTGGACCTCTCAGATTGGTTGTTAATTTTTTGGAAAGAGCTCAAAGAAGCTTCCGCCAGGAATGTGCTTTGCATTTCAATCCCTGTTGGGGGCACCCAGCAGTTGCGCCGGTCCTGTGGATCCTTGGAAGTACATGATCACCCGACTATAGGGCGGTTGATAGAAGGGCATGCAGGCGCGGGCTTCTCCTGGTCCATCCAAGTGTAATGAAATGCACGCAGTGGTGTACATGTGAAATGCACAACACTAGCTCATGGAACTCGCTTTTTCACACTTTGAAGCTATTACGAGTTTCAATCTTCAACCAAAAAATGTCGCTACCTTCTTAAAAGATTGGGTCAGATCTCTACAAAAATGTAGCCCGGCCAACATCTGAGGTGTTGCTGATTATGGTTTTAAAGGTCATCAGCAACAACATGGAACTGATTGTTTGCGTGCAAACGTGTCTGGTGCCTCAGTTTTTAAACCAAATCTGGGAGAGTCCTCCCAACAAAGAACATCCAGGAGATTCAAACAGTTTTTTGAGTTTTTTTTTCTAATACACCTCTTTCAACTTATTTTTTCTAAGTTGGAGTGTAGAAATCTCACTCGAAGAAATGGTGACATTTCACCTACAGAACCCCTGAGTCAAATTACATTGTTGAACAGAATCCTCCACCAAGTGTTTTGGGATGCTCGACGGGAAGTCTTGTTTGTGGAGAATAAAACATAGGTCAAATCATACTAAAGGTGACATGATTTTGTTTTTGATGGAAATTGAGTAGGCTGAATTGCAGGAGTTGAGGTCATCAGGTTTGCCTTCCATGTAGGGTGAGGTGATTAGATATACGGATGAAACACTAAGACCCTGTTCCGTTGGCTGGATTTGTTGTTGTAATAGGAGGCCCCGTATGAGATTTCGTCTTATTTGATTGTTTGCTTCTGTCTCATTGTATTTGTGAATCTACGGACCTACCAGTGGATCTATTTATTTAGGTGCTTGTTTCTTGATATTTTATTAACGGTTTATTTGTCCATTAGGCATTCGTTTGTTTGTCCGTTCGGTTCGGTGGTTCGGTCGCTCATTCACTATCACACATTTATTTATTGCTCACCCTTCTTTCTTTCTTTCGTTCTTTCTTTCTTTCTGTCTGTCTCTTGGACGTCTATGTAGCTGTATTTGTATTTGTATTGTATTTGTATCTGTACCTGTCTGTATATGAATCTGTCTGCGTTTTCGTCTGTATTTCTATCCCATTCTGGCTCTCCTTCTCTCTCTCTCTCTCTCTTTCATTCTCTACTATCCCTTCTGCGTCAACTCTTTCCAAAGGTTGCTTTTTACAGAAATATTGAAATGTATGTAAAATTTAAAGATGGATACTCTGCCGAGTGACACTCCTCTCCGCTCAGTGGGTTCCGTGCTCTTCTTCCTCGTCCTTTGTACGGTGAAGGCCAGGATCGGGGAAGACACGAGACATCACTGACTTCATGGTGGGTGATGGTCAATTGAGCAGTGACCAAAAACCCTTGCTATTTGCAGCATCTAGCAAATTATACTACCCAGTTACATAGGGAATATTTCATAGGCTGTTGTAAGGATCCCTATAAACCAACGAGTATTTCATGGCATGTCACAAGGGTTTTGAATGCTCAATTGTGATTGAATTGTCACGACTGGATCAACTGAAAAACTTGGATAGCTAAGCTTTGGTATTCAATCGGAGCGATTCAACGGCCAGCTGGGAGCTTTTTCCGTGACGAGAGACACTGACGGAAAAAGAAGAAACCCTCACAATGACTTTTTAGAGTTCTGAGTAAATGTACCTCTAGAAAGGATGATATAGATCAACCCAAAGTTAGTTGGCGATTAAAAGATTGAAAAAAAACTTGAAAAAGAAACCAGTTGGATAGGCTGAGAAGGAACGAGAACAACATCATGACAACGAAATGCCGTGGAACCCTGGGACGACTTGATGGTGGATTGGGTTGGTTTGGCCAGCTATGATGTTTCCCAGAAAAATGAGAAGGGAAGGTGCATGGGAAGCCTTCCCTCCTGCATGTTTTAGAAGAAGAGTTAGAATCAGTTTTTGGCAGAGCCAAAGCGGGCAAGAGGTTAAAGTTCGCCTTTTGGGTGAAACACTATAGTCAATTTGCTGCAACTAAAAATGCCCTGCAACATTATGAACGACAAATCACGACCAACGAAAAAAAGTGATCAACATACAAGCAACTCTAGCTTCGTGCAATGAAGCTATCAACCTAATTACAGTTTGTTATTTTTGATGCTTCAGACTTCAGACCATGTTTTTTTGTATATATCTAGGCTTGAAAATCAAACCTAGAAAGGTGCCTGGGTTTCACACCATTTTTGTGTCAAAAAAGCATCCCTCTTTTACCAAGGTGGTTTGCTGAACACGGCGGAAGCGACGGCGATGTTTCAGAAAGTTTGGGAGACCTGGGATCATTCAACATGTTGAGCCAGCATAAAACAAGAGCCCATAAGCAAGGATTGGTTAATTGCAGGCTGCTTCGGCTGAAGATGCATGAAAACAATGTGAACATTTATTTTTCGCCTTTCTTTCAGGGTCTGAATCCTAAACATGGACGCTTTCTTGTTGTTGGACAATTTGAATTTAAGACAGCAAAATAACACAAGGTGTGAATTATGAAGGACCTCATGTTCCTTCAATGATGACTTTCCATGAACCAAAGCTTTGCTGAACATTCATGTCTGCTGAGGTGAACCGCCGGCGAAGCAGGATTTCCGGTCGCTCGGAGCAAGCTGTTAGGAATATGAACAGGGAGATGAACATGACATTGATTGACTCAATTCAGTTGATGGGTTCGTTGATAGAGAGATCCTTGATTCACTGGGTAGGTTTTGATTCTTATTCACTTGTATGCTCGATTCCTGAATTTTCTGGATGAATGGACTTGGGCGGGCCTGATCTCGCGATCATTAATCACAACAAGCTCATCATGACTATCAGCGTTTGTTTTCAGTCGTCAATTGGTAGTTTAAGAATAGAGGAATATTCACCCTACATAACACGGGTGGGCTGGTTCTGGCAAAAAAAGGGTGGTAGTCATGGACTATAAAGCACAAAAACTGAAGACTATTTTTTCAGTGCTACATTTTCAATTTTCCGCCAAAAGAAGGGCGATGAACATGTTCTACTTCCCATATATGCTTCCCAGAACAGGGCCAACCCACCCCTACCATTTATCACAGTTTTATCAATTCTTTATATACCCAACTGGTTGTGGTGTGATCACCCGATCTGCTTCCAACCATCAACTCTGGTTTCTCATTGAGATTGGACTGAGGCATGGCGTCACCGGATTACTACGAGGTAGGGAAGACAACATTTGTCGTGTTTGGTCTTAGGAAAAGTTCAGTGCACAACAGCACTTGTCGGCTTGGTGAAGTTAAAGGGGTAAATTATTATTATCATGATTGGTATTGCCTGTCGATTTTTCTTATTGTTAGTGCGTATTGTTATCGTCATTATTGGTGAAATTAATGATTAGTCATCGATTTGCCGCCAAATAATTTTTAACCCTTATTGCTTCAGCTCTAAACAGGCCTTCGTCTTTGGAGGGTGCACTATGGAAGACCAGCCTGCACTCTAGACATAGCCATTGAAAGTGACATTAATCATATTTCAGGATCCATAATTCCCTGTTCAGCAGAAGAGGGAGTATGATCTACTTGAACTCACTTCATCCAACTTATCTGACCTTTTTTGCATGGAACCTTTTCGAGTTTTCTTGTGGAGTTGGACGTTTGATGATTTCCTCACCCCAAAGTTGGCCATTTCATTAAACAGCGTATATTTTGGAGCTTGGAACCACTTGTTTTTTTAAAATTCCAATTCGATGTTTTGTGTCGGATTCCAAGCCACCATTTGGGACATTACGTTGGCATACTGGAGTTACGAGAGACTAAACCTCATATTTCAACCAGCCTGTCTAACCAAAAAACCCTTGAAATAGATGAGCAGTGAAAAAAGACCTCGTTGTATGGGGCTTGTAATTAATTATTATCCAACCAGTGCAATGAGATGATAGGATGGAGTTTTTGGGTGGCTTGAGATGTCGATTCTGAATCCAAAAAAGAAGATCCAATCCCAGTGCGGTAGTTTTCAGTGTCAAATCATAATCCTCAACTGTCGCCAAAGTGGCAGGCCTTGTCCAGCCCTTCTTCTTAGCGACTTGGAATCTGAAAAACGGTGACCGTGGTTTTTGGTGGAGGATAGGTGAGGTGGAATCCCAAGACTCACCGTCCTTGGGACGGGAGTTGGCCGGACTTTTAGACTTGTATATGAAGGCCCGTGACACGAGCAATGAGGAGGTTATGTAGTTTCTGATTCTGTTCTTTCTAAAATGTCCAATTATTTATAGTTTGTTTGGCGCAAGTTGAAATTTCCACTTACTACCAAATTACATGATGACTGTTTCCAGAAGGATTTTGTTCTCACCCAGTCCAAAGCTTTTCATCCACTATGGGACATCTCCTGTGGCTGGGAGTCACCAATACAATGGAACAGGCCTGGCATTGCGAAGAATGATTTGAAAAGATGTAATTCTTTGGTATCTGCCTGCATCCCACGAGGCCATTATTGAAAAGAAAAGAACCAAGATTTCTCTCCACCCTGATCAAAGACCATCAGTCAATGATTCATTTCGTGGGTCAGATTCGTAGGAAAGCCCGGTTGGAGATATTTTTATTGGAACTTTCTCTTGTCGATTTGCCAAACCTGGCTGAAGCACCAGACCGGCTCTACTTGTACGAACCAACCATGGCAGGGGAGTGATTTCCTTCGATGGATCTCGATGTTTCTATATCATGGGAATCCTAACTGTAAATATAACTGTTTCCCTAGGGAAGCTATTGACTTCTTACGTTTTTTTTGGATGTCGCGCTATTTCTGGTATGGGATGGTTATGATCGGAGTAGTTTTTTTCGAGGCCTTTGGACATCGACGCTTGCGACGGCTCTGCAGCTTCGGCGAAAGATTGCAGACCAAAGGTGATTGTGCCAATCCAATTGTTGAGCAAATGTTATTATCCCATCCATGAACCCAGTGGGCAGGATTCTTTTTTTGGAAAATTTGGCTTTGTGGATATCAATCTTAAACTTTAAACTGTCATCCTGGGAGATCTTACATGACATGATTCACAATAGATGTTTGTCTCAATGAACACCACCCCCAAAATTTCTGGGACACACTTCTTTCTAGCCGGAAACTCCCGGGATTTGAGTGATACCCCCTATACACGGCTCTATATGTTTTCGCACCAGTCGTTGACAAGTTGATATGAGGAGTCTTGGACTTGGGTTCCAAATCGTTTTCAGGCTAACAAGTTCCAGACATATCAATGGTCCTGAACTAGTTGGCATTAGAATCCCATATGAAAAAATGGACAAGCAAGCTCGAACAATGATGCATCGGTAATTTAAATGTAGGACTTCGAAATTTCAATGGCTGAATTACTGGATGGAGTTGCTAGTTTCCAGTGATGGCTTTATGCAACGATCAAGTACTGTGATTGCCACTTCAGCTACAGTTCGTGTTGGTTGTTCGATGTACAGTAAAGGATTGTAATATATTGTAATTACATTGTAATTTAATTGCAATGATTATCTCTACAATAATAGCGCTTGTCATATGTACATACTTCCCGTTTGCAGTCAGAGAACATGAACCGCGGGCTGGGATTGGAATCTTCTGATTGAACTTTGCAGTTAAGTTATGGTTTGTAAATGAAGGTTCAGTCTACCGTTGTGGAATCATCTCTCCTTTTAATCCGTTGGCTCAGTACAACGATTATCAATCTACATTACACCCCGAAAGTTTACCAGCTCGCCCCTGAAAAGTTGCCTTCCCAAGAACGAACAGCATGGTGTCTTTCTTTCCCATGGTCTTTTGAGAGGGCGAACTGTTAACCTTGCAGGGGGTGTAGATAATACGCTTGATGGAAGAAATCCTGCACCAGTTGAAATATACAAACCTAAATCATAGGGCACATTGAAACCACTGGTGAGCCGGATTTCTGACCCATCAACAATACTTCATCAATTCTTTCGTGGGATGTTTGTTCATCCGCGACAAAACCTGGAAAATTGCCACACAAGTTCGAGACTGAGGCCTTGCGGCGTTTCTGTTGGCCTTTGGTGGTAATTTGGTGCACCTTGGTGGCATTGGTGGGTCAAGGGTGGTGGAGTTTTTTTGATGAGTCTTGCCATGGAAGGGTTCATGATGTCCATGATGCTCATGGAAATTCTTAACTGATTTTCACAAGGAGATTTATTATTTTTGGGGATGAATTAATTCAAATATACACTGTTTTTCTCCTATTGTCGACATTTTTCAGAAGGGATATTCATCATTTTAAAGACGATTGGTTCAAATATACCTATTTTCACGTGGGAGATCTACAGTTTTGAGATGATTGGACATGTGCCTATTTTCAATTAGATATTCCTTTGCTTGACATGATCTCTTCATCATTCGAAAATCAAAACCATCTTCACCCGATCCACCACACCACTGTCGTGTCCTGGAAGGTCGGACATTGGTGGACAATTCTTCAATCAATCCTTGGGTTTGTTCGAACATCCCGATCCTGGGAAAGTGGTGCCATGATTTGCAAGGGGGGTTTTGAGGGTGGAAGGTCAGAGAGAGTTTTGGGGTGTTGGGAATAGTCTATTGAACAAAAAAACAAACCCAAATACATGACAGTACATGTCAAAGGGTTTCAAAAGAAGCATAATGAACGAGTGGACATATCGATATTAAAAAGCACAAATATGAGTCAGATGGTGATGTGCAAGAACTGAGAGTTTCCGGGAGATTCAAGGTCCATACAGACATGCTGACAAAAACAAAACTCAGGACATGGCTTACAAGAATCGGGGAAGACTCCCAGCTGACAAAATCCCTTTACCACTTTAAGAGAGGCTAAAACTTGCAGGGGTGAATTTTACGGGATGTCGGGATATCTACTATGTTACTACATCCACTGCTTTGCTGGATTTCTGAATTTGTCCAAGAGTGTCTATCTGAGAATCGGACACCTCCTGGTTGAAATGGCTCCCTTGTCCCTGCGGAAAGTTGCATGAAACTCTTTTGAAAACCACTTGTGATCAGTTTTTGTTGACCGTGAAAACCACTGAAAACCTTGCTTTCTCACATCTTTCTTGCTGCAAATGACAATTTTCCACAAAAAGCTCGAAGGGGAGGGACATGGCTTCCCCAATCCATTCGTTTTGGATGATTCGTTGGTTGCTTGAAATATGGAATTCCAAGGTGATGGTGAGCGTCTATTCCATGCTGCCAGGCGTTTCTTTTTGTGTGGGAATTCCACGAAGAAAAGGGATTTACCGATGCCTCGGTGAATTTTGGTTGCTTTTTGCAATCAAGTTGTGTAAGAGAAATGGGTGATTTTTTGGTTGATTTACTGACACTTTTGGTCTCTTATTGATGATTTTTTCCGTAGTTACCATACTCAGACAATGCCAAAGGTTTATCGGGATTGGTGGTTTAGTCGCTCTTAGCTGAAACTTCAAGTATTAGAGGGATTTTGGATCCAGCAGATATGCTTAGAATGATAAATGACCAACCTGAATCACCAAAGAAATCTCCGGCAAACCAACCTACCCAAGTGGAACCTTCACCCTTTGTAGCTGTGAATCTCTTATTGGATAAAACTATAACTGGAAGTTCCACACGCACACTTCCTCTTCCAAGAGTTGGTAACCCCGTGAGCAGCAATGAAGCAAGGGCGTCACAGTGAATCTTCAACAGTGGCTGTTTTTGTTGGAAAAAACTCCTGGAGAAAGTCGCAAGTTGTTGATTTGAGCTTGGTGGTTGCAGTTTCACCAAATGTCAAGGGCAAGAAAAAACAAGCACATGTATTGGACCATCGACTGAATAGGACAGGAGCTCATGATGTTTTGGTGAAATTGTGATGCTTGGTGGCCTGAGCCTATTGGATGTTCAATATTTTCTGATGATGGGTGACACATTCTTGTAGTAGTGGAAGAGACATTGGAATCTGTTTTTTCTGCCCATTCCCGTGTGAGAAATTTGTATTTCTTCCCTACGAAACCACAAAAACTGACAGCTGTGGGCTGAACAGATGTCATGCCAAACAGAATTCTCCTCTTCCTACCAGGTTTTTTCAGGGAAGAGCCTCACATCAACGAGTGATCCTTACATCTGCCACAGGACAAATCATGGCTATCCCTGGAAATTTGGTGACAGGGCACCTCGGAGCTTTTGGCGGTGTTATTGTTGTTCTTACACCACGGTGAAAGTAGGTTGATTCTTGAGCCACTCCCAAAGTTGGTAGCTCATGAGGCGATGACAAACCATTCGAGTTCTTAGAATTCTAGAACCACCGCAACAAACAGAAGAATTTGGTGTCCCGAACCCAGAAACCCTGTCTTTGCATGGAGAAACCAAGCTGTAAAATTTCCAGCAGCACACATATATGGGATTGTCCCCTTCTCTGCAAGAGGGACCAGAAGTATCACTACAATCAATGTGTATTTTGTAGGTGATGCCCTGTTTACCATGAAACTACTGACTACCTGGGAAGGGGGACAACCCACTGTATACGGTTGAAAATCCCATGCTTGAAGCTTGAGAGTCTGGATGACTTTGTGAAATGATGTACGGCACATCAAGCCATTTTTTGGGGCTATTCAAAAACAAACCTTGGCTGGATCTGGGTGAATTGTATATCACCCCAAAAGGTATTTTAGTAAGGATACTGACTTTAAGGAGATACTGGCTTTCAGGTACATCCAGTTGACCGAATCATTCTATGTTTCCCAAGATTTGTATTAAATCTTCCAGCATATGGTTTCATAAGACTACGGCCCTGCTTGGGAATTCGTGTTTGGGGATTCATGAGAGAGAATTTTAGTTACTCCCCTGGCAATAGGGATTAATACAAGTATAAACCCATGATGCTCCCCGACCCCAGAATGCCAAGAGATTGACCTCTTTTACATTTGGGACCCCCAAAATTGCCATGTGGAAATGAAACCATTTTTTTTGCAGTTATTTTTTGATTTTTGAAATTTCAAGGGTTCCCTACTTTGGAAACATTCTTCTTTTCAGCCCTTGGCATTTTGATGTTGTCTGCCGAGGTATGTTGCTAAACAGCCTCTTGGATGTGAATGGGTCGTTGGATGTGGATGTTGATAGGGAATGCTCGTCGGCAAAAGGGGGAAAACATTGAATGGTTGGATCCTGAGGACGCTTTCATAAGTTTTTGGAACTCCATGTTTCCATGTTTCAACCTGTCAGAATTTTCAACGACTCTGGAGGTTGATGATTTATCATTAGAAAATCTTTGACAGCATATAGTTTCTATATAATGAGTTTTTGTGACAGGTAGGACATTGGTACGACTCCTTAGAACATCAACTTGTATATGTAGATTCATCGTCACCTAGCCCTGTGGGAAGTCTGTGAAGCGAGGTCGATGGCATCATCCTAATGTGGTGGTTTGTAGGTTTTGTTTCCTTTCAATTCAGGGCTTTCCTGATTGTGAAGAATTCAAAATTTGACCAACATGATCATAAATGACACCAAGGAACAGAACACAATGACACTGTCACTAGCTCATGATGTAATCGCAATGTAGAAAACATGGACAAAGATCACCAACGTGATGCAGCAAAACTAACAACACACATGATGATACTGGCATAAGCGGCACATGTCCTTTTTTGAATACCACACCTGTTTATAGATCGGCGTGTCTCAAAAGCAGGACTCCCAAACATTTCCTTGAAACAGTTGATTTTAGTATCAGCTCCACTCGTAGAGCTTCGAGAATTTGTCTTTCAACGCCCCCTTCTGTAGAGAAATCCCCGAAAACCATAACCACCCGCCATGGACTTTGGGTCAGGGCTGGACCTTTGAAACTCTTGCGAACGTGTGGAAGCTTAGGTGATGTAGTGGAATCGGTCCAATCAATAGCTGCGCTGGAGCTTTATTATTATTATTATCATTATTATGATTTTTTGTATATAAATTTGGTCCATAAATCTTCTGGTTGTCCTGATACCTGCAACTTTGGGATACCCTTATTCCTGATTTTGATGCAGTTGAGTTGACCAAAGTACCAACCTCACTCACTTTCGATGGCGGTTTACTCCGCTTATGAAAAAAACACCAACGGATAAACCTGAAATCATGACATCAATTGCTGGCAAAAACGGGAGAGTTCTCCGCATCGAAGGTTGATCCCCGTTGCTGCGGTGCTGGTGGCCGTCCGGAGCCCAAGATATTTGGTAGGTTTGGCTTGGGATCCCTGGAGTTCATAGAAAAATGTCACGTCATCCTGGTGGGTTTTCCTAGAATCAAGGGAAACAATGGAGTGGGTTTTTGCATCCCAGGTTGTGGATGTTCATGTGATATCCCCTTTGCAAAAAGTCTGATTCCTCTGAGCATTTTATCCTCAAATTCAACTCGAACCGAAAACATGATGACTATCCATTATGAGAAAAAGAAAAGGACTGACACCGAACTTGCAACCAATTCTTTTTGGGTTCTCAGAAAAACAGCAAAGTTGAGATGTATGACTTGGGGTTTGCCACACCCCTGCAACAGTGGATAAATACTCTATATGAGAGTTGAGCAAAAGGTCCATGAAAAGGGTTTCCTTTGCGTAAGCCTTTGGGTATGCAATTAACAGTCTCGGCTAAAGTTTTTTTCTGAAATGGCGAAAGTAAATTTTTTTCCGGCTAAAGTTTTCGCGAAAGTTTGGCGAAAGTTTTGCTAAAGCCTTGGCGAAAGACGACCTTCATTTGAAGGCTAGGTGGCCTAAACTGTGGACTTGTTGTGTCAGAACTGACCGATGAAGGTGAGCAAGGACCAACATCTTAAAGCAGAACGTAAATGTTTAAGTGCAGCTGCCGCAGAATGAAGTGTGACGAGGGATCAGACGCCTGGAACAATTTGAGGATATCACACATCCACGGTTTTCTTCAAAATCTTGGCCAACATGTACCGCGAAAGAAAAACATGGAGTTCGCGAAAGTTCGGCGAAAGAATTTTTTTGGCGAAGATTACTTTTTCCAGATGAAAGAATTTAGAACAACCATCATATATTCATTTTTATGAAGGAAACCCTATTAACCTTCACTGTTTCAGAGTTCTGACCTCAGGACAATATGGCGAAAGTTTAGAAAAACCACTGTTACAATGTTTAATGCGTTTATTAAGATGACACTTTTTTTCTGATGCATTTCCTTTCTCTGTACTCTCTATGATGATGTCCAGATTCAGAATCTCGGCGCCAAGGTCGGTGCCTTCATGGCCGTGGTGCGACAGATGTGGTACATTGTTACTTGTCGAAGGAAACATTTGGGGCGCCGATTCTTTACCTTAATTGAAACTAGCTGATTACAAGAGCTGGATCTTATGGAGCTTACTTACAGTAAAGCTAGCTTTTTTGCGGTTGTAGATGTGTGATTAGCATACACCCTGAAACGAAGATTCACCCCCAAAGTTGATATGGTACCTTGGAAAACGATGCACAGACCAACGCTGCAATCTTGTTCTTTAAGTTTCCATGAAACTATCAGCTCACCTAGCCCATGGGATGATTGGAGCAAGGGATGGATGGATGGAATGCTTTTCCATATCATTTTTTTTTGTCCAATTTAAAGGATGAACTGGTTTGGGGGGGTTGAGCATAATCGCTAGCCAGTTGGTGAAGTGGAGAGAATAGACAGTGATTATTGAGACGATAATGAAAGATCGTCATTTTGATGAATGCACATTGGGAATATATACTGTAGTCATAATTCAGATATGTATATGGGACGGTACATATGTCTATAAAAACCTCATACAGTTTATGTTCTATGCTTTTTGACCTATTTATTTATGACTCATTTATGACTCATGATTCGTGATCTATGATGGGGGATGTATGACATGATAATACCATGCCCGCGATTGGTTTTCCAAATGCATCCACCAATGATACTGACATTAAAATGACATGATAGTGACAAAGGTAAGGATAACGATATGAGGATAATGACAAGGACATGTCTCATACCCCTGATCGGGGAACACGTTGAAGCTTGAACTCAGGAATGTTGAATTGGACCCATTTTTGGTGTGTATAGCCATACTTGGAGATCTGCAGGCATTTGAAGAGTTAAAATCAAACCAAACATTACATGCCATTTCAGCCCTGGAAGCTGAACATTTTGTCTGAAATTTGGAACTCATCATTTCTTCAGCTTTAAGATGTAAACCTGCAGGGCCAAGTCTGGGAGTCCATTCATGGCCTGAAATTGCGAGCTTTTTTTGCTTCAGAAATATTTGTCTACCTGGTACCACTGACAGAAATGCTAAAATCCAATTATGTACTAGGATTTTATGAAGTACTGTAGTTTATCTTACTATTTACAGTTTTTTTTATACATCCCAGATGGCTGGGTTTCTTCCATTCAACAGCATGACTGGAAAACTCTGCCACAAAAATCGTTTGCCCACCTAAGCCATTCCAGTCCAGATCAGATTGTGTGCCAAATTTCATCTTTTAGGCTGTGGTGGTGATTTGCTTGACCTATGCCAACATGCCCAATGTGCCACTCCAGTTGGGCAGCCAAATGACCGAGCTCGGGTGACAGAGTTGTCCCAAATAGTATGGGAGAGGAGAGGGGAACCTCCTTATTTCAGCAGGTTTCCGTTGGACATCTTATGATTTGAACCAATTTGTTGGTGTGAAATCCAGGGGTTGATACATCCCTGGTAGCTGGCGGTAGCTGGTGTGTGTTATTGTAAGCATCCATGCTGTGGCGTAAGCATCTAAGCCTCCAAATGAAACATTGTAACTTTCAGGTTGGTTAGATGATATTTTTCCAAGTCCAACACCCTGGTGTTTTAGCTTGGGTTTTTGGTTGGTTGAAAGGCACCATGTCAATGGAGCACCCAGGGTGTAGATGGAATCCCGGTAGTTCTTGGTCGGAAGACTGGTGTGTAATCCATGTTGTGTTTTTGCTGTTGAGTTTACTCATTTTTGGCATGAATTTTGACCACCTGTAATGGAATATGCGCCAGCCGCAAAATGGGTGACCTCCACAATGGCTTGTGGACCTTGTATCTTTTTTGGGTTCTTGGAATGGTTGCCAGTTGGTGACCAGGGCTTTTATGAAGGTTGCTGGCTGAGGGATCTGACCTTGGACTCCTGGGAACTTCTCAAATTGTGTTGCGATCGTCGTTACTGCTCTGGTGGTAGAGAAAAACATGGAAATTCAAAAAAATAGATAGTGATGTCCCAAGAAATTGAAAACACCCATATCCAATGGTGGTCAATTGTAGCACAAAAACTAGCGGAGATTAGCCGTAATGTACAAATTACAAACATTTCAATCTAGGCCTTTGACCATGAGCCAGGCGTATTGTTGCTGGCGCCCGGGTTACTCAGATGGGGGATGCGAAAACTGCTTGGCCTGGAGTTGCAGGTGCAAGATAGTGTGTGGTGCATTGAACATCTTTTTAAAAGGGTGTCTCTAAATTTTGAGGTACACCATGGGATGCTCCGTACCCAAGATGCAATTGTGGCACGTGAAGGTTTAAGTTGGGACTTTCCGGAACCTCAAAAATGTCATGTCATCCTGGTGGTCACTTGCATCCTGTGTGGGGCTTTGTACCCCAAGATCTAGCGGATCGGCAGTTAGAAGACTTGAACGAGATCAAACAGATATGCAGGAAACGAAGTGCTGAAGATAGCAGCACTTTGGGGGGCCTTAAAAACCAGATACTGTAGCTACCCGGCTTTTTTTGATCTCACATGACCTGGCAAGTTTTGGTCAATAATTCCTTTTTTGGAGGGATTACTAGTAGGTGTTGACAGCTTTCTTGGTGTCATTTCCCACCTTGTTTCATGTCAACGTCCAATGCGATGCAGCCATTAAGACTCTATCGAAGAGTTGTCCATCTCGGCACCCGAAGGTATTCAAACAAATCTCCGGACCATTGCGATGTCTTGCAAACTTGTAGTGCTTGGATTGTTGATGTCCGTGCCCTTTGGTAAATGTGATGTATCAGCCAATGTGACCAACACGACCGAGGCGTGGTTTGAAGGGGGAGGAAAGATGGAGAAATAGTGAAGCACAAATGCAGTGTTCAATGCTCCCGCTCCAGGATGCCAGTGACCAAGTGACCACCAGGATGACATGACATTTTTAAGGGGGAGCATCGCAACCCAAGCAGTGAACATGGCTGAACATTCTATCTTCAAGATTACCTCGGCATCCACAACTTTAATGAGATCCAGTAGAACATGAGAGTTCCGAAGACATCCTTCCAATGTCCATTTCTCGCTTCCAGCGTTTTCCATCGTTTTTGCAAAGTTGCATGGCTTCAGCAACAAGAGACGTATTTTCTGCCCCAACAAAAGATCCGGCTCAAGTCTGGGTCAGGAGATGACAAATGCCCCTTGGGGAAGCTTCATTGAATGTTCTTGTGGATTGCAGTGCCAAGTGGATCTACAGACACAGCACCTTGGACTGTGAAGAAATGGGGTCGATACTTCTGAAAACTGTTGCAAGAACCAAAAAGAGTAACTGCTACTAGGAATCCCCATGAGGGTAGTATTACTAGAATTCTGCGTTTGTGAAATGATTGCTCTTCATTTGATGCATGCGGGAGGGCTATTTTTGACCCCAAAGGATCTGCGCAATTGGCAGCTGGCAAGGAGTGTTGAGTACTAGCCTTACCGCTCCGGATAGACTAGAACCGTGCTTGGCAATCCTCAGGGAATTCTGTGAAGGACATGAGGCTCTTACTGATTTTGACAAGCCAGGCAATACTGACAATACACAACACCAATATGCATTAGTTTCTCATATATGATATATCATATACTATTAGTTGTATATGATATGTTTGTGTTTTGTGTATTTACACATTGTATTTATTGTAGTTATATCGTATATTTCAGATTTAAACACTATGTATAGTACAATTTGTTTTATAGTGTATATGATGCACTGGGGCTTTTGCATCTACTCACATTTTTTTTTGCCAAACTACCCAGCTTTATGAGAAACAGATATACCGACATGCCACACATCTGGTTGAATTTCACAACACATGACTAAGCAACGGATTTGTCTGAAATCGTTAAGGGATTCTCTCTATCAATTACGTTTCGCGGGAATTTTCTTCACCTTACTGTAAATTTGTTTCTTTTTTCAGGATTCTCATTTGCCATGAAAAAGAGAGAAGCGCCTTTGCAAGCATCAAACCAGGTTTTGGTGGTCTAGTAGCTCGTTGGCCACAGAATTCCGGTCGTTTTCGGTTGAGGCACAGCTTCCAGCTGGGCAAAGGCTGTGGCTGCACTTCCTGCCGCCTGAGAAAGTCGAGTGCCGCCGTGAAGGCGCCCGAGGTGAAAGCACCAGAGGCCACGGAGTTTTTGGCCATGCTGGCGGAGGAAGAGCAGGACCTTGTGACCTTGTTCTTGTGGCCTTGTGGTTGTTGATGTTGATGTTGATGATACTGTTGTGTGATCTATTCAATCTATTCTTCATTTTTGGCTGCTAAGATGGAGTCTTAAATGATCAATGGCATCTTCATCAAGACATCCGGAGTGGAGTCACACATCATTTGAACATCCAAGCATTTATAAGTTGAGTAGAGCATTCTCCCCAGATTCCAGCGATCTATCTTTCTTGCTTTGTTTTTTTTGAAGTCATTAATACTGTAGATACACAGTCAAATCACAAGCTCTAAGGCGAAAAAAGATCGAAAAACAACAAAATCCATTGTGAGATTGGTAGTTGGGGCTGCACTGCCCAACTTTTTTGGTGAACTTTAGGATTCTTCCCCATCCACTAGTAGTTCACTACCTAATAACAACCAGGAAGGTGACATTTTTTGTATATTCCCAACCTTAACCTTCAGCAAGGATTGGGATGCTGCATCCGTGCCTGGTGACAGTAACTTGGTGATATCATGAGTTTGAGCCTAGGCAAATCAGAAGTCATAAGGTAATGGAAATGGCCCTTTAAGAGAAATACAAATTATCCAGGTTTTTTGCATTGATTACCGAGGTTGAGGTTTGGTTGATGAAATATTATGTCATTTGAACAGATGTTCAGAATGTCTCTCCCATCTTAAGTTGCATCAAATGATGCATAACTAGAAAAATACAGCTTTACGAATTACATATTGTCCAATTGCAACACCATCTGGCACCATCTGCCAGCATCAGCATCACCAATCACTTTTCTGTACCACTGGCAGCTTTCTTTTAAGGTCATCTCTTTTGTCGTTGTGGCACCAATGGCAACGCATGTCAGAGCTGCAGTACCACCAGGCACCAGAGAAAAGGTTCTTGTATTTCTGGAAGATTTTCGCCAAGCTTGGGATGATTGTTTACAGGGTGATAGATAATACTTTGACATAATTTGATATGATGTGGTGTGCTTTTTAGAGGGATGTGATATATTCCATCCTTGTCTTGAAAAATAGGGAGGATGGAGGTCGCTTTGGCAAGAGCTCCATTCGAAAAATGTCGCGGCTTCATGACTTAAAAAACGCCACGGGTGGGAACTTTGAATTTCTCAGAAGAACTTGGCAAAGATCCATGACATGATGGGTATTAACCACAATGATCCCTTAATAATCCATTCATAGAGCCTTATTTCCTGGGCAGTGGCATTCGGGGGTTTCCCCAAAAAATTCATAAAAGCAGAAGCGGCCGAAAACGAAAAACGCCTTTCAAAGGCAGCGGCTAGCAGGGAAGTCTCCCCACATGAAGACATGTAGAGCTTTCACCCAGATTCATCTAACCTTAGTCACTTGATTTACAAGATACTTCATATTTTTGATAATCATATCTCCTTTTTTACAGCACATTACGGCACCACCTTCCAGAATGAACTAATAATTCCATCCAACAACGGAGCCCTCGTTGTTGGGACTTTCACCTTGGTTGATCAACAGGTCTAGCTGCCCTTGCGGCACACGATGCCTTCGTCGACTGCAGTGGTTTGGAGGAGCGGGTTGGTGCATCAGGCGTCAATGCATTCCTTGCCGTTAAAGCAGATTCGCCCAGCCGGGGGTGACGCTAAGTCATTTTGAGAAACTACGGGGGGTGTCGGGATTTTTACTTGTAAAGTTTGCATGAGAACAACGTTCAATTCGCTCTAAAGAGAAACAGCGGCCGTTGTATCTGAAGTGAGACATGCAGTTTTTTTTTGACTTCAGAAAGACCAATGACTTGGATCCTTTGGTACACAAAGCAACGGCTCCTGACATCTGGCAACGATCAATGGGATTGGTTTGCCTTTCCTTTTCAGCCAAATGCCAAGCACAAGGTCTGGCAGGGCTCGCATAGGGTGCAAAGCTGCACAGATGGTGCACACCCATCTTTCTCGTGGTTTGGGAAGTTGCTGGCTTCAATGCCTGGGGAATCTCTCGCCCCAACGGTGTGCACCAATTTTTGCGCGGCTTGTACAACTTTCCTGGAAGCGAGATTTGGTGCAGAGACGAGATTTTTTGTCAATTTTACAAAGCTGTTGTTGTAGAAAGGTTACCATCTTCCCTTCCGGAGAGGTGTATCTATAGTACTGCACCAGGCAGAAACCGCCATTCTTCGTTGTCCATCAGCTGGCTTTGCAGCAGACCCACCCTCGACCATGTCAGCTGAGGGAAACACATTGAGAGGGTAGGTTTGGAGGTTCAACCTGGTGCTCGGTGGAGTCAAATCCATAAATACTGTTGGTGGACGAAATCCTGCACCACTTTACTTGCACCCTAAGACTAACCCTCGTACTCCCTCTTTAACATTGGGGCAGTGTTTGGTTGTCAGAAAAAAAAAGTTGAATGACCAAAATCCTGCACCACCTCATTGACAAAAGACACCCAACATTGAATTAGGGGGTAAAGGGGGCGTACTAATCTGTCCAAGTTATCCCTCCAAGTGCTGGTGCAGGATTTTGTCCATCAACCGTAGTACCTTTAAGGAAAATATGCAACATTGGAGGGTACAGGTATACCATCAGATTTATTGATTTGGAAGGTGTTACATGCTCATCGATTCGATTTGGAAGTGGTTCATTTTGAATTTAAATGAACAGATCTCACGGTTGATGGACAATGATGTAGAAAGTCAGAATTTTGTCCATCAACAGTAAGATCATTTCCTTTGACAGGATCATCTACGATGAAGGGGTCCCATGCTGCGTTTTATCAAAGCTTCAGGTCTCTTCAAAAATTCCTGAATGAACATGACTTACAGGACTTCTCACCAAAATGCCTACAATGGCAGTAGTAGAACCTGAATTAGATTGAAACAACTATCAGTTGAAATCGTCATATCAGAAATACATGTGCTGTATATTACTTGTACTATACAGTATACAATTATATATATGTTATATATATATATATCCTTTACACTACCTAGTCAATCATTACCTACTTATATTTCGCATTATAGAACCAACCTTCCTCCTGTGACGACTCAGGTGGCCCCACCGGGTCGAACTGGTGAAGCCTTGGCGACGGTAGGGGTTGGAGATGCCCAAGATGGATGTGGATGGAGAGGTGGAGGGGCCCTACGTGCCCAGAAAGGTGGAAAATTCATGGAAAATTCCATGTGTTTTGGAAGCCAGGCAACAGAAAAGGTCAAATACTTTTCATACTGTATATGTATTTTCTTTTGGGGAATAAATAGAAAGATGTTAGTAATGTATGAACATCTTGTGGGATATTCTTGAAACATTTGAAGTAGATACTACAAAATGGGTGATTTGGACTAGACATATCATCATCCTGCTGACTACCCCAAGTGATACGGGGACACTTTCATTTTTCCATTGATAAGCGTATGAAAACATTCAAGATACCATGTGCACTTCACCTGTTGCTTGACCAAGATTTTGAAGGGACGCCGGTAACCTGTCAATATCATGATCAAGGAGAGATCTGAAGGTTTGGTCTACCTTAAGGGTTGCCAGCTGACGCAGAGCAAGCAAAGTTGGACTGTTGAATTTCAATCCTGAGCCGTTGCAACTGGATGACTGGATATCTTTAAAAGTTCACATCCTAAGTCCTAACTGGCAGGTCGACCATATGGCACCATTCTCTCCTGTTGCGAACACTTGGTCAGGAATTATCATAAGCGCACTCACACCTGCATCTCGGGGTTTCTTCCCCTGCCAGGATGGTGGAAGATTAAGGTTCAGACGTTTGGGATGACACATTTTCGCCTCAAAATCTGATGACATCATCCTGATAGTGTCCTTGCATCCTAGTGAAAATTTACAGGGATCACCCAAGTATTTACCCACAGCTCATCCCATCACCCGTCGAGTCGCTGAGGTCTTTACCATGCTTGCAGGGTTGCTAGGCAATATGGCCGGGAGGCATAGTTTGAAGGTTGAGGGTTGTTGACCAATACACAAAAAAGAACACGAACCATAAGGACCCTGACATTCTATTGTGAAGGTGAATTCTTAATATTCAGAAGATTCAATACTTAGATGAGTGGAAGTACTACAGAAGAGTATTTTCATCCTTTTCATCCTTCGACTTTCCTTCAATTGAATCACATTACCCAGAATGTATTGTGATTGGGAGTCGATTGCGATGTTTCTTTCGTTGGATGCAATTCCTGGACTAAAGAGGACAGGTCAGCGCGCCTGAGGAAAATGTCAAGGAAAAACCCGAATTTTCAGGTTCTTTTGGGATTTACGCTGTAAAGAACATAGAGCCCAGCCAAGGAAAAGCCAGCATTTCCAGATTTTTTTTTTTTCGAGGCTACATATCAGTTCCCAAGGACCGTCATTTCCATCCATTTTGATGGGAGACGCTATTGATGGGAAGCACTCCTGTACCAGATGATAAAATCACAATATCGCATTTTTCCATAGGGTGCTATGTATCTCAATTCGTGCAGAACATTCGTTTTTCAAACGTATTTTGGGCAAGATTTAGATGTCGTTTTTCAACCAGATGACTCTAGGACCTTCAACAGCAGATCCGAGCTAGGGCAGCTGGTCGACTTGCTGGTTAAAGCCATGATATCAGCGGAAAGCATGTCTCGTACCTTCATCTTTTTTCAAAGATGCAGTAAAAAGGAATATGGAATAATACTTAGCTTACTTCCTAAAGTTACGAATGTTTATCAACATCGGCTTAACCGTTAACAATAATCAGATGCGCAAAATCCGCTGATTCTCCCGCCCCGCTCCAATCTCCCCCCTATGGAACATGAAAAGTCAAGGCTGTGGCGACCTTGAATCCAATGTTGTTAAAATCAAGTCTACACAATCCACTTTGGGTCTGGGAAGCTCAATTGGTGGTGACATCGGTGTGTTTTTTGCTCAAGTTGAGGAGCTTTCGGAGATATTTTTTTGGTGATCCCCTAAAAAAAATTGGCGGAGTGGAAATAAAAAGAGCCTTGGGCCTTAGTTGAATTACCAGCAAATTAGGACAAGTTAGATGTGAACCTGAGACATTTTTTGGCCGGGAATTGGGGAAGTAGGGGTCTATGAAAAGCACAGCTCCAAATTTGATTCGTTTGCCTCGATCTTCCAACCATGCTACGTAGGGCTTCAGGAATCACTGAATCACCCGACATGAACAAAGTTCCTCAGTTTCGGATCTCGAATTCTATTTCTTCTTTCAAAGAAATATGACAAAAAGGAAAGATCTTCCCGAAAAGGAAGCCCAGCCATTGCCAAGTTTTTTTTTTTGAAATATGTTCGTGTAGCAACTTCAATATTTTTCTTTGGGTTAATTGCATCAACATGAGATCAGAGGCGACTGGAGTCCGGGGGAATTGGATACATCCCAAAGATGTTCAATGTTCAAACCAGCTAACATTCAAGAGGCGAGGCAGGATTACAGGGCGGCCAGCTGCACTTGGTCACTCTGAAATCATTCGGAATGACTGGGAATGACTTTGATAGTTTTCCTGCTACCTCTATATCCAGGACTTCAAGTCTTCTTCTGTCCAAGCAAGAGAGCTCTGGAAGTTTTGAGCTACACCGGTTGGTTGAAGATTGAACAAACCATGTTTGGATTCAGCATGTGTCTCCACAAAGCGCCCCAGATATCACCGGGTGAATTCTTGATTTCTGCCACAACTCCAGGTGTACTATCCTATCTGTGGCGTCTTGGTCTTCCTGGTGTGACTTCTCAGATATTTTCATTTCATCTGACTGGGGAGGTTCTCCAGTGAAGATCTAAGAAACGTTGAACCAAAAGTACGGTTTTTCCTTGGGGGATGCGAACCCCCTCCCAGGATTCCTGACCTTCACTTTGCCTCTGTCATCCCCACTGAAGTACAAGGAATTGTTTGATGTCCAAGAACCTTACCAGACCTCACGAGCTTTTACTTAAATGTAAATAACACTAGATAAGTCGGCCTTGTTGGCAGTGATTTCATCGGTGATTTCTTCAAAGAAATTTGACATGGCCCACCTTTTCGAACGGCTTTTTGGGACTGTTGCAGTTTCTGAAGGTAGGATTTTCTATCGATTTCGTTGGATGTCAAGGCTATCGTTCCGCTCATCGGCACACCTCGTGGCGGCTGGGGTGTCTTGGCCATGTGTCGGTATGTTTTTCTTCCAGAATCCGAAGTTTTTTACCGACCCTTCGACCAAAGGGAAGAAGCTTGACCTGAAGGGATGTTTGAAACGTCGAAACAAAGGGAGTTTTTGTGATTCTGGTTTTATGTCTTTGCTACCGGTGTCATAGACGACCCGTGACAATTCGCTGTTTTTGGGCTGTGTCATTACATGTGTTGAACTTGCACACATGGTCGATGCTACGCAACATATTGGATGGATTCTCCGCTTCAGTTGTCGTGCTACGATTCATGCAGGTGACAACAAGGACTGCCAATCAGAATCGAAACGACTCAGATCAAGATCTGCCAGCGGTTCCCATAGATTCCAGAAAGAAAAAAGGTCATTCCAGAATGACTGGCACACTTCCATTGGACAAAGCCTGGTCGGACTTGAAGCATGTTCCAAAATGCCTCTGTAGCAGAGACAATTGTGATAGTCGCTCAAACCCACGGATGGAACAATACGTGTGCAGCTACAATGGCTGCGATTCAACCATCGAAACTGGTGGAAGCATCTTGGCCCCCTCTGCAAGGATCGCTGAAAAATCGCCAGGAAAACACGCAGACATTGTTTTTTGTTCCGCCAAGAAAGTTCAAAAATAACCCTCCGACCCCATCCTTGACGAGATTCAAATTACGATGGGTCATGAACGACGCAGGTACCATGTTTTTTCTTGTGCATAGCTTTGGCGTATGTACGCCTTCGGATTATCCAGTTGAACGTGGGACAGAAGTGGATTGCCAATGAATAAACTAAGCTCCTAGGGCTCTTCCATCCAATCCCTTGAAATGTCTCTAGATCACGTGAAAGTTCGGCCCCACCTTTCCAGTGTGATATATTCACACAAGTAGCAGCATAGCAATACGTATAATATTAATACAACTATCATATTCATATATGCACAATAGTTAGCTATATAATGTGTGTATATATATATATGCAAATGTGTAACGCACATGTATGCTGTATCTTTACATACATATATATATATATACACACATACATATAGTAAAAAACCCATGTTACATATACCAGGTATGGAGATTAGCCTTTCCTTTATGGTTCGCCAGGTGCTGCTACTGGAAAGGTTGGAGATCAGGCAGGGAAAAAAAACGGGCTGGTGCAACCCCCAACAACTGACCGGTTACTTTCCATTGCGCTGCTTGGTTAACAGTCTTATGAAATAGGCCTTGTATGAACGGATAGTATAGTCCCAATATAGCCTACAGTAAATAAAACACCCAGTTTCTTTTCACTGCTCAACTTGTTTTTTCTCAAGTCCTTCATGAGTCATCAAAAATTGGGGACATGTGCCATCTATGTTCCGGGATCTTGAAGAAAACAGTCGCGGGTTTTGTGGAGCCAGTTTGGATGCACATCTGGATGGGTGCAGCCAAAAACCGAAAAACGTATCCCTTGGATCTACCCTGACCCGGTACACCTGGGGGTAGCAGTGGCAAATAAAGGTTTATAGGAATTGTAATCATCCTGGTGGTGACTGTTAGTCGGTAGGGGTTGGATCCAAGGTATCCCCCCAAAAATGTTTTCCAAAGCACCAATGTTCAGGGAACAGTTGCTTTTCACCTGTTAGTCGCTGCACATGCGTTTGAGTGTAAGACGAGAGTTTTTTGAAGATCCTCAGAGATGGGGCTGGTGCACGGAGAACACAACAAATCAGGGAAGGCAAGAAAAATACCAGGGAAAGTAAAAAGGAAAGGATATAGTATATAGATAATTTATGCAATATTCCAAAACTAATTACTTGACTTCTTGAGGAAATAATTTCTGGTTGCAGACCATCGGCACATCAGAAACCACGAGCGGCAAGTCTAAGGGAAGGTTGGGTGCAAAGGCCTCTCCCTTACCTGCACCTTACCAAGTCTCTAAAACTAATTCTTTCGCTGCACGTTGACGAAACCGTGCAGATCATGGCTATCAGCTGGGCGGATGGTGCGCTGTTCCGCTGGTATTACTTCGCGGAGAGGTCCGAAAGGATCTTGACGATTTTGACCATTTTGCCTTGGAAGTTGAGCGTTAAATACGATGAATTGTCCCCCTCCCAGGTTACATACCTTTGCAGCGATATTTTTTGGTTTGGTTTTGTGGGAGGGGATTTACGGTGAAAAGATGTGAGTTCACTTGTTTCCCCTCATACATAAGGGAACGCCGTACATCAAGGGTCTTTGAAATCCTTGGAGTTCTGGTTTCTCGGTTTTTTAATAGGATGTCAACTTAAGGTTGAAAGGAATGATCAAAACCCTAAGGGCCGGTTTTGTATTTTTTCTACAGGACGTTACCCTTACCACTGAAATATACAACGACCCCTCGGGGTTGCTACCTTTTTTTTTTCAATGACGGTTTTTTCAGGCAATTTTTGAGGGCGGCTACTTGAGTTCAGGGCCAGTCAACCGAAATGAGCATTGATGATCATTCTGTTTTTTGTTTTATACTTTTGATTGGAGGTGAAAACCCCAGGGATGAAAAACATCCATCCAAGGGAATTGCTGAGAGGTTTTTTTTCATCCACAATGAACTTTCAAAACTTTGATGGTTCAATTCATGGAAATCTAAAGGTACCCCCCCAATGCCACCCTCCCAGGAAATAAGGCCTTAATCAGGCCTTAGGGGATGATGGTGGTTAATAATCCCTTATAAGGCCTGATTTCTTTGGGGGGGGGGGTGTCATGACAACCTTAACTGATCAGCTTGGAAGCTCCAATGGTTTCTTCGTCCTGACAAAAATCACCCTGTGAGACAACGGAAGAGTCGAATAGCAAAAGGATCTAGTTTGAAGCTGGGCAGATGTTATTGGGGGGTAAGGAGCTGGAAGTACATTCGAGAATTAATACATGTATAATTGTTTAATGTATAATGCATATTCATATATACTGTATATGTTTTACACATCTCTATCTATATTTGGATTTACATACACGGACATATGCATAACACACACAGACATTTGAACATACCTATCAAACCTTAATATTATTTTAGATATTGTTTCTTTTAGTTTCGCTGTCTGCTTGGAATGGGGAGCCGAGCCGAGGATCTATCAGGTTTTGAAACCCATAACAGTTTTCGCGTACTACAAATAGAAGGCTGATGGTGAAAGTCTGTCTTGCCAGCGGGTTCTTGACCCGACCAAGCATGCATTCCAGTTAGATGCAGCTCAAGATGACTCGAAATTGCCGTTACATTTTACCCTCCCTTCCCCAAATAATACTTAAAAACAGAAGGCCTGAATAGCTGCGTACTGGGTTAATCACCAATCAAGAGGATTTCATCCAAGGTTTGTTTGGTTTTATTGTCATCAGCAACTATCAACCAACATTTCCTGTACTAAAGCTACTGCCCCGAAAAAAAGGACATGAAAGTTGAACATCACCTCCCGGTAAAAGGTACATTTCATTTGAAAATCCAACAGTTTTTGTTGGGTTCTAAAAGCCTTTGGATTTTTGGGTGTTCCGCAATGTCTCCTGGCTCATCTGTAAAGACCTTTCCATCAGCCGCTCCAAGGAGATCTTACATCAGTGACAACGAAGTGGGTGAGCTTTCGGACTATGATGCCTTCTTGCCAGAGGTTTCGGTGTTATGGTTGAGGGAACAGGAACACCAAACAGGGAAAGGTTATAATCCGCGGTGAAAACAAGGGATTTTCAGGGATATTGAAGTAAGGAAAGATGTGCCAGAGCTGGTTTGGTGAATCTATTTTTTTGGAAATGTGTTTTTACCCACGGACCCACTTGATTTAGTCGGCTTACCTTTGTTTTGAAAGGGACACTTCGTCTGTCTTCTCCTATCATGTCGCTGTTGTCTACCTCCGCGTCATGGTGGTTGCTCTGGTTGGCGGGCTGCAGTCTGCTGCGGACCTCCGGCGGTTGCTGTTGCATTTTACTGCTACTATTGCTTCTACTACGACGACGACTGCTGCTACTACTACTACTACTACTACTACTCCTGCTCCTGCTACTGCTACTACTACTACTACTACTACTACTACTACTACTACCACCATTAGGCTATGTAATGCAGTTGTACGAACCCATCTTTGTCGGGAGTTCTGAAATAGCCCCAATCAAAATTTGGGACTCTACACCAACCACCACAAGATTGCTATACGATGAAACGGTGACTCGTCAATTTGTCATGAATAGATCTTGTTGCTTTGCTTCATCCTTCAAAATGTTGTAAGGACAGTGGGTTTCAACCGGGTCCAGCGTCACCGCGGTACAGGCCTGCACTCGCGCTGACTATGTCGCTGCTTTCAATCTCTTTGACCATAACCACACTGGCCGTGTCACAAAGAAGGACCGTCGTTTAAGCCAAGCCGGATCAAAACGGGGGTGAGTGGGGGGTGAGGAATTCTGGAAAAGTATTTGTTGCAGTATATGAGAAGGTTGGTTGTCCTGAGGACAAACCCGTCATTTGAGCCATGAAAAATTCAACAAACAGTTGGGTTTGGGTTCATGTACAGTACACATACTGTATGCTGTATGCACTGTGGGTTAGACTTATGAGTTAAGTTGAAAACACCTACTGCAGATTGGTATCCCATTTCATTGGATTTAGAAACAGATGATTTTAACAAGATACATGTATATCAACTGTATATCAATGAAAAGCACGTATAGGTGAGTTATGTAGATTCACCTTTAAGCCGAGTTCTGACCCCCAGAGGACCTATGTGAAGGAAAATTTCAAAGCAGAAACGACCTCAAGAAGGGTAAGTTCCAAGATCAAGATCCTCTTTGCAGAATGTATATACATACACAAATGCAATATGATATATTTATGCAAACATAGTATTATAAGAATGTTTATTTGCTTCTTTATTTAAAAAGTTACATCCCTTCTGATATCACAAGTGTACCACTTACCTGCAAAGTACAATGGTGACAATACATCCCTTCTTCCATTTAAGCAGATGCCAAGACTTCCTCCATGACCTCCACAAACCGGTGACTCCAAGTTTCACTCCACAAAGTGGGCCCAAAAATCAGTTGTAAGTAGGGGCCCATAACTCCAGTTATAGGGGTGAAAGAACCTCAGTTGCCCATTTGTTTTCGGCCATTTATAACGATCGTCCTGGGGCCCCATCTTGCAGGACATTGGAGCGGTCTTGAAGGCAGCAGGACACTTTCCAACGCAGGAAGAGATCGAGGTTGGGGTTGGGATGAGGTTTTGTTATATGAAGGGAACCTCCCGAAAATGGATGAATTTACCTTGCGGGGTTGCCAAAACCTAGTAACAGTGGGCAGAGAATCATCACTATTTTTGTAAGGGCCCTTTATAAACCTTCATGATCCAATGTTACAGGAGCCAAAATTTGTCATTTTTTTGGAAATTTTAGGATGCGATTTGTGGAGAAATTAGTTGAATGTATGCAGATATTTGAAGATTTTTGCGATGTTCAGGTAAAGCATTGGAGGAAGCAATATGTGATGGTAAGTTGTACAGAATACATGGAGCGTCTGGTGTAAGTGGAGGCAAGACTATGACGTTAGATGGTTTTTCTAGAATCCAATAAACAGCGTGAAATTCGGTCCTAGGTTTCAGCAACCACTATAGTGGGACAGGCTTGATTTCTTTGTTTAACTGGAAGAGGAGCTGGTCATGACACCATGGACGAAAATGGCATGGATTTTGTCCGTTTCAGCAAAAGGATTCAATGGGGTTGTTCTTTTGGAAATCCTCGACTTGGATAGTTGAGAATGGGTCTCTTGATAAAGGCGTCTCTGCATATGATGGAAGTTCGCACTTTTCCTTGCTTATTTAATTAGATTGGTTCTACATCAATGTATAAGCTTTTTGTAGATGTCTTCAATCCAAAAAATTCTGTTCATGACCAGATGAATACAAACAATGATGTATTGTTTTGATGTTTTCTGAATTGAAGGGCCTTGATTTGAAAAGACCAAGCCTACAAACTGTCTTTTTGCAGTTTTTTGTTGGGTGCTTTCTCATGACCATTTCGATGCTTTACTTATTGGAGTATCTGGACTTGATGGACACGGCCAAAGATAGTGTATAAGATCTGCTTTATCTACTATAAATTCATCTAAATATAGCTACTATGTTACTATCTCTACTGTAAATATCTATTTTGATCTAATCATCTATCTAATCTATTCAAATCATATGGCATCTATAATTTCACCAACTGGTGCATTACGAAAGGTTTATATATATATATATATACACAGGTTTCACCATCCATCAGTGGCATCATTTACGAAACAAATAAGCTTTCCTCTCCATCCAACCTCGCCACCTCGCCCAGCAATTCATTGGTTCCGTTGATGCGGAAGCTTGGAGTGAAGGCTTTGAAGGAAGAGAAATCTGGTGGTCACCAGTTAAGGGTAGTAGTTTGATTGTCCCGCCATTTACGATATGTTACGATACATCCCAGGTGGTTGGGAAATGGGATTTATGAACCATCGACAAGTAAAGGGGATGTAGAACTGAATCAAGATACCTTGAAGATTCATGTTCAGTTGGTGTTGGATTTGTGGCAGTAGTCAGTTGACATTGCTTTGACTCAAAGAAGGGGGCCAACAATTTTACTTGCCACCTTTTCCTGACAGTGGCAGGAATCGTTTTTCCGAAGGAAAAAACCTCTGACAACCAGAATCCCGATTCCACATGATTTTACTGTATATACTTTGGGATGCTCCCCCTCCCAGGATTCCAGGCACCACCAGGATGACATCGCATTTCCAGTAAGATCCCGAACTAAACCTTCATTTGCCACTGGTACTGGGAAGGGAGCATCCCAGTATGTACAAATGGAATCCACTTGGTGTCTTTTTGAATTATCGCGGCTGTTTTGCGAGATGTTTGTCGCTTTTGTCCGGGTGTTTAATCATTGAATTCACTTTTCACAACAGACTTTGAGTGTCTTACCAATGGACTTTCTTTTCGGGAATCACAACACAGAGGCGGGCTAGAATTCTGGAAACCCATTGGATGCCAATCTCTCTCACTGAATCGCCAAGAGTCCCAAACACCGATGGACTAAAATTTCTTTAACAGGCAGATAGGGATGAGCTTTGACCTTTGGCTGGCTGGTAAATCAACATCACAACATCCACAAAGAATTTGGAACTGACCTCGTAAGTCAGCTAGCAGTGTGCTTCCTGAAATTTATTACGGGGCCATAATCAACCGAACTGGGAAAGCGGGAAAATCATCGACTCTAAACGGATTTTTGGCAGCTTCTTGTTTTGAGCTAAGGCCATAGTAGCCAAGGGACGGCTTAAGATGAAGGGGTGGTCGTCCCTCTACGCTGGCTGAAAATTCTGTCAGAGTTGATCTTTATCCCGTGATTTGCCATGGTTATGCTTTCAGATTTAAGTCAAAACCATACCATGGTTGGTCATGGTGAGCATTGATGATGTTAAGGATGGCGATGGAAACCTTAGTAAGGAGGAGTTCATCGACATGGTTGCCAAGCATCCCAAGGATGATGTCACTTTCGATGTTTTTTTTTGGTTTGAGCTTCGGTGAATCATCTGAAATGACTGGAAAACAATCAGGCGAGTGCGTGAAATTCAATTGGAAAAAACATGGATGAATTACTCAGATTGCCACACATTTCAATTGCGAAGAAAACCAATGTCTGATGCTTTTCTCCCCCAAACCACCAGGTCACCTGAAAAAGACTACTGTAGTTTAAGGAAAACGGGAAAAACACATATCTACAAAAAACCCACCACTTTCTAGGCTTTGAACGAATTTGTCGGAGATCCTCTTGGCAGTCATTTTTCATGCCAGTCAGCTGATCCTCTTATCTACACTGGTGACTTGTTGATTTGCTGAGATCAGGGCATAAAATAAAAGCCTGGTCGATTTTAAAGTGGTTATCTATGTGATCTACCTTCTAGCATATGGATGTGTTTTTTTGTTCTTTTGCACAATTCCATCATCGGAATCCCTATATACAACCAGGTAGGATGTATTTTTGGCTCCTTTCATGAGCTTTTGGGGAATGGGCATTTTCAACCATACTAACTGGTGCATCAACAGAGACTACCCAGAGCCCCCCATCCCCAACCACGAAGCTTGGAAGGATCGCGATTTGTCCTCAGAACTCATCGAGGCTTTCAAGATCCTAGACGAAAATTCCGATGGCATCTCAGCTAGAGAATTTATGTGTGAAGAAATAAGGAAGGAATTGATGAACTTCATCCTGAGAGATGTTGATTGTTGAGGTTGAGGAGTATCCACGAGTATGACCGATTTCAAGATTTTGTTGTGGCAGTTTGGTGAGTAATTCACCAAGATGAAGACAATTTGGCAGTGTGTTTGCAAGGCAAAGTGACATTTGAGTGATATGTTTTCAGGTTTCTCAGTTTCTCGGTGTCCATTCTTCCAGAAATCAAAGCTTCGCATTCAATTTCTTTGAGATGCGCATTGGAAGTCACATTGTTGCGGAAATTTCTGGAATTTTCTGAGCTTTATCCTTTGATCCATTTTCGATTCATTTGGATCAAATTACTTTAACCTTGCAATTGCGGCACTCCAAGATTCGATTGGAATTCTGAGGCTTCTTGTCGATTGAAGAGTTGGAAAAGGGTGCTAAGATGTTTAATCGCAACTTGGAAAGCGCAGGGTCATGTTTTTTCATGGTTTTATCATGAATGACACGGCATTGTTTGCTGACTATCCGTGTTTCCTACTGTTACTGGCAACTGGGGAAGGGTATCTTCGCTGGTAAAACGCCAAAATGAATTCAATTTGGGCCGGCAATTCCTCGTACAGATGGGAAGGATTTTTTTTAGATATCATTGGGAGACATCATAGTGGGACGGCGAAAGGTCGACGTCAGGCAGAAAGAATCCGAATGGTGGTAGTTTAGTTTAGTTCTTTGGCAGACAAGTATCTCAACATGGCTTCAATCTGGATTGGGAACCAGAGAACAGTAGTTGTTATTTCTATGTTGCAATAGAAGTAATGGAAGACCGCGTCTGTTTTCCAGATTTTTTCCAGCTATCCTAGTTATCGGAAAGTAGGGTAAGTATCAATAACAATTTTTCAATTTAAGAAAGACACCCTCAAGTCATGCAGGTCATGATTATCCAGTAGAATCACCAACTGGGTATCTTTGGACCTTCGTTAAACAGCAGGATGTTGATGACTACACCTCCGTTGCTTGAATTCGACTCGACCTGCTAGGAATTGAGTCCCATGTAGGTATTGCTTGAAATTTTGGGCCAGCAATCTAGGAGTTTCCCCGGAACTACAGTATGTTTAAGTTTGGTATGCTCATTGGGTCTACACTCCCAGACGTAAATCCAAGGTACGCAGCACCCAAAAATGATGGCTGGATGATTTTTTTCCTTTCCTATAACTTGACCCTTTTGCCATGTTTCATGGAGAATGGCTGTTAAAACTTCGAGCTATCACACTTTGTCATGATAGTGTCCAACTAGATTGTGCTGTGATTCAATTGAATTGCTGAGGTAATTTCTCGCATGAGGAGCTGCAATGTTTTTTTTTTGTGCGGTGGGAGTGGGGGGGTGTTGTACTCACAAGAGCAAGTCTCAACCATGACTCAAGTCCCTTTTGGAGTACTTCGATACTGCCAGCATGGTTGTACTGGCGCAAGCATGAGTTGTACCAGCTATACCGCTATACCTCATATCTGGGGAGAGCCCATCTTCCCCAAAGCAGAGGCACCACTAGGATGATCACCTCAGCCTTAGCATATGCCTATGAATCATCACTTTCCACTGTTGGGAGTTGAAATCAGCTCAATGAACAATGATCAAATTCAACCGTAAGCGCTAAGCCATTGATATTTATCGGGCTGGGTCCGTGGCATTTACTCACCACATGAAGGTTTAATCTCCTTGGATTCCATGGTCCCATGTTTTTGTGTCTTTGGTTTTGTCCAACTTTTTGGGATAAAAACAAGGTGATGATCAATTTCCAGGTTGAGAAACATCTCCAGAATCCTCTTACTTGAAGGATTTGTTCCATTCCCAAGGCCTTGATCAAGGGGACATTGTAAGGATATAGGAGGTAGCAATATGTACTGTTGATAGACAAGCTGCTCAGATCAGCTACTCTTATTTCTTTTTGGATGATGTGTGTTGGGGTCACAAACGCTTTTTTTTTGTTTTTCCCTGCGATACACTAGCAACATCCAGCTACTCTTTTTGGTACTATTTTGGGGTTGGTATACTGTACTAGCTATTACTTGGGCTACACTCTTTTTTTGAATGATACCTTCTTTGGATGATGTGTAATCTACAACTATCAGGTTTATGACTGGTAGAGCGGACGGCAAGGATTGAGCAAAGCTGCTTTGAACAGGAAAGTTTCTTTGGGTCAAGGTATTCTATGTGAAAGAGGGCAGATTCAACACAGATGGGTTTAGTTTGGCAATAGTGGAACGGAGCTTTCTTGCAAGACACATTCTGCACAGGACTTGAAAAAGATGATGGAAGAGGTGCACTAACCGCAAACCGCCATCGGGTGTGGGCAAGAAGACATATTTTGGAATTCTTGGAATTTGTTGAAAGAAGTGGAGTTAAACAAATCAACTTCCATGGCCTTCTCCTGTCTACCATCTTGGAAAACTTCCCAATCTGCAAACAGATGCATCCCGGATGTTTTGCCAGAGATCCTTTTTGTTCAAGGAAACCATGCATCTTTACTTCCATCCTTGGACAGTCTTCCGAAAGGCTGATGCGAGTCGTGATGACCGGGTGAGTTTCCCCGAGTTTGAACGTATCATGAAGTACCGAGACTCAGTTTGGACCTGGGAAGTTGTCCTTTTTGGGAGCCATGAATCAAAATTTGCGGGAAACATACTACTACTCTTACTGTGGAATATCACTTGAGAATATTTTATTGTTGTCTTCTTGGGCCAAGAAAATGAGGTGATGGTTTTTGCACCGCAGTAGCATGCAGCAATCTATATGCATTCGAAACCGATTCGAACCCCCACAACTCGACTTTGATTTCTCATAACTAGTATAGTAATGTATATAATGTACATATATCACATATATATATATATATATGCAGTATATGCATGTATTATATGAACATATATATATATATATTTGTACACATCCTGAGCAAATGCCATCAATTTTTGGAAGTGCACGTACATATGTATATAAAAATGTATTTACTGTACTTCTTTCACCTAGGCATGCGCTCCGAAATTTTGTCGTTTGAGCACATGATTCTTTGCACCCCCCGCCTAGGTGGGGTTGGGCCATGAAAGTCTCCACCGGAGAGGAGGCACTGGATGCTGGGTGCGATGATGAATAGGGTGGTGGTGATGATGATGATGATGATGATGATGATGGTGGCACATGATGATACATGACGATGTATCATGATGCATGACGATGCATGATGATACATGACGATGCATGATGCATGATGATACACGAGGATGCATGATGCATGATGCATGATGGTGGGAATGGTAGTTTTTTTCTAATACAAGCAGCACACTTCTAGTAACGTTCCTAACCAGGATGTATATCAACATCATTGGCACACATACCCCTTGCGAATCCCCAAGGGAGCCCGAATTTCTCCCGCACAGAAGCAGGTGATTCTAAGATAGATTTTTGATCGCTGCTTCCGAGTTTTGATGATATCAACCTTTTGATTCACCCATATGGAGCTGGTCTTGTCATTCATATGATTTTCACTTTGACCCAAAGTTGTATTTGACAAGCATGCAGCATAGCATATTCCTCACCTGGATTGGAACCACCGAGATCAGAACAAAATCCGCAGGCATCATGACGTTTTTGTCTTGCTGGCTGAACAGGATGATGCTGAGCTTGGCATTCAAATATCTCATTTTTCCTACAAAACATCAGGGGACCTGGGTTGTACCAAGTAGTTTTTGCTTGAAGCGCGGCAGTTCATGTGATTTCTACCGATTCATGGGTCCCCAACGAAACAGGTCGGGACAAGTTGGCCAAACCATCTGCCGGAAGAAATCAATCTTCCCAAAATGCTGTCACTTTTTGGCCACATTGGTCTGAGATGAGATGGTCCAAATTGTATTCTTGAACGCAAACCCAAGAGGAATAAAAGGACTAAACAAATAATAGATAAAGCAAAGGATCCGACATCCCTAAACTGGTACCTTGACAAAGGAAAACGAAAACGAGAACGCAAACGACAACAACAACAACAGTTTGACATTTTGAGGTTGGTGAAAGAAATCCTTTTGATATTGACATTACTTCGATCAGAGAAATTACGAATCGATGTTTTGAAACAACCGGGAGTTTATGATATACCGACTTCAAGGGTCCAACAATGAAGTTGCAAGCACTTCTGGCAATGAAGTGGAAACATTTTTGACTGGTGGTATTTTTATTCATGTTCTACTGTCACCTGGGACCTCCATTTGGGGAATTGTTTCTATTATCACCTCTATTTGGGAAAGATGTCCCATGTACCAATAGACGTTTTTCTTCACTTGGGTCAGAAGCAGAATTACATGCCACAACTAAAATGGAACCCCAACATGAAGCTTTTTGCTAGATAAGTTTCCCTTTCCAGCGGGTGATTCTTTAAGGGTTTCAGTCGCTATCCCAGCTGGTAGGCAAAATTTTTGTCTTCACACCTTCGAGGCTATGCCAGGATTCAAAAATCTTCAGACCTACGCCACAGCGACGATTGGTTAAGAACGGAATCGCAGCGGTTGATGGTTGAAAGGTTCCTTCTACAACCTGAAGACTGTATCCCTTGCTTCCAAAAATCTTATCATTGATTTTCTATTTTGTTGTTTGTCCTTGGAACTTTCTTGGACTCTTCCAACCAGCGCTCAGAAAAGAAATATTACGTCGCAACGAGCGTGCAAAGAAAAACATGGGCCACTAAAGTCTGTGCGCAGATGGTCAGTTGAGCCTAGAACTCATTTACATACTCAGTCGGCAAGTTATAATAGCAATGTCACATGACGTTTTCCCGACAAAAAAGGTAATTTCGCATGGTTACATAGAAGTACCATACCAATTGTGAAGCAAACTCGACCATTGGCTATAGAGGTCATTCAGTGAGCTTATAACTCCTGGTATTTTTTCAATTTACCATCCAAGCTTAGGGTGAGACAGAAAACTTCCCGGAAACTTAACATATCTCCTGAAAATCACTAGTTGGAAGATGAAATTTCCTTTTGACATGGTCCCTTTTTCAGGGACATGTTGATTTTCAAAGGAGGTATAGGATCGTAACTCTCAAATAGAGACTTGTTTCCAGGAGGTGTTTTTTTTTTCAAGACTTTGCCTCCGGGCTCTGTAAGACTTGAATGTACAGAATCATAGGAGAATAGCTGCCCTCATGATGTGTGAGATATCTTTATGTGGCTCTTTTAGATAGCTATCACATAGAGTAATGACTTTACTGTCAATTTGGCTCAGTCTTTGTGCTCCCCCACGCTGATTGTCATTGTCCTTCGCCCTGCCTGCACTACCCCCAGCCATGGCCATGCGAAGTGTTTGGATCCCAGTTGAGCAATGAAAAAACATTATATAGTTGTTTCATGCTAATTTTCCAGGTTCAATTTCACCTATTCCAAAATCCATTTTCGGGTGACCCTGATCTCGAGCGTCATAACGCTTGAGGTGTTGACTACCTTGGCACTCTTTGTGCTTCCTGTGTCTTGGAGATTGGATCATAGATCCGATGCACGCCGGGAAACTGGCATAGCAATGGAAAATGGACCATCTGAAAATGTATTTCCTACATAAAGTGGGGACGTTCCATTGCCATGTTAGTCAATCGGAGGGTACCTTTTAAAAATGGAGATTCTAGATCATGGTTGTAGATTATATTCCGCTAATCGAAGAGGGCCTAGTTGGAAAATCTACCATGAATGTAGATGTGTTACCTCTTAGAAGGTTTTCCACCGTTTAGTTTGGGGATACATATTCCGTTCATAGTAGCAACAGGTCAAGGGACCGATGAACTTTGACTGGCCTTCGAACCTTAAGATGTACCTGCACCATGTTATTACATCCGCATGCCATCGTATGTTCCCTGCCTATTTGTTGAGAAAAGCAACCTGCAAGAGAGTTATGGTAAATATATATATATACACAATATATATATACATATATATATATTTACACACCAATCATACACGTTCGGTTCAATATCACTCAAACACCATCCACGCATATGTATATATATACCTAATTATACATACGCGCATACTAACTACATATGCTACATATTCTGAAATCTGCGCCGGTACCCAAAAAAAGTAGATGGATACATCAAGCCAGCCATTTCAGGTGACTGCCTTCGTGGCACCTGCCACTTCACGACCAGAGATGACTCATCAGGTCCTTGATGTTTGGGTGATGTGATGTGTTTGTTTCCTTGTTTTTTCCGGATTCTAATTTGGAGATGGGTGAAGTATTTTATTGGATAACAAGGTAATGTTATTTACTCAACCGGAAGATTCGCAACACATATTTCATGGCAATAGATTTCTCAAATTCCAGTTCAAGTTGAGAGAAGCAAATCTTAGTCTGCATGACAATGACGGCAATGGTGAATTTGGTTTCACACATCCATGGTTTGTTGTCAACTTGGGGAGCAATCATCGGGGTACCTTCGTGTTTTTTAAAGATCAAAAGGTACAGTAGCTTGGTAAAAGATGTGCACCAATAATGCCGACTTCTCTACTGTATCATATAGTTACAAGGTAATCGTTCCCAGGCCATCTCCCAAAATTGAAGGGTCAAGTTTTGGAATAGATGAATGGGAAGCGTTTACCAGACGCTACTTCTTCTAGATTCTAGTTCCTTAGATCTTTTTCGGGATCTGGGCGAGGTTTTTTGGGCACGGTTTTGGTTCTAAACTCTAAGCCACCAGTGTCAACCTTGAGATCTGAAGGGGATTGAGGTTTCTGGTGGTGGTTCAACTCAACCAGAATGCAACGGAGGTAAGTGAAGGGTTTTAGCTTGGAAATCCCGACTAAAGATGACCTTTTTTTAATAGTTTAATGGTTAAAGTTCTATTTACAACAATGAAAGTGAGCATTCACAACTCGGGTGTGTTTGAAAATGATGGGTTGAATAGGATGGCCAAATATTTAAATTTCAGCCTTGCAGACATGGCTATCCCTCTTCGGTCAAACCAGGAAATCATCATATGCCAGAATGGAACACAACATCTGGATGAAACAAAAAATAGTTGACAAATGGGAAAGATAAATTTCCTGATCTTCAAAATTTCAAATCATTTTCAGATTGCTGCAGGCCCGTGTGACCTCCAGTCCGGAGCCAGCAGTGGAGGTGGGGCAGCTAAACTCGTTTTTTTCTCTCCCGAGTTTGGGTAGGTTAGTCAAGGCTGATAAGTGATCCATAGGAGCCAAACATCTATTTAGCAGATGGGGTTAGATTTCCAAGAGTTACGTGCTGACTTTTTTCAGTCTGCGTTTCAACATCATGATTGCTTTTGAAAAGGGCCAGGGGATGCCAGGGGTGTTTGTTGGGAAGGTCAAGATGCAAAAAGTTTCAGAAAATCTCAAATCAGGGGTTACAACGGGAACCGTCGGGAGGGGTGGTGACAACGAAGATGTGTCTAGGGTCTCCCTCCAGCCACTTTTGACCATTTTTGTTTGGTTAAAGGCATCTCCCGAGGATTTTCCATTGAGTCAGTTTCTCAAGATACTTCGGGTTTTTCGGTCACTCTGGACCATGCAAAATTGCTCCAAACTCATAAGTTGTCAAAGGCATTTTGGTATTTCGATGTATTTCGTAAAATAGAATCCACCCAAACATGATCAACCATTTGACACACATTCGAGACACGTCTCCTTCAAAATTTGTGTTTTCTAACAAAGCCAAGGAATCTGCATATCAGTTGTAAGATACTGGACTCATGTTTGTTTTCTCCCTCATCGGATGACTCGAACTTTTCTCCTGAACAAATTGTACGCAGATTTTTGCCTATATAGCTGTTTTTTTACTACCCCCCACATTGGCAGTTCGAAATGTGGGGCTTTGAGGAAAAGGTTGGGAAAGCTGTGATTGCAGCAACACAAGCGATTCATGTCACAAAAAAAAATCTTTACCAGAAAAAAGCATGAAGATGTTCTATGTCTCATGAATCATAAGAGGAACGAACATAGGAGACCATCTTTTTCTTCCTTGACCTAGGAGATATCTCCCATTAAAACTGCCCTTCCGATCCATCAGACCAGGCATCCTCTACGTTTCTTGGCTTTTTGAAAACATCAATGGCTTCTGTAGTCTGATTTCAGTGGGTTCTGTGGATGCCTTGTTTGGGGTCATTAAATAGACTTAAAATGATTTGAAAAGGTCTATGACATACTATTGTTATGTATACCGTATACCATAGAAGACTATGCGAATATATACGAATTATATATATACACATACGTCTATATTTCATAGGATTTCATCATTTTCCGATTGTTTTCTCCAAAAACAAAAACATGATTCATGATTCTGGAGGTGAATTCTTGGCGAATTGTCACAATCCCCAAGATGCATTAATTATTTCTTTTAAACTTCACACCCAAAAAGATAGAGTGCATGGATTTGCAATGCCTTGCGGATGGTCACGGCGCAAGCAACGTGTGGCACCAGGGAACACTTTTTGGGAAGCCTTGCATGAATATCACGGGTGGATTGTCCAATGAACTACAGTCAACTTCCCCTTAGTTCAGAGTTTTCCAGGTTGGTGAAACACCACAATTGGTCTCCCAATGAATCTCCGAATTCAAACCAGATGAATACGTTTGATGCACAGAAAAATCCAGCCCCAGTTGAGATCATCAACATCAGCAACCAGATTTTGTCCTGCAAGAGTGTCATCATTGATAGATAGATGCTGATATTTTTTCTCCTCATCTCTTTTCAGGAGTTGCCTAGGTGTACATGATTCATTTGGGTGAATTCTTATACCTGTCAGGTGATATAACCATGAAGAAATTGTGCTTTGGTGGTAGGGGAAGCGTCCTGTAGAATGGCATCACATTTCAGTTTAATGTATATAGATATACATAACACAATATACTATATAAAGCTACTTTCTACATATATGTATGTATGGACAATACATGTAGATATGTATGTATATAATATGGTATTTGCTACACATCCCAGAGCTTCAACTCGGTCAACATGTCGTCATCCCAGCGGTTGAGGTGGACATCGCTGATGGCCGGTGCCAGCCTTGGCTATGCTGCTGCTGCCGTGGCGGCGGTGTCCAAGGTGTGAAATCAAATGGTTGAGTTGGCGAACGCACCGCTGAACATTAACATGGAACTTTCAAAATGAAGGCTTTGGAAGATGATTTCCCTTTTCAAAGTGATTTTCGGGTTCCATGTGAATTTTCCAGGCTGTAATAGCAGGCCACACAGTTGTAAATGGTGGGTCAACATTTTTTTCTTTAAAGAGGTGACAAAGATTAATTATTAATTGATACCTCAATATTCCTTTTTGTTTGTTTGTTTGTTTGTTTGTTTTCTTTTGGGCGGTGAAGCTAAGGTTAAAGAGTTCCCATCATCTCGTCATGCAATGGACATGGGTAATTTGGTGTCTAACAAAAGTGACCTACCTATGGTTTTAAGTTGGGATAAGCATTGACAGACAACGACCTATCAACCACTGCACCCCCCAAAACCACCCCCCAACCATCGCTTGTTGGTATACAAGACCGCGGGACGCGTTTTGCAGGCTGATGGCAGTCAGACAATGCTTCCACCCCCCCACCACCTCCCAGGTGTTAGTCAGAGCGCGATGTTTGTTCTCAAGAAGGGTAAGGTTTTAATTTTTTTCTTTTTGGAGGGGCAGGGTTTATAACTCGGATATACCATATGAAAGTATTTTTTGTAGCACTCCCCCTACACTTAATTACTTTAAGAATCCTGCCATTGCCTTTCTGCGTCCTGCCCTATGAATTTATGACCTTGAGAGCGTTTTTGAACCATTATTATTTATCAAAATTGGTTTGTTTTTATATTAATGTTTCTATATTTTTTATAAAACAAATGGATAAAACATTATATTTGTCTTTGGTGCATTAGGAATAATATTAGCATCGAGGGTGAACCTATGTTCTTACATTCAAAGATATGAGTCAAAGCCATCCATCCATTCATGTGCTTTCCTTCTTTGATTTAGTTTAGATTGGCCCTGTCAGGTCCCAAACTTCGGGGTGGAACTCGCCATCTATTTTGACCTCAAAAACAACCCAATCCCTAAACATGGCACCATCGACTGCAACCTGGCGGTGTAGAATTTTAACAGAATCCGCATCAAAACTACTCCCATGAAAACTACAGTCTCTTTATCAGAAATGGGGTCCAAACTGCTGTGAGGTACAATCGGAATAGCATCATAGTCTTTATTCAAAACTATTCCTTGGAGGGTAGTACTTGTGCATAGACCGATGCCAGGGCCGAATGGCAATGAAGGCAGAGAGCCAGACGCCAGCGGTTGCAAGGACAGGTGTCTTTCCAGTGGGACCATGAATGATTTTTCTCAATGAAGGGTCATTAAAAAATGATTCAAAAGGTCATGGGACCCACCTTTCCCGGCTTCAAAATATGGCAAAATATGATTGGCAATTTGAATTTTTGGATGAAACAAATGTAATCTTTTTTTGAATGTTGATTTTCCATAGCCACAAGGTTTAAGAAACTAGATAAATAAAACTGGCATTGGGTGCCGGCTTACCCCAACAACTGGTTTAGTATGGGGAACCTTTAATTTGAGGTTGGTGATATTGGAAACATTTTGAAAACATTTCACCCAAAATGGAAACTGAAAATTACAGCAAAGTCAACAATGTGAAGACTTTGTACTTGAACCCCCAGTTCTGTTTTTGATGCTTCAAGGGGATGAACGCTTCATCAACGTTTGATAGACTTCCAACATTTGGTATGGCCCTTGATCTTCACTTCATTGGAACCTGGGGGTTTGTTGGTTGGTCATTGGCAGGACCCCTGTGGCTTATCCCATCTTCACCTTCCGTTGGTTGGCCGTTCATGCATTGGTGGTTTCCGAGTTGCAGTTGGAGAAAAAGGAACAGTTTTGCGAAGAATGCATTTTTTTTTGGGAAATCCTTCCAGAAAGTTGGCGGGTGAAAAACATACACCATACTATACAAACATAAACATCAAATTCGTGATCTTGATTGATATTAAGCAATTTGTTGAAGTGCATTTCAGTTTTTTAAAGTTTTAAGTTTTTTTGCGGGTCACTGGCACTGCCCACCTTTATTGTGATTTACCTTCACGTTTCAACGAGGTTCCTACCGTCTTTTTCCTTGGCGCCATCAGCTCCATGCAGTTCATCCAGCGCTGAGCGAAGGAATTTTTGTTCGAAGGCTTTTTTTCCCGTGAAAGGATGGTTCCTGACATGACCCAGAGGGGAGCTCACACAAGAAAAAAGTGGGGCCAGAAATTGCAAAGGGGTTGTGATTCTGGTTCTGTGCCATAAAGTCCCGTTTGTGGCTTGCCTACAGTACGAGAATTGGCTTTTTGGTCTGTTAACTTGCACCAGGCATTTGTTCAATATGCATTTCACCCTTGTTCCGGGTGTTTTCAAATTCCATCGTGCCATGGAGGATGAATTTGCCTAGTTCCAGCCATTCTGACAATAGGCAGTGTATGTATGAATGTACCAAGGGGCATGTCCAATGAGTAGTACCAAATCGCTATATAGTAATAAGCGAGGTACTGTAAAATGGAGATATTGAGCTCTTATCAGAGGAATACAGAAAAAAACATGAAAAAACATGAAAACACATCATTGCATTCCAAGAATCCGACTCGCAGCAGTTTAGGGATCAACCACGAGGGCTTCTGTCTTTATCTTGTGCCCAACGTCCATTATGGCCTTCAAGGCCTTTCACGGAGGGGGCCTAACGGCTGAAAATTCTACGGTAATTCTGGAGGTTGGTGAAATCGTCCAATTTTTTTGTTGAAACACTAAGGCTATGAGCTATACTACAAAGGAAGGATCCAAAAAGTAAGGAATTAAAATGATAATACGAGACTTTCCATCCCTCTTTTTTCAGAAGTGAAACAGCACCCATGTCAAGGAGTCAAGCACACCCAAAATGGCAAACAAAGCTCATCACGATTCAAATATAAAGAATCCATGGGTTTGGCACTTGAAATATCACTTTCTGTAAGGGTTCCCCTTTGAAACTAAAAGCATCTTCCAAGCCTTCATTTTTGGGTTCCATGTTCGTTTTCGGGGGTGTAGTTAAACTAGTTGTATCGTATTGAGTTAATTCGGATTGCATATAGTTATATATATATATTATATAGTCCATCGTTTCCTTCTAATTTCCCACCACAATCAATTTCCATTTTTTTTTTGAAATTCACTATCCTTGTAACATTCTGAGATCGGCAACGAACTTTTCGAGGTCTTGTCCTTCTTGGCTCTATGCGGCACTGTTGGGGTCCCGAGGTTGGCTCCTGACGACCATGATGACTTGAAGCTACACTTTCCACTGGCTTTTTTGGGTGACATTCAAGTTATTTTTTGAAAAATGTAAGAAACATTTACTATACATGATTGTTCATGTTTGAATGTTTGTGTTGAGGATGTGACATCTGAGATAGAGAGATGATTGCAACACAGTTGTTATTTCGGTTCTTTGTTACATCTCAAGACATATTTTTCAATAGAGGCATGTGCTTGATGGTTTACGTACTCTTTTTGGTTTCAATGACCTCTTTTCAAACATCCTTGAATGTCAAATTTCAATGCTTTGATAGCAATTTGTATTGATGAATCCAGTTGAATTATAGCAACGTCATGTGACTTCGCCACAAATGGTCGTTCATTTTGGGGATCCTTCCGCCCTGTGCTCAAAAACACTAGGGACATATTTTAAATCACCCAGACGATCATATATTTCTTTTCCCAAATGTCTTCTTAACAGCTCATGTGTCCATTTTCAAGGGTGAAAGTTTTGCAATGCTTTGCTTTCGCTTCCAAGTATACCGCAGAAAAAAGCTGACAGGAAAACCCAACAATTTTTTAAAGATGTATTACCCTCCTGTAACTAACAGTGACTCTAACATATCCCATCCCAAGGCCCTTTTGAGTCGATGATTTTCCTTTCCCTGAGGTGGGATATGTTAGTTTGCTGGATGGTAGCTATTGATGTTTTTTTTGTTTCCCCTTTTCCAGAAATACAGCAGTGCTTTGGCTGTTGGTCTACTGAGGCCTTGGCTTTCGTGCCTCCAGTGCAGACAAGCACCAAGCACCAGGTGGGGGACTGCAACAGCGTTTTTCGAATAAAAGGAAGGGCCAAATTAGAGGTTAAACTCCAAGTTTGGAGCTCTAGCCATTTTTTGGAATACGGTTTTGGTCTTGTATAGTTTGCTGTATCTCATATACATATTACATATACGTACGTATACTTCTGTATTTTTGAGACACTTGACTTGCATCCACTGAGTTTTGCAATTCCTGGCATTCGCATTCCGAATCACGTTTGCGAAGGCCGCTGTGGCGATGCCTGCTGTTGATGAGATGCCAGAGGCAGGGGCCCCCAAGCCAAGCTATAGTCTATGTCCCGTCAGTTTTCGGGGGCTATCTCGGCTATGTTAACCTTTGCGGGGTGTACTCACATCTTGGGTATTTTTGCAACCTACTCCCTGCGTACCTTCAGTCAAAGACTAGTGACTAGTTGCTGGTTGAGGGTGGTGTGGAGGCTAGTCCTCAAGTCATTTTGTCCAGTTCTAATCGGAAAACTTCCTGAACCAGCTATCTACTGACTGACCTTAGCAGACATGTTTCTTGCCAGTACTCCAGTCCATACGATGCACCATACACCACCCCGACTCATCAATGCAAAGATGCCTAGGGTGCCAAGGTAGGTCAGCAATGGTCAGGACCAGCGAAGCTATCCCTGACTACTTCTTGCTAAGACATAGGGTTTAAGAAGGAGGATCATTAACCTTAATTCATTCATTATTCTTGGCCCTTAATAAAATACGGCCATACAAAATCCTTGGCTCAAAGGTTGGTTGACAGTTTTCAAGGAGCCTGCAAAGCTTACTCTTGGAATTTTTGCTCCTGAATTCAATTTGATTTGAGTATTTTAGCACCCCAAAGTAACCCTAAGAAATTCCCTGATGTTTTGGAGTTCTCCAAATTTTGGAAGACTGGAGGAGAAACAAATTTCGCAGACCACCTTCCAAATTGTTTTGGATTGGGGCGACAAGAAAACATACCTGCAATTCTCGAGTCCAATGGCCTTTTTTAGAGAGTCATTTGCAACTTGAAACGAACAGGTTGGTATTGGTATGGGTTTGTTTGTTTCATAGGTGGATAGTGCTAATCAACCCTCCGTATCAAACATATAATTATTAGTCTATGGATAGCGTACCAACCTACCACTACCATCAGATGACCATGGAGTTTCTGACGAATTCTCAGGTGATTGCAACAGCAAACAAAACACAGGCTTGGTAAATCTAGATGTAGATAACAAACAAAATCAAAGACGCCTTTGTGTTTTGTTAGACAACGGGTCGACCACCTGATATCACAAATGCTTCCCAATTGAGTTTTTGTTTTTTGAGGGTAGCTGCACTGCTTTCGACCTTTTAACTTGTCCCAGCACCCAGCCCTTAGCTTCCCAGGCTGGCTCGCCAGAACCTCAAGGAGTTGGGATCAGGTCTGATGAATCGCTCGGAAAAATCAGAAGCCAGATGATATTCTCATGCTATATATGTTTCAAGTATATATATATATATACATATATGTATGATTATCCTTCTAAATTGCACTGCAATTGTTCGGGTATCACCAATTTTCCTCTTAATGATTAATGTCTTCACATTAAATTGCAAAGCCTCAAGGTGGTCTCCCCTCTTCGCGGGTGCCAGCGTGGGCTATGCCGTGGCCGCAGTGAGCACCGTGCTCCGCCAGGCGGATGTTTTTCCCACACGGGTGTGTGTGAGAAGCTACGAAGCCACCATCATCCATTGGATCCACCCCCTACCCAGGATCCCAGTCACCACCAAGACCCAGGCACACCACCAAGACCCAGGCACACCACCAAGATGACTTTACATGTTCATCTACCCGAAACCTTCATCGGGGTGCCAATAGTTTCCGGGGCATTTGGGGGAAACTCGATGTGACCCGAGTCGTTCAGCTCTTGGCTTCAGGGCCGTGTGACAAGGAAGGCGGAGCAGACCCCAGCTGTCGCCAGGACTGTCAAATTTGTGTGGATGAGACAGGATGAAACTTATGCCCCCGAAAATTATCATGTCAATGGAAAATCCACCATTTGAAGATATATTTCCTATTGAACATGGGGATTTTCTAGCTAGCCGTGTTAGTGTTCGGGAGTGTAGATTTTTATGGATTTTAAACATAGAGGTGGTTTCAAAGATTTGTTTTATGTTTACACCCTACCTATATACAAAGATGATGCAATTTGACTCATATTCTTCCAAGGGGTTGGAAACCACCTGACCTATAGATAGCAGTTGAAAAAGGATTCAAAAATGAAACTTTCAAAGATGTGCTTCCTATTGAAGATGGGGATTTTCCATTCCAGAATTCTCAGCTATTGGATCTCACGATCTGACAAGCAGACATCACAAAAAAAAACATGATGAATTTCAGGTGCTAGGCTAGCCGCAGGGGTCCTGGGTTGGTATCCTTGTGTTGCTCAAGATGAGATTCGAATGCCTAAAACAAAGGGAGGTGACCTTTGTTTGGAGGACTTCAGGATCATCAAGAATTCTTGCGTGGGCCTAAAAAGATATCGCTGTGCCCCCAAAGTCGTGGGCATGATATATTCGGGCCTCTGAAGATCCGCTTCTCTAAGGGGATGGACATGGTTAATCATGGTTACACAAACCCACTTGGTGAAAGGGGATTCTCGAGCTCAGGAATATTCCAGTTGTAGCTGGTTATAATGGCAATAAATCCATTTACAAGAGTTCTTATTCTTATTGTTCTTATTGGCTCCTTACCAACGATTTCGGATCGGCCCAACTTCTGAAGGACTCCTGTGGCTTATCCTATCTTCACCTTCCGATGGCTTGCAGTCCACGCCCTCGTGGTCACTGAGCTTTAACCTCTGGGGACTTGCGGGATGTGATGCTGAGAATCTGACTACAGCCATCCCCTCTCGGAAATGGCATTTTTGAGTCGATGATTTTTCCGGCTTTGCACTTTTGCTGGGGTATCGGGACTGGTTCCCTGAAGAAACGCCTTGCCCTGTTGGAAGCAACGTTTGTGCCGAAAATGTGTCAATTGCACTTTGCTTTTGATGCACGGATGGACCTATGTTTATTTTGCTGACATACCCAGATTTGGATGCCAGAATAGGGTCTAAGATGTTACTGTAATCTTTTCGGAAGATCTAAGACACACATCTACCATTGTACCACCAAAAAGACCTTGGGTTTCGAATGTACGCCTGACCTGAATACAAGGATGAACATCACCTCCCTTGACATCCCGAAAAGAACAAAAAAACCTGCTCAGCTATGTACGAATCCACCCAGATTTTTCTTTTGGCCAAACACACATTCTTTCATCAGAAACTCTGAAAATTTCCATGTTTCCAAACTTGAGGGAATCGCAAAAGAGGAACCTTAACTGACCTTAACCTTGCATTTTTTGAGTTTCATTAGGTTTTATCATTTGTGCGCTATTGACGCCTTTTCTTTTGCTATCGAAATCTGCGACGTGATCACTAGAAAAACCATTACATGAATCATTTCTAAAGCCTCCATTCCACTTGTCCAAACCACATCGTCCAATCACAACAAATCACCATCACACAAGTTGTGGAAAGCTGCCAGGCATGGAACTTCTCTCAAAAGTTTCTGGTCAAACCCATGTCAACATCAATTTCTTTGATATTAAAGTCATTCTCCTCATTATCTACAAACCCTTTGTTAAAAAAATCTACCCAAAATTTTCTCCACCTTCAGGTATTTTAGCCGTGCCAGTCCCTTTTTTTATCTGCCAACCTTTGGAAAACTCCGTAAAATCACCGGTTTGACGACCTTCAGGTCCCTACCGTCTTTTTCCTTGGCGCGATTAGCTCCATGCAGTTCATCCAGCGCTGAGTTGACCCGACGGAAAGGTGGATTTTTATTGGCGACAGAAAAAAATGACGCTGCTATAGGCACTCAGGGTTGATGTCTTTTTTTTTGAATGTTGGAAGGAAAGTACACATTTTCACCTACCTTCAAGAGAATGATTGAAGAGGAATTGTCGCGCTTTTTTGTGTGCCAAGATGATGGGGTTTCTGTTGAAGCAAACTGTTGCGCAATATGGTCTGTATCAAGAAGGCAAAGTACTTTCTTCCAACGGAATCAACATTCGTATCAATGAGACTTAGCGTAGTGAGTACATGATCCCGTTTTTTTGCGAAACAAGCCACAAAAACCATACCATGTAATTTTTTCTCGATGCTGCATAAATTTACGTGTTTCTATGTCGAACGCACTCAAGAATGCGATGAGCCAATGGTGATTTAACGGTTGGCCTCGTTGGGCTCACCACCTACTATCCTATTCACAAGAAACATAATTCGGCCCCAGAGATTTAGCAGAATTGGCACCTATGAACCAACGAAACCATTGAAACACTTGACCTTTTTGGGTTGTACTTGGGTACATTGGTACATTTACTCGCCAAAGAAAACAACAACCTGAATCTTAAGTCTTCACAGTCATTTTTCCCATGTTCCCACGCATTTGCTCGCATCAGGAAACTCAATTTTTCATAGGAACACTCACAGCGGGTGACATAGATTCACCGGGTCCCCACTTTTTTCTCCGTAAGACATAAATTCATAAATTCAACATATGGATGATTCACCTTCCATCTTTGCCATTCCGACATGTTTTTTTGGTTTGAATGGAGTATCTTTCATGATCTCTGCATGAAGACAGAAACCTTGCACCTCACTCAAAAGGCGATGTTTGTTGTTGTTGTTGTTGTTGTTGTTGTTGTTGTTGTTGTTGTTGTAGTAGAAAAAGTATTAACATGATTTCAGGTTCGTTAACCTTGACCACATTTTTGCTAACCAGTATGGTTGAATATCCGCTCAAGCGCCGATCATCGATCGTGTTACAATCATCCCAGCTGGTGCAGGATTTTTCCATGAAAGATCATTACAATCTAAGGGCGCCACCCCCGCCAGGAAATCACGCCTTATTACTCATTACGGATTATTAAGCACCATGATCCCTTTAATACCTGAATAAGACCTTATTTCCTGGCGGTGGCATTGGAGGATGGTACCTGTAGATTCCCATGAAAAGATATGATGATCGATGATTCATCTCAGCTTGGACCTTATTTTGGCTCAGCCTTTTAAACCATTCTCCCGTCGCCTCGTTGATTTTGCCACAAGACCTCGCAATGATGCGCGTGCCATGGCGAGTTAAATGAGACCCCATGTTGTACACACTGAATTCAATATTAGACACAGGTGCTTCATTCTGTCACGTGTATATATCTATGAAACATCTTAAGATCATATTACATGTATTACTGTATGATATGTATAATATGCATATTCATACATACACACACACCATTTTATTGGACGCATGGATGGTTGAATCCTATTTTGCTCTTTGATTTAGAAGCGTTTCAGTGTCCGATCGCTGGTGCGATCAGGCAGGACCCTTGTGGATTTCCCCATTGGTTGGGTAAGGGCATACTGAAATCCCTTTGTCATTGAGTACACGCTTTGGATTCAGGCACCCCTCATGTGATGGCTGCAGAGCTACTTGAAGATTCCGAACCTGATAGGTAAAGTGCAAATCTATACAACTACATCTATTGTTTTTTTGGCAGAATATCTGGAATGATGAATATGTAAGGAAATGATGCATCTTCACTCTTGAAACCAATGCAGCTCAGAATGTGGACACTTGGACGCTCAGGTGCTTCTCTTCTTGGCTTCTGCTGTGACTGTGAGGGGCCCTGAAGTTGAGATAGGATTCAACAGTGGGATGATTGCAGCTTATTGTTGGGATCTGGGGAAGTCTTGAAACATCGGTGGCATAGATTTAGGTGAATGATGTGGATTATTCAAGTGTTAGCCAATGATGTTTTTGTGCGGATATATTTTTTATTTTCCGCATAGCTGGTAGTTAGTTGAGCTTCAAGTTATTCCCCCTCCAAAAAAAGGTGACGGAAAAATCCGTTTGGAAGGTGTGGGATTTTGCACGCAACTTGTTGACGAGTCATTCCTTGAGGCCATGGCATTTGTGCAACCTTCAGTCAACACCAGGCCACATGAGGCGTGAGAAACTCATGGGACTGAAACAACTCCAACCAAGGAAAGATGATGTAGAAAGTTTGGAAAGCGGGTGGTTTTTGGGTTGGACAGGTTCCTTTTCTTACCGTTTGTAGGTAAGAACGGTATAACTTATGAAATTTGGAGGTAAGAACAATACATACACATACATACACATAATATCGCATAATTGTAAGTAATCAACTTTGTCCGGCCGTGACAACTTCCCAAGCAAGACGTGCCAGCGCGGTTCAACTTTTTGATTTGGGGAACCACCAGTGAACCACCGGACTTCAAAGATATGATTAATATGTCTCCCAAGCAGATGGAAGACAGCCCTCAGAGCATGGCTCTTGAACCTGTGGCGAGTGCAGGATGGAAAGGTTGAGCTTACAACACCTAGTGGCCAGGTGCGCTGCGTTTTGCAACATATTCCGAACACGTCCAGCAGTCAAGCCTTGCATGGGCTTGCAGGTAGCTTGTGCGAACTCGATTTTCTCGGCCAAGAGCGCTTGCGTGCATCCTGAGAGAAAGGATCCATACTTGTGCATGGGACCCAGTGATGAAGCATGGATGTGTTCGTAGGTGCTGTGGTGATTCGAGACAAGCCTTCTAGCCGCTTCTAGCCGCTTCTAGCCTTTACGTGTTTCACCCAATGTTTTGCTTGCTAAGGTGGGGATTGCCCCCGCAATCGCAACGTCTTGAATGCCAACAGAGAGGTGCAGCCCAAAAAGCACTGAAGTTCAGCACAGCAGTACAATATGTATGATGGAAGCATTGGGATTTGAGTGAGACTCAAGTTTTTGACCTTAACCACAGTTCCGAAAGCGACACAGGGTGACGAAGCAATTTTTGATGGTCTTGTGCATTGATTCTGGGAACACATGTGAGGACTGTGCCACGGATTGGTGCATTTCTGTCGTTATAGACCAAAACGGTCGTCATGATTCATAGATAAGGTTCTACGTGCTCCGCATTTACAAGGTATCTATGTAGATGCATGCGTGGAAACATCCATAATATGCATACATAGTTGCTCGTTATTGATCCTAGTACAAGCGTACTACATGGTCCACGCTGCGTAGATGGCCGTGGTGTTTTCACAATGGGAAAATATTATGGGATGACTTAATTTACGTAATTACAATGGGATTTAGACAAACACTTCAATGTTGGTTTGTTAGCGTCCAAAATAGGGGTCAAAGAAACTACTTTGTTTCGGGAACATGTGAAGCAAAAATTATGACCACGAACAGAGATCCATTATCTTGAAGAAGAAAGTTCGAAGAACATCTTAGGAATCGAAAACTGTAAACCATCATTTGCATGCAAATCAAAAACCGCCGCCAACACTATAGGCGAAAGCAACACGTGTCAAGAGACAGTCCATTCCGTAGCACTTTGAACACGAACGTTATCACAGGTTTGGGCATGTGTAAAGCATGTACCGAAGCAGTCCATTGCGTAGCACTTGCGAAGCAGTCTTTGAACACCTTGAGCATGTGTAAAACATGTACCACGCCGCGTAGATGGCCTGATGTTATACATCAAAGTGGCAGACACGAGTAAAAGTAGCTTAAAACACCACGGCCATCTACGCAGCGTGGTCCTACTACAGACCTTTTTTTTTTTTTTGCATTTTTAGATTGATACATGGATGAAAGTTACATCTTTCCCTGCACCCCAAAACAGTCCATTGTGTCTCTGTCTGCAGGCAGCACCAGTGATGGTAGCAACACAGGCTGAGGCGCACGAAGAAACTCAGACATCTATGGGACGTCCTCGTTGGAACAGTGATGTATTTGGAACGCAACACTGGGATCATCCAACTCATATTTCCATCCATGAATCCCATTTTCAATATAGCACAACTTGGGCAAGTATCTATAGTGGATGTCCATTGACATACGCACCAAATTCGCGATTCGATTGACATCCGAATTTATTGAAATTCATTTATATACTTGAAATCATCTAAAGTGGTGGGTTTTTGCCTCTTAGACTTTGTCGCTTCCGAGACTTGTGGGAGTCCCGGGGGCAGGGTCTTCGGGATCTCCTTGGATTCATCACCAACGTAAAATGTTTGTTGACTACAAACGGTGGAATTTTCCGCAAAAGCCGAGGTTGAAAAACCCGTTTTTTTTTTCTCACTTTTTGGGCTGTTGGGTAGGAGCAAAGGTAACCCGAAGAATCTGTCCTTGAGATGCCTTAATTGCTAGGCTGGACCGATCTTACATTGGAACTTGAGTGCTTTAAAGGATGCGTTTTTCCCCAGGTAAGTTTTGAGACTTTTCGTTTTGGGGAAAACCACATCTTTTTGCCCAAGGCCATGTTAGTGTATGTTAGTGTCACTTCTTTAGCCTTGGTACACGATTTCAGGACTTACGTGACAATGGTGGACCAATGGGAAAAACGAAGTACTGTACACAAGAATGCTTTTGATGTGTTTGTCATGATCTTACCTCCTGTTTGCCCAGGGGCATTTTTTTTCGAAGCCATCTTCCCCAACAGCACGAATCGGGTGAATCAGGTGAGCTGGTTAAACTTGTTGGGTTGCAATGCTAGGAAACTCCCGATTCTGACCTGAAGATCCACTCATCTTCGCCACGCTCACCTTGGCAGGATGCATCTGAGTCTTCCACAGGGTGCGGGACCCTGTTGTGCTTGGAATCTGGAAATCACATTTTTCCAGGATGTACCATACTGAAACCAAGGATTTCATAGTGGGACACCAAAATTTCCCTCCACATCACTGGTGATCTTTCATAATGCTACAACATTATGTTTCTTTTTAAAGGCCTCCCCCGTCACTGAGGATTTTTGTCGCAAAAAACCCAACAAAATTCTTGATCCGGCATCGAGATTGGCTTTCTCTAGACAGCACGGTGGCTTGCCTTTTATCAGCATCTCTAAAACTTTTTTCAAGTGGATGAGTTTTGGGGAGGTGCCACCGCTTCATGTTTCTCAAAACATCTCGAATCATGTGGCACAGAACCACGGCAATGATCATTGCCAAAAAAAACCAGTGCTTGAAAGATCTCTTGTAAGTTTGGTTAATTGGGTGGCTTCAGAGAAACAGTTGATAAACCTGATCATTTGCGCGTTAAAACCAATGTATTTCGGCTGCCAGTCAACCAAGAGAGCAATGGAAGTCACCCTTTGCCAGTAGGAAATCTACACATCTACAAGTGGTGAAACTTCCATTGCTATGTTAGATTCCTGGAGGGTCCACCCGAACACCTGTTGCTGTTGATGTTTCAGCCCAACCTCCTAGTGCAAAATGTCACTTCACGCTCTCCCCAGTAAATAAAGACCTTTCATACAAATAATACCCGTGGTTTCAAGTCGTAGCTTGCAGGTTTGCTTTGGCTTTGGGTGCTAGCGTTGGCTATGCTGCAGCTGCCATTGGTGCTGTGGCACGTCAGGCGCTGTTTCTCCTGGGCCTTGGTGATTTGTCCCTGGGCATTCACCTGATCGAGTCTTGAACTTGTTATGTTCAACATCGCTGTTTGGTAAAATTCCCTAGACAGCCTCCCCAAACAGTTGTTGTTGCTGGTTCATGTATTGTAGCTTGCCTTCCAACACAAATCTGATGGATTTTCAAGCCAGCCATCTTTGGGTTGACCCCGTTGGAAGGTAGCTGTTCAACAGGGATGGAGAAGGTTTTGATGATACCTCCCCCTATTCCCATGGAATTATACTTAGAAACTATGCACTGTCGTCTTTTTCAAATTTGACTTCCCGAGTAGTAGTGAAGAGAAACAACTTGATTTTTTGGTCTCCCAAATCCAATAAACATGAGAAACAAATAGGATCTCTGAAGCTTCAATTTCCCTCAGTTCTTCCAACCGAAGCTGATTGAAGGTGTCGACCCTTAGGAACTTAATGGGGAACACTTGCCGGGAGAAACTTGAAACACCGGACAATTACAAGGTTTCCTCAACCTGGGGATATGACAACCCTTTGCTTAGTTGGTACCCGCAAAAAATGCGAGAAGTTGTGACCTAGGATCGATCCCGTTGAGACAGCCACGGGGTGGGTTCATGTTGCGATTTTTACTCGCGTGGGAGAAAGCATGAGAAAGCCACCCTTCCAAAATTCGACACGGCAGGGCGGACGCAAAGTGGCGCTGAAAGCAGAACAGTCTACACCTGCGGTGGCCAGGAGAGGATTTTGATGAACATGATGGGTGGTTGTAGACCTCCCTGAAACGAAGTAACGTAGGGTTGTTCGCATCAAAATCCTGTTCCAATTGGGATGGTTTAAGCATGTTTAAGCAACTTGATGAGGTATCACTAATTGGTGCAGGATTTTGTCCATCCAAAGTAGCACCTGGAAAGATGACAGGCTTGCATGCATATGCATATTCAGTACATGTACACCAACTGATGCAGGATTTTGATGCAAGGGTCTTTAACTTGAGAAAACCTCCCATTGTCGATGCATTCAAGTAGAATCCGACAACTCGTCCGAATGTCTGAACCAAAACTGAAATGGTTCATCATCCAATCTGCTGACTATACATCACCATATCATATAAGACAATCTAACTACGTATAGTTCCTGAGTACCATGAGCCACTAGGACCATCATGGTGTAAATGCGTCCCTTCAAGGACTCCTGTGGCCTATCCCATTTTCACCTTCCGGTGGCTGGCAGTCCATGCATTGGTGGTCTCTTGGACCCATGAGGGTTGCAGTTTGTTGGGCTGAGGGTCAGATGGGCAGGTCTATAGGAAGGTGAAAGGTGACTTTCCCATGTTGGACTGGCGGACCATTTTCTTGGACAACACGCGCTTCACCATTTCCTTGTATGACATGTTACTGCTGTAGACTAAATCCATAGGCCTATACTGTCAGCACTTTCTTAAGATTAGAATACCATCAGGATACCCAAAAAATGGCAGACTTTACCGGAAATCCTCAACGGAGATCTATATTGTACAGATAAGTTTTGAGTGCAGTGAAGTCGCATGTGACTGTGTGCACATCAATGAAGCCCCCTTGATCACTGAGCATGTGTGATCTTTCGCATGTGACACTTTTATGTAGAGATGGATAGATGGTGTTGGGGTGACATCTTTTCTGGAACCTCTCCTTGTAGAAAAAACTTTTGAAACATCTACAGCAGGAGCTACGAACACCATTTCTGATGATCAATAACTGGGTGCTTCGTCATGCGCAAATAGGCTTTCAGGAAAATCAATTTTCCGCGAGGAAATGTTGTGCTAATTGAGCAACCGGCAAAATTTTGGCTGAGCCTTAAGCGAAATGCGCTAGTCCGTTTGTGGTCATTTTCTTTTCGAAATCAAGCTCAACTTGCAACCAACCTCCTGAAAGCAATACAAAACCCATGGAGATTGCAACAAAAAAACCCATGATAGCTCACTTGGATTCTCATTTTGAGGTTCCCACGGTCTTCTTCCTTGGTGCCATCAGTTCCATGCAGTTCATCCAGCGCTGAGCTCTTTAACCTCGATGGCTTGAGGTGGGAGGGTTTGTGGTGGTTGAACCGTAACATGGAACCGTTGAACCGTAAGGTTGAAGGATTTTCCAAAGTTTTCATACCAAAGTTTTCATACATCCAGTTTTATGTTGCAGGACATTCTTTTAAGAGGTGAGTTTTCAAAATGACATGAGGTGAGGTTGTTGGAGCCCAGTTTGATTCCCAACTAAACATAGGGTAAGCAAAGATGCATGATGTGTGGCAGTTTTTGAGTCTGGAACAAGCTAAATAGTGTTGAAACACAAATGCGATGAACCCAGATTTTTCAACATTGTTGAGCCGAAAAGCTGTGAGAAGGAACTCAATTTTCACTCAAGTGTTTGAGTGGTGCGTGAAATTTCGGTTTGAATCGAAATAGTCATTTTGGTTTGTCTCTTTTTCAAGTGTCCAATGCAGTTATCCAATAGTTGGTCCACGCTAGCGGTTTTGTGAATTCTATCCATGTCCCCAAGCTATCACCTTTAGTTTAAGGTCCAGGTTGGGATCCCCACACCGACACCAATGTCATCCTTGTGGTGACTGGAATGCTGGGAGCCACATCCCAAAATGATACGGAATATTTTTGAAGCATGTTATAAATTATAAATCTTCATTCCCTTAGGCGCGGATAAGCCAGACATAGTGGATACGAAGGATCTCAAGTATGATGGGTCTTCTTAGGAGTGCCAATTTACCAATGCAACCCGCCAGGAGATCTGTACCATCATTTTCCTCCACATCGGACCCTGATCCTTGGAGAGCGCACGTGCGCAGGGAAACAGCAGGAGCTCCGAATGCTGTCAAAGACCTCCGAAACCCGAGATTTTTGGCGAAGAAAAAGTCGATGAATGTGCACAAAGTGGGCCCCTACTAGTTATAAGTAGGGTTATAAGTTATAACTCCATTATAGCTAGTAGGGACCTGTCTTGCAGCCGATGTTTGGCTTTGTGTGGGAGGTCTGGATCATCAGACAAGGTGAGGTGTTAAATTTTGAAGATCTCCGCAAAATAAAATTACTATAGACCTTTTGACACAAATTGAACATTTCACACTTCATCTCTGCATGTCTTATTTCTCTTCGAATAGGTCTCCCTTATTGTACTTTTGTATGCGGCTTTGGGGGGTAGCCACGGAAGAACCACAGGTGGGGGTGGTGTGGTTAGTCCAGTCGTTGAGTAGTACCCTCTACAAAATGATCATGATACAGTAATGATTAACAAACTGACATTTCCTGGTTCATGACAGGTTATCTCCAAGACTGGGATTCATCCAATTCCCTTAAATAGATTTGGGGGATTTTCAGGAAGCAAGTTGACCACTTGCACATGAAGAAATAGCAATAACTAAAAACTTGCAAAAGATGAAGCTCTTTTTTGGGGGGAAGTTCATAGCAGCCGACCATGAAGATCTCAGAATTGGGTACAAGAAGCTGAAACTATCTCAGATGACGAGACAAATCTTCCCTCAAACAAAGACTACTGACTGTAGGTGGTGCTTCCAATTTTTTCGAAACGGGGAAGATTCCCGTTGTGACATTTTTGTTTCCGAACGGGTTGAAATCACCACCTGGAAAATACCGGGCTATTGCACAGTTTTATTTTTGGCCCGACTCGCTTCAACAAACATCTCAAAGACCACCCCTGAACCTGCAGTGAGCTGGGCTCAGACGCGAAGTCAACCGTCTTTGCTGGTCTTTTTTGACGCCCAAACCGCCATGTTGCGAGCTTCTTGTTTCATAGAAGTCGGGGTGTTCACTGTGCCTATTCTGTTTGAGACCTGGAGAATGTAAGACTATGATTTGAGATGCAAAAACTAAGGGGACTTGCCATTCTGAAGGGGAAGTTAGAAGCAAAATATTTCACTCGCCATTTTTAATCTCTTGCATGCTTATAACGATCTTTTACTGATATTGTGCCAAGGTGAATCCTGAAAATTCAGCTGAGACAATGACATTTTTTGAAGAAGTGACTCTTTGACGACCCAAAGGTGCTGTGTTTTTTCTCCTGAATAGTGGGGGTAGGCATTGGAGGTGTACGCTTAGATTCCCATGATAGGAGGAAGGTAACGGATGCAAGGATTGCCCTTGGTCGACGTCGATGCGCTTAGGTCCTGCTCTTCACAGGTCTTTGTGGTGCTGTCCGAAGTCCCAGTTTTGGAAGAGAAAACACCCAGTAAACACATAGACATAGATAAATCAAGAGGATCAACAAATGTATTTTCCTATAAATACATGTATAAATGCATAAGTAAGATAAGTAAGTGAATGCATATAAAATGTAGAAATTCAACTCTATAGATTAGATAAGATAAGATAAGATAAGAACATGAAATAGAATCCATATAAAATCAGAAAAGATAAGAGAAACTCAAACATAAAAAGATACGATCGATAGGTAGATAGATAGGTAGGTAGATAGATAGATATGGCAAATACATAAATTAATCAATAGGCCAGAAAATGAACCTCAGTACGCAGACAAAAAAAACAAATAAGTAAATAAGTAAATCATTAAAAACAGGGCTGGGAAACCACGGGGAACCTTTGCGATCCAGCACCACCATAAGGACGGCCTTATCCTCCATCCCTTCCAGTTTTGTGGTAGATCTAAATCCCTAAACCAGTCGTCGCTCTTTTGCATCATCTAATGTTCTCCCATGTCACTGAATCCTTGTCTATTATATTCTTGATATGAACATCTTGGATTCTGCTGAGAAATCCAAACTTTGGGACATCCTCACCAAATGATTGACTTGAAACATCATACGATATCCTAGAGTCACTAAAGACCAAAGTAAAGCACGCCCACCATTAGCAGCAACAGCAGGAACAAAAAGCAGCAAAAACAAGAAAATGCACCAACACCAGCACCAGTACCACCACGAACAACAACAACAACAACAACAACAACAACAACAACAACAACAACAACAACAACAACAACAACAGGAATTCCAATCAGGACCAGGGATCCTTTAATCCGTTTTCTTGTTCATTGTGCCATTTGTGAAAATTTCCTGTCTTCGGCAAAGGCCATGGCCTTCGTCGCCCCGACCAAGACTGCGCAGACACCCACCATGCAGGCGTGGATGGCTGGGACTGGACGGAGGGATACTCCTTGGATCCGAAAAGTGTTGGGATGAAGATCGTTTGCATATAGTGTCTATGTTGTGTCTACATGATGTCCTGTCCGTATGGCAGAATATTATGGTATAAATTACGATTGATGATGTCTGAATATACATGTATTTTTACAATATACCAGTGTTGGTGATATCAGATGATGGATATTTGTCAATTCAAAAGGTATTTTCTATGGCAAATTTCATGCTTTTTTTTTGTGCGGGTTTCAGGGTTTTCCAGCTTGGTGACTTCTCGTGATTTGCCGAGACATAGTAGGCGCATCAGTCATCTCCGTGCTTACTCACCCCACTTCGATATACTTCGAGTTGGTGACCCTCTCAACTCAAGTTGCTGAGAACACGGAGCTGTTTGTATTGCTGAGCTAAGACTAAGCAGAAACACTATGAAACGCTGACATCCCTTCAAAATCCACCTATTTGCGCTCTGCATTGTAGTCCACGAAAGAGAATCCTTGATTAGATATGTATTATAATCTGATGATATATGATTTATGTATATGATATATATGATTTGTCATGATTATCATATATGAATACGTATATGATCCCATATGACTCTATACCATTACATACTCATTGGGTTTCTTGATTTCCATTGCTCCCAACGAATCTATCAATGGAAACCTGCGACCTGAACGCCCAAAAGGTGCCCCAGGTCCAGTTTACAGACGTGCCAAAGGAGGCGGTGTTACCGGTCAAAGGATGATGGTATGGGATGATGTCCAAGATGAATCTTCTCAGAAACTATGATGTGGTTTTTCAGTAGAATGACTATGATGCCGGTAATAATGCCGGTCATGCTCCAGTTTCCCAGCCAATCTGGGTCATTGCTTCATGTATTGTATCCTGCAGTCGGTCATCAGTTTTTTTGTTTCGTGGGTGGAATTCTCTGTGAACATGGCAGCTGTCTTCAGGATTTTTTTTTCCATCATCTTGTACAGAAACAATGGGAGTTTCAGGAACTGGGAGGATGATGATATATCCTCCAAAAATCACCCGGAGCAATGAGTTTTACTAATCACCCTTTCAGAGGGTCATCGTTACAGGCTGACAGCAGCGACGCGTTGGGAAGCTCGGCGTTGGCCGGACTTCCACTGGGACAGCTGATTCCCTAAGAAGATGCGATGGATTTTTTCACAAGGTTTGTATTACTGGGTTCCCCCTTGGTGAAGCATCATAATCTATCCAGATTATAGATCATCTCCTAACCCTGGCCAAAGGGCTACACTAGAGTAAGTGGTTCCAAAGAACCAGCAAAAAGATGCAAAAAGGCTGTTTGCTTGACATATAAAGAACAAGTATGACGAAGGAATGCCCGGCAGAAGATATCATGACACGATAGTGCACAAGGCATCATGACTAGATTTCCAGCCAAAATATTGTACCAAATCAGGTGAGCGACTAACAAGGCTATGGATATTTTGGACAGGATGGTGTGCAGTATAATAGTCTACATACGTTTTTGTTGGTGAAATAACTATACAGCATGATCATGTCGATCTTCATATGTATGATATCCATTTTCACACGACAACAATCCATGAAATGGAACTGTCGTTTCAAAATTTGGAGGATGTCTCATCCTCATCAATCCACGCGCGAAGCAAAGGGAACATGTGGCAACTTTGGGTATTTCTAGGGATTCCACAAAGTCCAGGTTTGGAGTCTTGTTGAACGAGAAATCTTCCCCCAAAAAAACCAATGACCATCCAATACTTGCAAGTTACACTAAAAAGAAAACTCATGGCTTTTCGGAAACCTTCAAAAATGGGTCACCTGGAAGAGGATTCCGAAGTTGGACATTATTTTCAGATACTGACAGTGAAGGGATATAAATCTGGAGATGGAGCGCATATTTTACCAGGAAAGATAGCAAACAACCCAACAGAAATTTTAGGCCTCTCCTCATTTTGACAATTGCCATTGCAAGGTCCTCTTCTGTCCTTCTTGGCATCAGCTTGGGCTATGCTGCCGCTGCTGTCAGCGCAGCACGCCAGGCAATACAAACGAAGGGATGTGGGGATCGAAGCTTTAAGATTTTCAGTCGGAAAAAACAAATAGAATCAGAATCATCTACTCTACAGAGCATGAATTTTGGTGTCAGAGCGAAAGGTTTTCGGGGATGCAGGTGGTTTTTGAAGATGCACGATGACGATTTGACAAACAGGCAAACAGATGTGATACTAAGGATACTAGTTCAGGATATCGAGTGTATCATGATATGTGTGTGTACATCTCTATGTTGGGATTCTCATTTCACAATGGTCAACTATTTTTGCCCCCTGAACCATATTCCCAGCAGCATGATTATCTTCCCCTTCCATATGTTGGTGACTTGCGACGTGCCCCAGGTGGGTCGGATTGTTTGATTCCCTCATTTCCACAGAGATCCTGGGTGAACTGACTACCTTCAAGCTTCAGCCACCCTTGGCTGGTGATAGAAACTTCAGTGTCAAGACCGTGCCAGGGCCGTGTGGCACGTCATGCAGAGGGGCAGACTCCGGCGGTGGCCAGGTCGGGCTGGTAGTACTTGGATGGTTGAGGTTGATGGGTTCCAAGTGGTTAGGGGAACTGCTGTTAGAAGCCATGCTGAGGGGAATTAACTTGGAATAGCCTATATTGACAAATATGAAGGTTATGTACGAAATCTTATCTATGGGGTACTTACAACTGGGATTTTATCCTTAGTGAAGCTATACTATGTTGAATGAAGGCCAGGGACATAGCTAGACTTGGATCTCTTTCACCATGGTTCGGGGACAGCAGGGACTTACTTGGTAGTGAGCCCAAGTGCACTACGTACCGTACTTTAGATCCAGTTATCCTCTCAGTGGAAAGTTTGAAGTGCAGGAATCGGACAAGGCCATGCACTCATGAATTGTGATGTCAATTGCTATCTCCTAAAAGGGTACCAATAGTTGAATACGGAACCTGGCCTGACAAAATGAATTTATATACTTCAGCAATTTGGAGCTTGGTGAAATACTAAGTGAGGCTTAGCTCTACAAATCCTTAAGCTGCCAAGGGGCTTGGGACCTGATTGCTGACCAGCAATATCGCAATATCGGAACCCACCCGAAAATCGGTCCAATGACCAAAGACCTTAGATTCGCGTCCAACGTGAAATAAGTCTTTTTTTCTGGCACGAAATCGAAGCATGTGGTCAAGAACACACTTTTCCGAAACTTTATTTCCAAGCAACAAAAATTATAACATTTGGCATTTTGAAGATGTCATCAACTATTTGGCGCCATATCACCAAGTTTGTTTTGAGTTTGTTTTTGATTCTTTCACTTTGCAAATCGTTCCTGGAAGCAGGACGCCAGTGGCTTATCCCATTTTCACCTTCCGGTGGCTGGCCGTCCATGCTTTGGTGGTTTCTAAGTTGCATTTGAAGAAAAAGGAACGGTTTTGCCGAAGAATGCGTTGTTGTTGTTGTTGTTGTTGTTGTTGTTGTTGTTGTTGTTGTTGTTGTTGTTGTTGTTGTTGTTGTTGTTGTTGTTGTTGTTGTTGTGCT
>DF239422.1:0-92605 GCA_000507305.1 Breviolum minutum Mf 1.05b.01 | reverse complement strand
GAAGAATGTCGTTGTTGTTGTTGTTGTTGTTGTTGTTGTTGTTGTTGTTGTTGTTGTTGTTGTTGTTGTTGTTGTTGTTGTTGTTGTTGTTGTTGTTGTTGGCATTTTCCAAGTTAGAGCAGTGGCCATTTTGGCTGAAGCTGGAGCCCGCAGAAACCTCCCGGAAGCTCCTGATATCCATGATCATGTTTTCCATCTGGATTTGTGCCGTCCTGGCGACGGCACATGGGAACGAGTGTGTTCACGACACACCTGAAGATGTGCCACAGTTTTTGCAAAAGTCCTTGCAGTTGCAGGAGGACACCCGAATGAGTACAGAGAATTCCAAGATGAAGGTGAGAGCCAAGAGGAAGGAAGGAGAGATTCAAACCTATCATTTCTATGCCAATTTCCATGGACTTGATCCTGCTTTGGTCACCTTGATGAACATCATGCACGACAGCAGCGTTGTATGTGGCAGCTGTGGTATCTTCCTTTTCTCCTGCGAGGAGGAAGGCTTGACAGATGCAGAATGTTCGCTGCGCGATATGTCAACTTGTTTGACGTCGCCAATGAGCTGCAGCGCAGACAACGGCTTGCGTGTCTTGAGGACCGGTATCAAAGGCCAAAATTTCAGTAGCGTCAACACTACCGACTTCACCAGCTTAAAGAATTTGTGGGCTGACCGACGGCGGCATGAGTTGCTTGCAAGTTCAATGCTGACGCAAAGTTGGCTTCCTGCCATGTGGGGCCCGACACAACGGGTTTTGATCACCACCATTTTGATGGATCCAGTGGAGAGACTGAGGTCTGTCTTCTACATCTCAAACGAGGACCATTCACCGGAGGCTTTTACGGCATATCTGGAAGCCCAGCATGAGCTGGTCAACTCGACACATGACACAGAGATGCCACTTGGAAAGGGCTGCTGTGAGTACAACTATTATCTTGGTGGTGGTGATGTAAAAACTGCGAAGCAAGTTTTGGTGAGTCAGTTTGACTTTGTCGGCATTTCCGAGATGATGTCGGAAACCCTGGTTTGCCTTGCACGGCTTTATGGCAAAAAACCTGCAGGCATGGGAACTTTGGCACGTGACGCCGGGCTCGAAGTACCAAAGACTGAAAAATGGAAGAAAGGTGATTTGGAGATGGCCACTGCGATCACAGCCAAGGACCAGGAGATCTATGACTTTGCCAAAGAACTCTTTGAAAGGCAATCTGTGAGCATGTGGAACAACAAGGACGTGTTAAAGGCACAGACCAAGAACCTTGAAGAAGCCTGGAACAAGAAATGGGAACCTGAGTGAGATTCTGCGTGTGCCGTAGTTGAGCCACTTGCAGAGACTCATGTGGATGGTGACAGTGAACCGTGCCAACTGGATATCTTTGTTCATGATCGGCATTCGGATTATCAATTCTTTCCTGAAGTGCAGTTAGGTTGCTTCAGCAAACTGGAGTCTGAAGTGTTCAAACCCATACACGCTTGACTCCGGCATGAAAAAGGCTGCTCCACGTTTCACACTCAACTGGCAAGGTTTGCTTTGAAGGGGCCTGTGTCATCAAGATATCATTATCAAAACCCTGGTGGGTTGGGTTATGTAGGGGATTACATTACTGTACCCAGTTATGTAGGGATCATAACGAATAATAAGCCATTATACTGATCCCCATTCACCAACAGTGCAATGGAATGCCACAAGGGTTTTGATGATTGCTCAATTTCACAATAGAATAATCCTCAAATTCCTTCCACGACAAGATCCTCAACTTCCCTCAATTCAGATGTTGTTTCTACCTTTTTTTTGGTATTTGTGGATGTAACATCCACGTGGTTTCACAATGAAACTTCACAGCAGATTCAGCAGATTTACTAAGGTCCCAACCGTGTTCTTCCTTGGTGCCATCAGCTCAATGCAGTTCATTCAGCGCTGAGCTGACCCTGAGCACCGAGCACCTGGGGGGCGCGTGTCGCGACCTCGTCTTTTTTTGGCATGGCAAAAGATGGGATTTAGCAATGCGGGATTGGATTTTTTTGGGACGACTGGGAATGAGTGTGTATAAACATGGAAATTAACTTTGGATTAAGGTATTATCTATATATAATATATACGTACACACATATATATACATATATATATTTATCTTTTTGCTAGTACTTGTAAGTGCAGATTTTGTTTTCATATCAAAAGCACAAGTGGATCATCCAACACTCAACCATTGGCACCATTGGCTTTGTTCAATGGGAATATAGCCTTTCCCTTGCTTCCAGGTGGATGTTCCACGGGGTGACGCTTTTCATTGCTACCCTGGATTTGCGGGGCCTGCCCCGGTTGGTCATAACAAAGCAGAATTTGCTAGCATTTTTAGCAACCATAAAGGTAGCGATTGTGGTCGAACATTTTAAGGACATCTTTAATCTTTGCTTGGCCTCCTGGCGGCTCAAGATGCAGTAAGCTTCAGCAGTTTCTTCAGCTGCAAAGCCATGAGAATCTTCCACAGCCCTGAAACTAGGTAAACTTATATAGATGATCTCTTTATCAGCTTTAGATCCTTGGTTTCTTTTGCTTCAGTGGAACTTTGCGCATAATGCACAAAAAGCTAGAGTTGTTGCAAGAGACATCAATTTTTTCCAATTTTTGCCAAGGGTGCAGGTGAAATGTATCGATAAACCTCTGTATACTGCAGATAGTCCAGGGCCATACAGTCATGCAGGACTTATGCATGTAGCTTGTGCCTTCTAGTCATGTCTGTAGCTGTAAATGCAAACATGGCAGGTACAGTACACTTGTCAAAGCAGAACCAACCATTCTTTCGTGCAAATGCCTTTGAAACCGACGACTTCACTCTATGTAAATGCCTTTGAAACCAACGACCTCACTGTCTGCAAATCGGTGGATATTAGGTAAGAAAGTTTGATTAAGATCCTGGGTTTTGCCCTAGTTGCGGTGAAAGAAACACTTGTATTTGTAAGATCCGGCCACAACCAACCAGCACAACCACTCGGTTGTGCGGTTGATCAACAAAGCTTGGCACTTCCAGTGCCATGAAGAAGTTCGTTGCTGGACAATTGGAGGCCCAAAGCTCCAGTTTGAGGGACATTCATGGCTGTCAACAATGCTTGGGTGGTTGAATCAGGAAAGATGATGAAATATTTACAGTATATTGATTTGATTTGTGCATATGAATATACATATGATGCATTTACTTGACAACCCTTGCTCGTGCGTGGAGATGACCGAAGTGTTTGAAAAGGTGTCAGCTACGGTTTTGTAAATTTTCCATGTGATCATATAGTGTACATACATACAATGAATTGTTTACGATATTCAGTATAAACATATATATATATACACTTGTCACGTGTTTACATAGAATATGATCATAGCCTTCTCACCTACCCTCACCAGAGTCATCAGATAGCACATTGCTCTTCGGCCTATCATCAGATATGAGTTGAGGAAAACACATCACTGAGTAATGGGTTGGTAAGTGGATTCTGAAAAGGAACTTAGTAAGCAGTTAATGCTCCAAGAACTGGAATCCACTTAGTTGATTGGGTTGTTATAAGTGGGTCCATACATGACAAAAGATATTGAGTCAACCGATCCAAAACCCTCAAATTGATGTTTGGAATGGCAAACCTCCTGCCCAATGCCGTTGTCCCAAGCTGGTACCCCAAACTTTTGAGTCATGACCCTCAACATGCCCCAGTTATGAGTGGGCCCACTATTGGGTTGGCAACCAAGGCAATTTAAAGGTCCCGCTATTTCACCACCCAGGATTTTCATGACATGTCACTGTTTTTCCTATTCCAAGGATAGTAACAGAAGTTGCCATTCTCAAAAGCGGGTCAAATTCTTGAAATTTCTGCGTGATGCGTGACTGTAGGGAGCATCCTTCCCAGAAAATCCATCAGCATCGATTGGTCTCTTTAAATCACCTGTCGGAGAAAACCACCATGCCCACGGGTTTTGTTCCGGATTTTCCCCTCAAGAGAAGACCACCTGAGCCACAAAAAAAACCTTTTTGTTTACTTGCATGGTGGGTTTATACTACCCTGAATTATTGGGGATTGTGGTCGCAAGTGACTCCTGTGGGGACTATCGCAGCCTCTTACAACAGGATGTAGTAGAGGTTTTTGTTTCGTAGCTCACCTCTGCCCCAAAAAATGTCCTCCAGAACCTTGACCACATTTTGAGGCTTTTACTACAGCAGCCTTGGAACATCTACATTTACCAAACCAGGATGCTGCCCTGGTGGCCAAATGTTTGGTGGAGGCCTATTTTTGCGCTTGGATTCTACAACTGCTGGTACTTTCATACCTTTTGAAGAGATCTTTAGGGTCTAATCGAACCGGTCTACCTGAAGGATGAACTCAATTCCCACGTCGTGATGGCAAAAATGGTTGCCACATCTTGCAAGCCCCCGCCTAGTCAACCTACTTGATCACCACTTGAAAAACCTGGGACCCCATCCTCCAAGTACCCCCCAAAAGCAAAACCTGGTGAGACCGCGTCACAGTATGCTTCGACCTATATACTGTGAGTAATCCCAACACTCATTTCAGTGGGGTCTTTTGTAAGCTGAGAAGGGATATCTGACTTGTAGCAATTTGATTCATGGGAAGTTCTAAGAGATAACTCTACTGAGAATCGTGACTTTACCTTCATATCTCATATAGATTCTTTTTTTGTGTGTATCTCATACACTGAGTCTGAACCTATAATCCACAAAAAAAGAGAACTCACCGTTTTCCCCCAACCGCAAGGCAGACCTTCGTGGTCAATCTGGGCATGGGATTCAACGTCTGCCAATGTGCCTGGGATTCATTGGAGTCGTCGATTGCCAGTGGTTCAATGAACCAGGATTTACTGATTTTTACTCCTAAAATTTGGGGAAGATGAACCCATCTCTTGACGAATAGATATCTTTGAAATGGGTAGCTCAACCACCACTTAGTGGAACATGTCCGATACTCTGATGCTTGAGCCCGACTGATCCCCAAGTTCAGAACAATGGCGCTCATGATGTAACAATGGCACAGCAATACCCAATGAATCACCCGACACTCTGATAAACTAACATAGGAATCAAACAGGGGGCCACAAACGAAGACGTACTTCCATTGAACATGGTTGATTTCTATTGCTATGTTGGTACTTTCCTTGAAACTGTGGCTTCAGAAGGTATCCTAGATATTTCAAAGATTCTGAATGCAGCGTTGTTTACGAAGATCTTTGAGTCTTTCCATTCCGAATGATTCCATTCCCAATTCCCAATTGAACTTTGTTCTCCACATAAGGTCCACATAAAGTAGTTCCCATCCATAATCCAAGAGTTCTCCACAAACTGGTATTACAAACAAATGCATAGATCTCTTCCATGTATCATCAATGTCATCTATGAATGTATCCATCCTTCCAATATCCCACTGATACCTAGCCAAAAACAGCACCTTAACCTGCCCTGAGGTATGCGAGTCGCTTACGCGCCAAGGTGGTGAATCCAAGGCCAAAAATTCGTGTGGATCAGACGTCACCGTTGGGTGTGCCTAGTGGAGATGGCGGAGGTATGGATCATTGAGATGGAATGATGTGATCATGATATACCACCCGTTAAATGGACGACTGTCCCCTGAAAAGGGACCATTTCAAAAGCAAGATAGTCTTCCAACCACCAGTTGTTATTGGTTTGTTAGCGATTCTTGGAGGGAGTCGGAATATACGAGGGATCTTTTCTTCCATTCTCTCAAGTTTTTTTTTCTCCCGGTGCCCTTTCTCGGTGAGTATGATGCGACTGACCCCGTGACATGGTGACTGAGATGTAGAGTTTTAAAGGTGTTAGTTAATGATAGTTCCAAGGGAAAAGATAGGTACATAATGTGAGGTATAGGATGCCGTACTTGTATGTGACATCAATGTTTTATGATTTATGGTGAAATGATTTGATTTGGTTGTTGTTTAGATTATTTACCGCCAAATAATTTGGCGGCTTCTTACGCATGTCGTCATTTTGATCGTGACCTCCGGTATTCTGCAATGGTCACCTTGCTTTGGGGAAGACTACGGCATTGACGCTCGTGGTCTTTGTTTTGTATATTTCCAATGTTTTTGCAAGCGGGCAAATGAAAGTCACTACAGAGCGTAATATGTGAAAAAACAATAAAAACACTCCTGAGCGGTTTGACCCCCGAGACGCTGAGGTCTAGACTCGACAACCATAAACCCCAGGCAGAGCAGACATATTCAGTGATTTCCAGGTTTAGAAGCCCCAAAAAAGCCAGGTTGCTCGCGACATTCTGAGGTCCTCATGCCGCGTCTTCGGAGATGATGGCATGGGCTTTGTGGTGGCTTCACGAGCGACCGAGGAGGTGCCATTTGTGTCACCTTAGATCTCACCTGAAATGGAGATTCCTCAAGGTGAAGAATTACAACCCTTGAAGTCAACCACCATTTAATTTAAAATGCAGATGGCATAGCTGCTATAAAAGCAGGCTTGCATGGGATCAAATTCGGAACCCGTCAGTGCACCTCTTCAGGTCAGTCCCTGGGTTGGAGATGCGCTTAGTTTGGACGAATTTTCTCCAGTGGTGTCAGCTTTGTCATATTTCACCCACATAGATACATACACATTTCTATATAACTATGCACATATATATAGTATCCATTATATAAGCGGTATAATCCACACATTTACACATTCAAATATATATATATATATATTATTTATATATATATAACATCATCTGCACGCTATGTATCTTGCAGTCTACCACTCCTGCAAATACCTGCGAGAGGCTATGCGGATCGCTCAGGATCAAGGTCGGAGAGGGGGGAGTCCTCACATGGGTCACTCAAAAGTCATCACTTCGAATCTCATGTACTCATCGTGTCTCATAGTATTCTTTGGGCAAAAATATGACATTAACAATTTGGACCACGCAGGCTGTCCAGTAAATTTTTTGTTTGCTTTTGTTTTAAAATGAATGTATGAGCTAAACATAACTCCCCATGAAAAATCAGATGCTTCTTTTGGATGAAGAATTTTTCAGGTGCCCTTCCCACAGAAAAAAACATCGCCATGTAGATGTGCCAGTTCCAAGACTCGATTTCTTTACTTTACATAATGAGTCGCGCAGTACCTTTCGTAGTTTCTGTAGAGTATCTTGGAACTACCCCGCACCCAGTAACTAACAAATGAACGTACTAAAAATAGCTGGTAAAAATGATATCAAAGAATTCACCCATATTTCTTCCAGCTACATACCCCAAGCACTGGACATATTTCCTGTTCATCCCACGCTCCATTGCTTGGACAATCGCCGGAAAGGCTAGTGAATGGCAAGTGGCCAATGTAACTTCCATCTATCCTGACCCATAAAGACCCCAGTCAGTTGCAATTTGTGAATTGCCAACCAACCGGCAGGATCATCCAAGGCCTAGGTTTTTTGCATGTCAACCTTGCAACTTGCCCGACTCGCTTGCCGCATTCGAGGTGTTGGTCTTGCAGGGGTTCATCGCTCCACCCATTTTGGTTGCTCTTCACACTACGTCATGCAGGCAATGCTGGTTGCTTTTTTTTGGGTTTACATCCCAGGTGCTGAACCAATAGCATCAATAGCAACATCATCATGGGCAAACTACAGCCGCCAGGAAGGGTTTGAGTTGCAGCCTGATGAAAAGGAAATTCAGTCTATTTTTAAAACTCACCAGTTTTGTAAGGCAAATTGGTACTAGTATACTGAGACACCAGAAAAGGAACTTGTGGATTTCATCACAGGTGGTGGTTTCAAAGAATTGTCTTTTTATATACCCCGAAAATTTGGGGAACTGATCCAATTTGACTAATATTTTTCAATCGGTTCGAAACCACCAACTAGAACCAGGAGTTTCTTTATTTCAAAGGATAGCGATTGGGAAGATCAGATGTGACAACGGGTTTTTAGGGGTTTCGAACTAGTAATCCTTGATTAACGGCAACCTTCTTTTGGAAACTCGGACCGGTTCCCTGTGTTTCAGGCTTTGAAGGCTGACATGTTGAGCTTGGCACCTCGGCAATTGGGCAAGATAGACACCGGTCCAGTGATGAGAGTTGCGTTGTTGCTACGTTTTCCCCGCCAAAAATTAAGGGTTCGAAGAGTTTTTTCAGCATTTTGACCTCTACAGTAAACACCATCCATTAACGCTGGAAAATTTGCTATCAGACCGACAGGAAGTTTTTTTTTCCTTTAAGTTCCATTTTTTTTTCGGGATGGGTTGGCTAGACTCTTCGATTGTCCCAAGCGGAAAATATGGGAGATGTTTTTCAAAGTAGCAAAATACGAACTTACCCAAAGTGATGTTTTGGTACGTGTACTGTGGGCTACACTTTGAAATTCAACATTTCGCATATGAAAAGACGCAGCAGGCAACCATAATAATACGTCTATGGCATTTTGAGCCCTCTCGTTTTTCAAGAGTGAGCTTGTATGAAGGTATGTTCTAGAAAAACATCTTTTAGACTCGGATGCATTCCCTGAAACTGTTTGTTTTATATAGAGATGAATATCTTTTGTTAGCCTGAAACATTGTAAGGGTGGTGACATTTCCGCAGTTTTTTTGAAAAATCATTGGTGAAGATCAAACTTTGACAGTGCAACCTTTCGGTTGGTAATGTAAGCGGATCTGTAGACCTGGTCATGTCACAACTTCACAGCTCGCAGTGTTTGGAATGGAATGTTGGACCACCCAAGGTCTTCACCAATTCTTCCCCTGCCTTGCCTCCTTTTGGAGGTGCCATTGCTGTTTTGAGAAAAACCGGAGGATGTTGGAGTGCCCGCACCATCCTATCTTCTAAAGCTTTTCTGGTTTGATATTGAACAAAAACATAGCATGGCTCTTGTGGATTGTTTGATTCCAGATCCTTTTTTTTTGGCCAAACAAAAGCACCTGGACTTCATGAAGTTTAAATAAACATAGTCAAAGATGCTTTCTGGATAGGGAAGTCGTTTAGAACGACCCACCAACAAGATAGTATTGGTTCAACATACAAGTAGCGGAAATGCTGTGGATTATGGAGAAGGGTTTTGGACATGAGAACCATCTACAAATCTGCATTTCTTCCTGCGGATTCTCAAGTTACCCGTGCTTGAGACTAGACAGACATGCCGACAAACATGTTTGAAACTGTGGTTGAATTCATGTTCATTCATCGTTTCTTATGGGCTGTTCTTGTCATCAATACTTCTGATTCTGCACTTCACTTGTTTTGCTTTTCCTGTCATTTTCTTGTTTGTCTGGTGTTTTATCAACCAACGGCCACCATTGCTGACGTTAAGAGTTGCCATCTTCAGGTGCTCGTGCTCTACTTGGTGCCAGCCCCTTCGCTGCGGGTGCACCATCGAATCAAGCACATCCATTGGTTTTGGATATGTCTACAGCTCAGAATGACGACCTTCATGAAATGAAAGTGGACAAATCAACCAGCCAACTGGGAGAGCACCTGAAAGTATGTACCAGGCAGTATATACAAATACACAAATGTACACTGCCTGGCTGTTTGGAACGATAATCTCGGGTACTTTTCCAGCCAGGTATTCATGGCCTGAGTCACGTCACCCCAAAGGGTGTATAGACGGTTTCAATGGAAGTTAGTGAGTAACTTTAGCTTGCAACTTATAACCCTACTTAAATTATGTGAATTCAAAGCCCACAATAAGGAGGTTGCAATCCAAATGACTGACCCCCCCAAAAAAAATTGTCCTGGATGTTTGGAGGTTTGGAGGTTGATCCAGATTCTGTTTTGAGGTTGTGGCTGGAAGGTCACTGATTGTTTGAATCCCGGAAACAGGTAGAACGACATCGTCCGACACTTCTAGGAACTATGTTCGATAACTTTTTACCTCACCAAATGAGGTGAAGTGTGAATCAGGATAGGTTGCATCTTACTCAGATTAACCTTTGGCTGATGAAGGGAACCCTGAATAAACATGATAGAAGCGAGCCCTCCAAACAAAAAACCATCTACATACCCCTACCAGTAATAATTCATAGCCAAACTATCAAGCTTGGTACCAACTTGGTACCATCACTTTGGGCAGTTATAAAAAGATACCAACCATAACCATAATGATTCTTAAGACCGGTAAGTAACTGGAATGAGGGCCTAACAATTTGATAGTCCTAAAGGATTCACCTACATAGCTTCATTTCAGGCCTCCTATGATCACCTCCCCCCAGGTCCACCACGGTCATTGCACGGGGGAAGCTTCGTTTGATGGCACAACGTGGTGAAGACATTCCTCCAGGCGAATTTGCGACAGTGGAAAGTTTAATTTTGGAACCTTCAAAATGGTCGGTTTGAAGATGTGTTTCCTTTTCCCAGTGGGTATTTTCAAGTTCAAGCTGTCAGTTTTCAGGGGTATAGTGATGTTTTGCTAACCCTACCGTTTTGGGATATTTTGGCGTTTTTTGGCCAGCAAAACATTGCACATATAGCTATCACCTTCGTTGATTGGTGTTTATGTTTTGGAATCTAGTGAGCAATCGCCAAGAACTTGATCTTCGTTTCAAGAAGATACTAGTAGTCGCCACATGTTATTCAGTTGGGGTTACTCAACCACCAACTGTGTCTTCAGTTTCACCCAGTTTGCAGGAGTTGGTTTGGACAAAGAAGGTCCGGGATCCTGTTGGCTTCAGCAATTAACTGTGGTGAGGTGGTCAACCCAAGAATGATCTCCCAAACATGGAAGTAACTGTACACCAATTTCCAAGTGGGCTAGTGATGGCTAGTGACAGGATTGCATGTGAAAGCTCACAACAATCTGGCAAAAATGCGTGCTTCACCTTTTAGTTCCCAAGCTGCTCCTGATGACTTGTCAAATTCAGAATCATAACTTTTGTTGGCTCAAAAAAGCAGGGTGGGGGTTGGTGCCATTCAAAGTTTTGCAAGATGTTTTTTTTCACCCCCCATCTTTTTTCGTAGGACATTTTTTTTCCATTTACCGTTTGGCCGATAATCATGGTTTAGTGATTTTAGTGGAGATTCCAGGGCCCTGGAAGATGAGTTGCTTATCTCCAAAATGGTCATTTTCCACTGACTCAACCTTGTTTATGGGAGAAAGAGTAAGAAGTTGACACTCCAGTAAAGTACCATAGCCATGGAAAATCCACCATTGTGCTGGTACTTATCAGGCAGAATGGTAAATTTCCATTGCTATGTTAGTTTACTGGAGGGTAGGAAGCCGTTGTTTGGTTCAACCTGGGATGCTTCAACAAATCACCAGGCCGACCGACCTTGGATGGAATGGAGGCACAGTCCTGGAAAAGGTGGGTTAGTACAGGGCTTACATAAACCAATACATGGTCACTGTGCCATCTAGTTTTACCCTGGTGTAAGCATCCTTGGTGGTTTCGGACTATTTTTTTTGTATGTAAGATATTTATATGTTCATCACTAGTGTTTTCGGAAGATGTCCAAATTGGCGAATATTTTTCAGATTTGAAATTACCAAAGGAGTATCATATGGCTGTTATGGCGGGGATCCTTTATTTCAGGTTGCTGTCAATCCCATCCCCATAACAGGATTGTAGGGGAAATCCACTTAGGACATACGTGGATGCTTTGGGACCATTCATTTTCAATCAACCGAGCCAGGCCTTTCATGGTGTGACCTTACCTTTTGGTGGTGCCAAGGGTGCCGCCTTAGCTTTGGTGATGGATATTTTTAGTGGTCTTTTTACGGCAGCTCCTTGGCAAAGAATTCATGGGAGCCCCCCAGGGGTAGTCACTTCCTGCTCCTTGATGAAGCTATGTAGTTTTTTTTTGTGGGATTTGGACAAGTCTAGGATTGGCATTGTTGGATTGCGTACAATCTCTGCATATTTATCGGTAGCATCAACCCTTTTTTTGGCAGCCTTCACGTGGTAGGTAGTTTGTCCAAGAGGCTATTGATCTTTACGACTCCACAGCTTTTTGTATGTAGGTTCAAGCAACCCCCGAATTTCATCCATGTTCTACTTCGTGTGGGAAATCTCTGGAATTTCCTCATGTTTGCTCAAATGGCAGATCAACTTGCCAAACTCTTTGTTTTAATTCCAAAATCCAACCCAGTGTTTTTTTACCAACAGCAAACTACCTCACCTGTTTTCCTATCAAAAATCTAAGAAGATTTGAAATCCTCAAGTGAAATATCCCTCGATCACATGAACCTATCTTTTTCACTACCCGTTTCACTACCCAAGGCTGCCTTTGGTGGACGTGTGCGATCCCTATACAACGATGCCGACGCGGCGCAGGTGAACGACACAGAGATTCGAGGGATTTTCAAAATGCACTTGAAATAGAGGTTCCAGCAGATCTGGGAGAAACTATGTCGAGGGTAATAGTTTGTGCATGTTGAGGATCATACTTTCATGATAGAGGAACCCAGATGAATTTGTACATGATAGATAGTTATTTAGGATTTATATCCCAATTTTACTTGTCACTTATCCGACTATGCCATGTTTTTTATGATTTCATACATCCCAGCGTTCACCAGATTGGATCATCATCAACTGAGTAACAATCGTTTCACGCCGCAGAATGTTGGTCACTTCATTTTGTGCATGAGAACCTTGGAGAAAACCGGTGAAACGAAAAGGAAAATAATATTTGGCTGAAGACTTATATACATAACTACTTCAAATCTGGCTCAATTTCAGAATGATTGTGGGAGGACGGTCATTCCCTACATTCGTCGCATCAGAATAGAGAGAGGTTATTTTTTACAAATGCTTGGGATGTTCATGGATTTTTTTGGTTTACTTGTGATGAGGTCTTTTGTTGTCATTAGAAGAACCTGCGCACACAAATCTGATTTGAAAGAGATAGAGCAAATTCCACCTCGTAGCTTGCATTGTGAGAGCAAGATCATGTGCTTTAACTACTGTAATCAAAGCGTAGTAACCGGCATAGTCTGGCTTACTTCTATGCAAAGTCTCCACATATTCTTGCTTTCAATGCCATTTCCCAGAGGTCATCAACATACTGTGTACATATTGACACATTTTGTAGGATGTATATACATATAATCTACAAGTGTGTAAGCCACATTTCCTTTTTTACCACTGAAATGCATCCAAAATATTGGCTGCAGAGGTTAGCAAAATACCTCAATTTGGTCACCAACAAATGCAGGACATCTTCACTGTTGACAGGCTGGAAAATGCTCCAAAAGGTCTGTTGCTAAGATTATAGGGTCACTTGAATGCAAGCCCAGTCCCTTTGCATGAGTGATTTTTTGGGGTAGGGTAAACCATCCGGCTTAACCACCTTCTTTTGACGTGGACGTGGTTCAAAGCAAACTCAGGGTCTTCGATATACCAAGGATTATTACGTTACCCAGTTTGGGGGATCAAGCAATGCAAATCAATGGTAAATTCGACGGGGGTCCGCTTAATAGTGCATTGTTTGTGTTGGTAACATAGTGACCCCTGCATATGGGATCATAGTCTGCACACCTATAACTTTTTTTGGATCCATCATGAAAATAAAAGCTATTATTATATACATGACTTATGACAGAATGATATTCTACATCCGTTCTCAAAACTCATCGGAAACATCTCCCGCCAAGTAATCACGCAATGAAACCAAGGGGAAATTTACCCCCCCAAGAGTTTTCAACAAACATCCATCTGACATCCCCTCCTAATCCCGAAAATCCAAGGACCTGATCTCTTCTTGCCTTCTACGCAAACCTTCAAGGTCAGGCAATGTTTGCATCACTTTCTTTTTTGGGGGGGCAGGGTTACCCTGTACCCCTAAAAGTAAACACACCGGACTTTTTCTATAAACATATCTCAATGTTGATATGTGTAAGTTCATGAATTGTTGATAGACAATTTATTTTTGACAAAGTTCTTTTTGTATTGGTTGATTTACCGGAAAAAAATCCAAGATGTTGTAGGTCCAGTGACATCATCCCATGAGATTCCAAACCCAAGAATAGGAACCCACATATCACATACATATCACATATACATATCACATACATATCCCATGTCACATACATATCACATACATATCCCATGTTTCTAACCCGGTTTTGCTCCAGATTTTGTGCAACGAGGACCGCATGGATGAATTGGTTTCCATCCTGAAGCGTCAGCCATGTGCCGAGGCGAGCACAGAGGTTATTTGGAAGAGGATTTTCACAGCTTTTCGAGGTCATTAATCATCATTGCCCCCTTAATAATCCTCCGATAAGGCCCCTATTTCCTGGGGAGGGTGGCATTGGGGGGATACGCTTAGATTTTCATGAACGTGCAGACGTACAATCCAGTCTGGTTTGCCCGGTTGTGTATGGTCAAGAAATCTACACCTGGGTCAATTTGATCAGATCACGCTGTGAGCCGCAGAGCCTCAGCGCGAGCTAAGATGAGCTTAAGACACAACATCTCAACCTACACAATGTATTGTCCAGTGTCAAGGGAAATCAAGTGTGATAGGTCTTTGTGGTGAACATCACAGCCAACAAAACCGGTGAACTTCATGGCTCATTTCATCCTTGGTGAATTTCAATGAACTTGGAAGGTTTGGAGATTAGGCAGTGTTGAGACATGGCAGTCATCCCCTCAGTATCTAGCCCTGAATGGTCTTTTCCAATTTTGGGTCCTGTGAAAAAATTCCCAACATCCAAACAAATGGAAGAGGTCCATAAACTTACACCCCTGAAAAATTAACATGGAACCAAAAACTCACCCAATTGAACAGGAGAATCATTTGAACCGCACCTCCATTTTGGGTTCCAGCTTAATTTTCCAGAGTGTAAAGCTTTTTGATGACTCATAGGCTCCTTTTTGATCCGCAGAAAGTCATCAAAGCAAACTTTCCAAGACTCCAAGGTCCGATCATAGAGGGGATATTTGAAGGAATCCATCCCTGACAACGAATCCAATATAATCCAATGATTACCCAGGATTGTTATGCATGTTGATACATCGGGGAAATAACCATCATCTAATCATCACCAGGATTGTTCTGCATGTTGATAGTAGGGAATGGGGACTGGATGACTTCACCTTTCTACTGGATCCTGCAGGGCTTTGAGGAGATCTTGATGCCGGGAGAACCGGAGACACGCTGCGAGCAACAACGACGTGTTGAAGGTGTTCCGTTGCAGGAGGATGTGGTACGGACCTTAAAATCTGTTGCAACTACTACACTTACTACAGCAACACAAAGGGTGAGGGGTTCCAGGGATCAAAAGATGCTGATGACTTTTGTTTCTGAAATTCCTAGTGTTGGTGGTTAAATCAGAAGCTTTTGGACCTTTAAATTAATTAAAGTCTTCCACAAGCAAGCCTTTGTGCCTTTTCTCCTCATTCCCAAGGTGACATCGTTGAAGGCTGAAGGAGAACAGATGGGTTTCTTGGAATATGGTTGTTGAAATGCAAGGTAACCAGCAAAAGTATGATGAAAATGATGAAAAACACGGCATCATCACTTCTGTTTGATTATTGACTGTAGTTATGTATTGTTCCTCTAATGTGCCATGAGGTCAAAATATACTTCTTACCTGGCGATTGCTCCCCATCAAAAGGTTGGTGAAGTGCAGGGCTGATATACAAGGCAATACAAGCCCTGCCTTTAAGGGTCAGTTCTTTCTGGAGGTTTCGCGGCGATTTCGGATCGTGCATCAAATGGTTCCTTCCATGGATACATCGATATCCGAGAGACATGTTTTTTTTTTGGATGAAGAACTTCAAAACGGCAGATGAAGAGACGATTAATCAATGGAAGAGACAAAGACCAACTTTGGATACGGTCTTTCATGGGTGGAAATGCAAAGTTGTTTTGAAAACGAGATGGGCCCGCCACAAAAAACGACTACCAGGTATGCTCAATGAAGTCTCAATAACATTCTTCAACGTTTGGAGAGACTTCAATGGTTTTTATGCACATGACACTTGGAAAAAACAGTAAAATGAGATGGTGTTTGTTGGTTCTACAAGATCAAATTTCATTGAATCCGTCATCCGCAGCTAAGACTAGCTCACAGTGACCCAAGATTAAANACGTTGGGTGATGTTTGTTGACGATTGAGATAAAGATTTGGAGGCAACCATTTTTTTTCTGGAGCACTGTCAATTTTGAACACATTCAGGTCCCTTCTCTTCACCCGGCTTAGCCTCGAGATCTAACCACCTGTTGGATGAGGAGATTATTCCCAAGTGTCGACAGCAGTTTTCCACTTTAAAGAAAGGTGCGACATTTTCTTAGAGGAGACAAAGTGGCTCCTGATATTTTTCTTGGCGCGATAGAAACAAAAACATCTGGGAGACAATTCATGTCGCAGAGTTGATATCCATGTGGCTTTTGGAATGGGTTTGGACTGGTTGTAGATCTTTCAAACTCTAGGCAAACTGATGCCAATCCAACGCCACCCTTAGCGTGTTCGCCATCATTTTTTTGTGGGAAAAGTGTCGCTACAGCATGGCATTTCAGATCTGGAGTCTACTCGGCCAGCATCGGGCCTATCTCTAGGCATATTGGAGGAGCAATGAACAGAGCGAGGAGAGCTGCAGGATCACCAAACGTCACTCAGTTGTTTGGCAAATCATTTGGTATGTAAGATGAAACTTGTTGTGAATTTACTATTTACATTTTATGATTAGGAATATATCAGGCATTCTTCTATGAAAAGATACCATTGAACTAAAAGCGCTTCTTGACATTTTTTTCAAGAAAAGATCCAAATCGACTGAGTCTTGCCCAACAAACCTCGGTGTCAATGAATATGAATATCTTCCAAAGCTTCATTGCTTTGGATTTTATGCTAACGGCGGGGGTCACTTGTATTTGTTTGATTTTATTGAATTCCCTGTGGATTTGACTCTCATACCTAGAGCAGGATATGCAGGCTGTAGGAGAAGGGTGGCTTTAGAAGCTTTTGACCCCCCAAGCAAATTCAAAGTGTTGCCAACAAGCTGATAGATTGACCTTTTTTCCAGGGTGGGATCAAGTGAGGGTATGTAAACTTTGATGCTTCTAAAGTTCTTTGTGGTCGCTATTTTTCAGCTCAGACCAAACCTGCCAAGGTTGAAAAGAACAATTGGTTTAAAAAGGGGACATCTTTCTGAAAATTCTTTCCGAAGTGTTGGAGCAATCATTTGCATAGAGAATCGGTGGAATGCACGCACACAAACGTACACAGAAGATTCGCTCTTTTGCTCGTCATTTGACGAAGAATCTTGTTTGGGTGACTTACGATCTTGCATGACACAAATGGTTGTGTCTCAAAGCTACAAAGTGGGCTTGTAGCAGATATAAGTAGGCTTATAGCTCCATTTATAGGGGCTATAACCCCAGTTACCCATTTATAATTCCATTTAAAACGAGTTGTAGAGGTTATAGTTAAGATTTATAACTAGTAGGGGCCCATCTTGTAGGAAACCTTCAAATTTGCATTTTGAGAAACGTTGCACCTCACATTTGTGAGACACACAGATTTCACCTTCAACGATTTTTACCTTTTCGCCGCGATGGCGACCTGCGAAGTGAAACTGAAGACTTTGGAAGGCGGTGTCCTCGCCGTTGAGGTTGCTCCAACAAACACCATTCAAGAATTGAAGGCGATGCTTCATGGAAAGAAACATTGTGAAGATCCCATTGAGCACAAAATCCTCAAAGTACAGGTCCTGTTTTGCGGATCCTTAGTAGGTGATGATCAGACACTGGAGTCTGCAGGGCTGTTGCATGGTGAATCGGAAGCGACTGTCATTTTCTCCAGAAACCAAGTTGAAGCTGCAACAAAAGAAGACATCCATGCAACAGGCTTCCTCCGAGTCAACATCCCATCCTCTCTAGCTGAAATTGGGGCTGGAGCCTTCCAAGAGTGCAATCAGGTGGTCATGGTGGAAATCGCTGAGTCTGTGATGGCCATTGATGTCAGAGCCTTTTCAGGTTGCAGTTCTTTGGCAAGCATCATTATGCCTGAGTCTGTAACAGTTATTGGGGATAGAGCCTTCGCAGGTTGCGAGTCTTTGGCAAGCATGACTATTCCTGTGTCTGTGACGACCATAGGGGAATNTAACCTACAATTCATACGATGACAGGACACCTCAAACAAATACAGTTATACACATGTGTTTTGAGATACATTTGGAATTAGCCAGGATTCCAATTCCCAAGATAACGTGTTAGGCACCATCGCGTTCACTTCACTTTCAAGAACACTTGTATATACTATAGTGCGTATGACGTCGACGTCAGACGTGGAGTTAGACATCGCGCACGTTCGCTGGTCCGCCTTGGAATGCAGGAAGGAATTCTCAGATTCCTAGATTGATTTAGGTCCTACATGGTCCCACGAAACAAAAACGGAGGGTTACTGTACTACCATGACATGGTTGCTGTTCATTTACCACAACAAGTGTCACAGAAGGAACTGTGAAATATCTATAATTCTATACATATTTTTACATAGTCTTAGAAGCGTTGTGGGCACAATACTTTTGACGAACTGTCATGTGACAAGATTTCAGCCATTTCAGAATCAGAATCTTCAGTTTACTTGGTTCTGTTGAAGTCCAAGAGTTTACTCTTCGAATTCAGTGGTCTTCCAATCATGTAACGCTGCTAGTGAAAGGACAAGTAACCGCACCTGAATATCAGAGCTTAGTCACTATTGTATGGTGACGTTGGTTGATGTTTGTTGACGATTGAGATAAAGATTTGGAGGCAACCATTTTTTTTCTGGAGCACTGTCAATTTTGAACACATTCAGGTCCCTTCTCTTCACCCGGCTTAGCCTCGAGATCTAACCACCTGTTGGATGAGGAAATTATTCCCAAGTGTCGACAGCAGTTTTCCACTTTAAAGAAAGGTGCGACATTTTCTTAGAGGAGACAAAGTGGCTCTTGATATTTTTCTTGGCGCGATAGAAACAAAAACATCTGGGAGACAATTCATGTCGCAGAGTTGCAATCCCTGTGGCGTTTGGAATGGGTTTGGACTGGTTGTACAAGTTGTAGATCTTTCAAACTCTAGGCAAACTGATGCCAATCCAACGCCACCCTTAGCATGGCACTTCAGATCTGGAGTCTACTCGGCCAGCATCGGGCCTATCTCTAGGCATATTGGAGGAGCAATGAACAGAGTGAGGAGATGAAATGGAAAACGATTTTTTGAGCTGCAGGATCACCAAACGTCACTCAGTTGTTTGGCAAATCATTTGGTATGTAAGATGAAACTTGTTGTGAATTTACTATTTACATTTTCTGATTATTAGGAATATATCAGGCATTCTTCTATTGCTTTGGATTTTATGCTAACGGCGGGGGTCACTTGTATTTGTTTGATTTTATTGAATTCCCTGTGGATTTGACTCTCATACCTAGAACAGGATATGCAGGCTGTAGGAGAAGGGTGGCTTTAGAAGCTTTTGACCCGCCAAGCAAATTCAAAGTGTTGCCAACAAGCTGATAGATTGACTTTTGTCCAGGGTGGGATCAAGTGAGGGTATGTAAACTTTGAGAAACTTTGATGCTTCTAAAGTTCTTTGTGGTCGCTATTTTTCAGCTCAGACCAAACCTGCCAACGTTAAAAAGAACAATTGGTTTAAAAAGGGGACATCTTTCTGAAAGTTCTTTCCGAAGTGCTGGAGCAATCATTTGCATAGAGAATCGGTGGAATGCACGCACACAAACGTACACAGAAGATTCGCTCTTTTGCTGGTCATTTGACGAAGAATCTTGTTTGGGTGACTTACGATCTTGCAGGACACAAATGGTTGTGTCTCAAAGCTACAAAGTGGGCTTGTAGCAGTTATAAGTAGGCTTATAACTCCATTTATAGGGGTTATAACCCCAGTTACCCATTTATAATTCCATTTAAAACGAGTTGTCGAGGTTATAGTTAAGATTTATAACTAGTAGGGGCCCATCTTGTAGGAAACCTTCAAGTTTGCATTTTAAGAAACGTTGTACCTCACATTTGTGAGACACACAGATTTCACCTTCAACGATTCTTTACCTTTTCGCCGCGATGGCGACCTGCGAAGTGAAACTGAAGACTTTAGAAGGCGGTGTCCTCGCCGTTGAGGTTGCTCCAACAAACACCATTCAAGAATTGAAGGCGATGCTTCATGGAAAGAAACATTGTGAAGATCCCATTGAGCACAAAATCCTCAAAGTACAGGTCCTGTTTTGCGGATCCTTAGTAGGTGATGATCAGACACTGGAGTCTGCAGGGCTGTTGCATGGTGAATCGGAAGCGACTGTCATTTTCTCCAGAAACCAAGTTGAAGCTGCAACAAAACACGACATCCATGCAACAGGCTTCCTCGGGGTCAACATCCCGTCCTCTCTAGCTGAAATTGGGGCTGGAGCCTTCCAAGAGTGCAAGCAGGTGGTCATGGTAGAAATCGCTGAGTCTGTGATGGCCATTGATGTCAGAGCCTTTTCAGGTTGCAGTTCTTTGGCAAGCATCATTATGCCTGAGTCTGTAACAGTTGTTGGGGATAGAGCCTTCGCAGGTTGCGAGTCTTTGGCAAGCATGACTATTCCTGTATCTGTGACGACCATAGGGAATGGTGCCTTTGAAGGTTGCAAGTCTTTGGCAAATATCACAATCCCCGAGTCTGTGACGGCCATTGGGGGCAGATCCTTTGCAGGTTGCGAGTCTTTGGCAAGCGTCAGTATCCCTGAGTCTGTGAGGGCTATCGGGGACAGAGCCTTTTCTGGTTGCAGGTCTTTGGCAAGCATCACTATACCTAACTCTGTGACGGTCATTCGGACCTGGGCTTTTCAAAAACGCGAGTCTTTGGCAGACATCAAGATCCCTCAATCTGTGATGGCCATTGGGGGCAGAGCCTTTGCTGGTTGCAGGTCTTTGGCAAGCATCACGATCCCTGAGTCTGTGACGTCCATAGGGAACGAAGCCTTTGAAGGTTGCAGGTGTTTGGCAAGTATCACCATCCCAGACTCTGTGACATCCATAGGGGACGGAGCCTTTGCTCGTTGCAGTTCATTGGCAAGCATCACCATCCCTGAGTCTGTGACGGTTATTGGGCGCAGAACCCTAGAAGGTTGCGAATCTTTGGCAAGCATCACTATCCCTGAGGGTGTGCAGGTCGCCGGCGGCAGAACCTTTGCAGGTTGCAAGTCTTTGGTAAGCATCAATATCCCTGAGTCTGTGACGGCCATTGGGGGCAGAACCTTTGCAGGTTGCGAGTCTTTGGGAAGCATCAATATCCCTGAGTCTGTGACCGCCATTGGGGGCGGAGCCTTTGAAGGTTGCAGTTCTCTGGCAAGCATCATTATGCCTGAGTCTGTAACAGTTATTGGGGATGGAGCCTTTGCAGGTTGCAAGTCTTTGGCAAGCATGACTATTCCTGTGTCTGTGACGGGTATAGGGAACGGCGCCTATGAAGGTTGCAAGTCCTTGGCAAATATCACAATCCCCGAGTCTGTGACGGCCATTGGGGGCAGAACCTTTGCAGGTTGCAGTTCGTTGGCAAGCATGACTATTCCTGCGTCTGTGAGGGTTATTGGGGACGGAGCTTTTGAAGATTGCAAGTCTTTGGCAAGCATCAATATCCCTGAGTCTGTGACGGCCACTGGGGCCAGAACCTTTGCAGGTTGCGAGTCTTTGGCAGGCATCAATATCCCTGAGTCTGTAACAGTTATTGGGGATGGAGCCTTTGCAGGTTGCAAGTATTTGGTAAACATCACTATGCCCGAGTCTGTGACAACTATTGGGGACAGAGCCTTTGAAGGTTGCAAGTCTTTGGCAAGCATCAATATCCCTGAGTCTGTGACCGCCATTGGGGGCAGATCCTTTGCAGGTTGCGAGTCTTTGGCAGGCATCAATATCCCTGAGTCCGTGGGGACCATCGGGGACAAAGCCTTTTCTGGTTGCAGTTCGTTGGCAAACATCACTATGCCCTGAGTCTGTGACGATTATTGGGGGTCGAGCCTTTGAAGGTTGCAAGTCTTTGGCAAGCATGGGTCACTGTTCCTGAGTCTATGAGGGCCATTGAGGCTACAGCCTTCAACAAGTTGCAAGTAGAAAGATGCCATGGCTGTGAGCAACAACGACGTGTTGAAGGTGTTCCGTTGCAGGAGGATGTGGTACGGACCTTAAAATCTGTTGCAACTACTACACTTACTACAGCAACACAAAGGGTGAGGGGTTCTAGGGATCTAAAGATGCTGATTACTTTTGTTTCTGAAATTCCTAGTGTTGATGGTTAAATCAGAAGCTTTCAGACCTTTAAAAGTCTTCCACGAGAAAGCCTTTGTGCCTTGTCTCCTCATTCCCAAGGTGACATCGTTGAAGGCCGAAGGAGAACAGATGGGTTTCTTGGAATATGGTTGTTGAAATGCAAGGTAACCAAATAAAGTATGATGAAAATGATGAAAAACACGGCATCATCACTTCTGTTTGAGGTATTGACTGTAGTTACGTATTGTTCCTCTAATTTGCCATGAGGTCAAAATATACTTCTTACTTGGCGATTGCTACCCATCAAAAGGTTGGTGAAGTGCAGGGCTGATATAGAAGGCAATACAAGCCCTGCCTTTAAGGGTCAGTTCTTTCTGGAGGTTTCCCGGCGATTTCGGATCGTGCACCAAATGGTTCCTTCCATGGATACATCGATATCTGAGAGACATGTTTTTTTTTGGATGAAGAACTTCCAAAGTTGTTTTGGAAACGAGATGGGCCCGCCACAAAAAACGACTACCAGGTATGCTCAATGAAGTCTCAATAACATTCCTCAACGTTTGGAGAGACTTCAATGGTTTTTATGCACATGACACTTGGAAAAAACACCAGTAAAATGAGATGGTGTTTGTTGGTTCTACAAGATCAAATTTCATTGAATCCGTCATCCGCAGCTAAGACTAGCTCACAGTGACCCAAGATTAAACACACACACGCACACGCACACACATTGTTCAAGACACAACAGACAAAAATCNAGACAAAAACCTCCAAACTTCAAAACCGAGAGGCATTTTGTGACTTTTGCATCCTTTTGCTACGTTTCATTTTGATCCCAGAGCACTTCCAAGAAATTTGAGTTTTTTTTTGTCCAAAACCCATCCAGCACTGGATCAGGTTTAGAGTTTCCAACAGCCTTGGAGTAAATCGGAATCTTGGTGTCAATGGGTGGATGGTGGGATTGATGGTTGGGCTTTCATGTTTGAAGGAACTTCAACTTGTTGGATTTATTTGTTTTTTTTGCTCAAACTTCAGGTCCCCCGTAAAAAAACACATCCATTTAGGAGGTGAAATCTTTGATAGTGGGAATCTAGTATGATCACCTACAATTCATACGATGACACGACACCTCAAACAAATACAGTTACACACATGTGTTTTGAGATAAATGTGGAATTAGCCAGGATTCCAATTCCCAAGATAACGTGTTAGGCACCATCGCGTTCACTTAATTTCCAAGAACACTTGTATATACTATAGTGCGTATGACGTCGACGTCAGACGTGGAGCTAGACATCGTGCACGTTCGCTGGTCCGCCTTGGAATGCAGGAAGGAATTCTCAGATTCCTAGATTGATTTAGGTCCTACATGGTCCCACGAAACAAAAACGGAGGGTTACTACCATGACATGGTTGCTGTTCATTTACCACAAGACGTGTCACAGAAGGAACTGTGAAATATCTATAATTCTATACATATTTTTACATAGTCTTAGAAGCGTTGTGGGCACAATACTTTTGACAAACTGTCATGTGACAAGATTTCAGCCATTTGAGAATCAGAATCTCCAGTTTACTTGGTTCTGTTGAAGTCCAAGAGTTTACCCTTCGAATTCGATGGTCATCCAATCATGTAACGCTGCTAGTGAAAGGACAAGTAACCGCACCTGAATATCAGAGCTTAGTCCAATTGTATGGTGACGTTGGTTGATGTTTGTTGACAATTGAGATAAAGATTTGGAGGCAACCATTTTTTTCTGGAGCACTGTCAATTTTGAACATTCAGGTCCCTTCTCTTCACCCGGCTGCGCCTCGAGATCTAACCACCCTGCGGATGAGGAGATTATTCCCAAGTGTCGACAACAGTTTTCCACTTTAAAGAAAGGTGCGACATTTTCTTAGAGGAGACAAAGTGGCTCCTGATATTTTTCTTGGCGCGATAGAAACAAACACATCTGGGAGACAATTCATGTCGCAGAGTTGCAATCCATGTGGCTTTTGGAATGGGTTTGGACTGGTTGTAGATTGTAGATCTTTCAAACTCTAGGCCCAACTGATGCCAATCCAACGCCACCCTTAGCGTGTTCGCTACAGCATGGCACTTCAGATCTGGAGTCTACTCGGCCAGCATCGGGGCCTATCTCTAGGCATATTGGAGGAGCAATGAACAGAGCGAGGAGATGAAATGGAAAACTATTTTTTGAGCTGCAGGATCACCAAACGTCACTCAGTTTGGCAAATCATTTGGTATGTAAGATGAAACTTGTTGTGAATTTACTATTTACATTTTATGATTATTAGGAATATATCAGGCATTCTTCTATAAAAAGATACCATTGAACTAGAAGCGCATCTTGATTTTTTTTTCAAAAAAAAGATCGAAATCGACTGAGTCTTGCCCAACAAACCTCGGTGTCTCTGACAATCACCCCAAAAACGAATATTAACATCTTCCAAAGCTTCATTGCTTTGGATTTTATGCTAGCGGCGGGGGTCACTTGAATTTGTTTGATTTTATTGAATTCCCTGTGGATTGAAGGGGAAGGGTAATAGTTACACCTTCGGTTAACTTTCTGAGTTTGACTCTCATACCTAGAACAGGATATGCAGGCTGTAGGAGAAGGGTGGCTTTAGAAGCTTTTGACCCACCAAGCAAATTCAAAGTGTTGCCAACAAGCTGATAGATTGACTTTTTTCCAGGGTGGGATCAAGTGAGGGTATGTAAACTTTGATGCTTCTAAAGTTCTTTGTGGTCGCTATTATTCAGCTCAGACCAAACCTGCCAACGTTAAAAAGAACAATTGGTTTAAAAAAGGGGACATCTTTCTGAATGTTCTTTTTGAGGTGTTGGAGCAATCATTTGCATAGAGAATCGGTGGAACGCACGCACACAAACGTACACAGAAGATTCGCTCTTTTGCTCGTCATTTGACGAAGAATCTTGTTTGGGTGACTTACGATCTTGCAGGACACAAATGGTTGTGTCTCAAAGCTACAAAGTGGGCTTGTAGCAGTTATAAGTAGGCTTATAACTCCATTTATAGGGGTTATAACCTCAGTTACCCATTTATAATTCCATTTAAAACGAGTTGTAGAGGTTATAGTTAAGATTTATAACTAGTAGGGGCCCATCTTGTAGGAAACCTTCAAGTTTGCATTTTGAGAAACGTTGCACCTCACATTTGTGAGACACGCAGATTTCACCTTCAACGATTTTTTACCTTTTCGCCGCGATGGCGACCTGCGAAGTGAAACTGAAGACTTTAGAAGGCGGTGTCCTCGCCGTTGAGGTTGCTCCAACAAACACCATTCAAGAATTGAAGGCGATGCTTCATGGAAAGAAGCATTGTGAAGATCCCATTGAGCACAAAATCCTCAAAGTACAGGTCCTTTTTTGCGGATCCTTAGTAGGTGATGATCAGACACTGGAGTCTGCAGGGCTGTTGCATGGTGAATCGGAAGCGACTGTCATTTTCTCCAGAAACCAAGTTGAAGCTGCATCAAAACACGACATCCATGCAGAGGGCTTCCTCCGAGTCAACATCCCGTCCTCTCTAGCTGAAATTGGGGCTGGAGCCTTCCGAGAGTGCAATCAGGTGGTCATGGTGGAAATCCCCGAGTCTGTGATGGCCATAGGGAAGGGTGCCTTTGAAGGCTGCAAGTCTTTGGCAAGCATCACTATCCCCGAGTCTGTGATGGCCATTGGGGGCAGATCCTTTGCAGGTTGCGAGTCTTTGGCAGGCATCAAGATCCCTGAGTCCGTGGGGATCATCGGGGACAGAGCCTTTTCTGATTGCAGTTCGTTGGCCAACATCACTATACCTAACTCTGTGACGGTCATTCCAACCTGGGCTTTTCAAAAGTGCGAGTCTTTGGCAGGCGTCAATATCCCTCAGTCTGTGACGGCCATTGGGGGCAAAGCCTTTGCAGGTTGCGAGTCTTTGTCAGGCATCAATATCCCTGAGTCAGTGACGGCCATTGGGTTCGGAGCCTTTGAAGGTTGCAAGTCTTTAGCAAANGCAAACATCACTATCCCCGAGTCTGTTATAATTATTGGGGACAGAGCTTTTGAAGGTTGCAAGTCTTTGTCAAGCATTAATATCCCTGAGTCTGTGACGGCCATTGGGGGCAGATCCTTTGCAGGTTGCGAGTCTTTGGCAGGCATCAATATCCCTGAGTCCGTGGGGACCATCGGGGACAGAGCCTTTTCTGGTTGCAGTTCGTTGGCAAACATCACTATACCTAACTCGGCGACGATTGTTGGGGGTCGAGCCTTTGAAGGTTGCAAGTCTTTGGCAAGCATGGGTCACTGTTCCTGAGTCTATGAGGGCCATTGGGGCTACAGCCTTTAATAAGTTGCAAGTAGAAAGTATGGCGGACCTTGATCGGGCTTGCAACTGTGGAACTTCGTTTTGAAAGTTTCATTTTATCCTTACCGTAGATGCCGTTTGCGGTTCCAATTTATATAAACCAGTGACGAAACCAATGAATCACCCGCAAAACGTGGAAGTACCAACCGACCCCTGGGAGCAGAATGTGCCCAACAGGATTGATTTGGGGTCCAACTCCAACAGCCCCAGCTGCAGCTACAAAAAACCTCACCTCGAAGATGATTTCCATGAAAGGGATGGGAGGGAATTGACCCCTCCCCCAAATGCCAATGAATAAAAAAGCCACTGGGACACTCCGTGGGTATTACAGTACAAGTCAGTCAAGGCGAAAAAGACCAAGGAAGTCTTGATTTTGAATCTTCAATCCAAATCTCTCCCAAAGGCTGAAAATCACACTCAAGATTCAGATCTTTCAAACCATCATATAATTTCTTGGATTCCAGTTGTCCGTTAAAAAAAGTCATTTCACCTTCCATGTTTGAAGGAATTTCAATAAAATCAGAAGCAGCATGCCTCAACTGCGAAATTTGGTTCAAGCCACGGCTTGGTGTGAAGAATCCGTGGCTGCTTTTTAATTTTAGATCCAATGTCAAGGTCAAACCTTGGGAAGTGTTCCTTGGTTCTTTTAAGTTCATGTCACAATTGTGGAAAGGTTCCCAAAAAAGTCGCCTTGATTTATGGAACGGGCTGGAAAAATGGAATCCAAAGTCAAGTCCTAGCATTTCTATTCACATATGTATGTGTATACATATTGTATATAATATGTGTAGGGAGTCTGACGCTGCCCATTGAAACATTCCTCTTTTTTACAGTAAGTTTCAGCTGTGGGGGCTTGTTGGAAGCTCACCTGGAAATTTCTTGAACGCAGGAAGGTTTATAAAGAAGTGAACAAAATACAGTTGATGGTTCAGAAATACCAGTTGAGTTTGGTAGTTTATTCCATCATTTACAGGTTTTGATACATCCCCAGGCGCAGGATTTGAGCCTCAGTTATCAGCAGGTTCCAGCTTCAACTTTGGGGGTTGTCCGACTTGGATCATAGGAATGTAAAATCTGTGGTTTCGTAGGTCACTTCTGAGCCCGTTTTTAGTGCTCGTAAAGGGGTTGATCTTAACAGCATTTTGGGATCGAGAGGTTTCGATCTGGGAATACAAAGTAGGATTCAATGTTGTGGTTCGTCTTGGCACCCTAATTTTGTGCGGCAAAAGGCCATGTGAATGTGAGTTATGTTTCAAAATTTGTGACCCTCAAAATCATTTTTTTCCTTTCAAAGCACTGCTTTTGTATGGGGACTTTGTGGGGGTTCCTAATTTTGAGACACATGCCACCGATATTGTCTCTAGTATAGAGTTGATGTTCACAGCTGAAAAAGTCATCTCTTGACAAGATCACTTCAATCGATTATATAGTTGTTTGGTGCAGTATCCGTGATGGACATACGGCAGTAAAGGCAATCCTGACGAGCAAAGATTTTGCACCCGTTTGGAGTTGGTTCAGCTTTGGCCAGTTGAGAAATAATTTTCGTCCAAGCCAACAAAATTTATGTTTGGATGAGCCGCTCATGTGGTACCTCAAACTGGAAGGTTCATAGCTTTTGGATTCAACTAGAGGTATCAGTATTGGTATCCGGAAGTTCTTCAATTCAATTAATGATTTTGATTGCCAAAGTGGTCAATTTTTCGATGAAATTGATCATTCAGTAGGTGGTGGCTCGAAGATTTTTAAAATTTCTCACCCCCATTTCGATAGGGAACTTCCCCCAATTTGGGGTGGCTATAATTCACCAACTATTGACCGATTTGATCGATTCTTGACATCCCAATAATTTGTGCCTGGAAATCTTGAACTGACTAGAAAAGGTTGGAACCTTAAACCCCTGCAACATTACAGTAACCGCTGGAACCCCAAAAATGAATGTGTTGGAAGATGATTTCCTTTTTCAAACAGGTGAACATCTCAGGTTTCGATGTTACAGTTGCCAGGGTGTGGACTCGTCAAACGAATTACCAATAGAATGAATCCGAGGCCAAGGGCTCTTGGCCATTGCAGTTGCTGCTTGGTTTGTCACCTCAAGTACCTTGGTTTGTCTGCGGAAAATTGGGAAGCTAAAAAGTCGAAAGGGAAAAGCTCTGAATCAAAAGATTTAGCGGGTGAGTTGAGAGCCCTGCAACTTTGCAACATACATTTTTGTTTTATTTTGTTGGATGCTCTCTTTATCCAACTTGCCTATAGCCTCTTTAGTTCACAACTTGAAATTTGAAGGTTTTTCAAGAAAAGGAGAGTTTCTTTTTCCTGAAAAACTGAGGATCATCTTGCACCACCTGCGGGATATAAAGCCCTGTAAATAGTGGGGTAACTACCAACCAATGAACCGGTTCGCCGGGGTTTCTTCCGTCAACTGTAGGTCGAAACCATAAACTGTTTACTTAGCTGTGAACTTAGAGTTGAATTGGCACCTGGGAAGGTTGGTGATGAACAAGTTGATGAACGTGCATAATCTCATGGTCCTTATGAGGTTGTAAAGTCGCGACTGCCAACAAACATGTTACATAAGTAAGTAGTTGACCGACAACGCAGGGTGCTTTCTTCTATTATATAGTTTTCTATAATGGTTTTAAAGCATGATTTATCTAGAAGTTATAGACCAGCTCTAGCAACTCACAACAAGGGGCTTAGTTGATGCTGTCATCGCAGAAAGGAGTTTTTTAACTGTTTCGCCCCTCAAGGCAGCCTGCGGGAGACCTTTGCCTTTGTGGGACAGTCCACGCATGTTCGCGAGCCCACTTTGTCTGCAAGGCACCGAAACTGTTTCGGCCAAGCACTTGAGACATACCCCAAAACGTACAACGCTGAGAACCTTAAATCCTTAACATTTGGCCCCTCGAACCACTCCTGGGTTCAACGCTTATATGTTTCCTCAACCCCTCCCGAAAAAAGAATCGAAATGACTTTTTACGTCGGCTTTGGCCCTTCGAACACTGCACGCAGATTGATAAGTGGCGTGCAGCAAAGCTAGTGATATCAAGGGGAGCGATGAAAGAAGCGATCATGCTTCATTTCCCTACGGACGTCTAAACATACAATCCTTCAGCCAATTACCGGGTAGGGCCAGGGATGACATCGTTCTATACTGTAATGAAAACATGCCGATATCTACCGCGTGAAACAAGAACACCTGAGACATTTTTGCCACCCCCCCTGGACCGTGGTGGCCACCCAACAGCTTTCAGTGGTGGTGAAGGCGCATCTCAGTGACGGGAGAGCACAAGGAAATCATTCGAGATTCCGAAGAGTGGAAAGATTCGTCCATGGACAAGTGCCTGGCTGAAATGGCCAAGGGTGGTTTCACGTGGTTCCCTACTTGGCGGCATGATGAAGCAATTGGATGTCAGTAAAATATTTCAGTTTCCAGATGAGGTACTAGTCCTCACAAATAGTTATTTCTTTGATAGATTTGTGATGTTTTTTGCCAATGAACCCATTGGCAACTAAAACCGTGGGTGGTGTCTTGTTAAGAGGACCTGGGGATGAAGTGATCAATCAACAAACATAATTTGTTGATGGACAAAATCCGGCCAACCACTTACATTATCAACTGGGATGGTATGAATTTTTCTCATCAACTTTTCTATAGTAATGGTACCACTTATATATTAGGCCGCCAGATAATAAATTTCAGTTGATTGAGTGGTTGACAAGGCTGGTGTTGGTTTTGGTCCAAGTATTCTCTGGATTGCTTGGGGTCTCTTTCAGATAGGTGGTGCTTCTGATTTGAAATCCAATATTAGTTTCGAACGAGGAGGAGCCTGTTTTGAAAGGAACGTGGTGAAGTGCCTCGTTGATAGAAGTCAAGAATTCTGAGACATCTCACAGCATCCCAGGTGGTGGTGGCAGAAGGAAGGCTACTTGACTCCCCGTGGATACCGTCACAATCCAAACTGGCTGCTTGGTGAGCAGTGGCAAGCATTTTGGTTACTGTCATGCACAAAGAACATAATAATATGTCTTGTGTCTTGGAGTTCTCTCATTAAAACGCATAACCAGCCATAGTGAGAAACTTAAGGGGCTGGGCATGATGTAATTTCCAAGCACTATATACATGGCTGAAAAACATGCGATTCTAAAAAATCGTGCCTCCAGGGACCTGGAAGTTTACAAGATTGCTTGCAATGAGGCCACCCGCTACCTTTGGGAGATTGGGTCAGATGGATGTTGTTTGAAAAAGGCAACAATAAACGGACACTGATGACGACAGGAAACCTTCAAAGAGATATGAATCAATCAGATGTGATGGGCATACATTTTACACATTGAGCAAAGAAACGCCGCACAGATGACAAGTTCGAGGTTTTCTCCTCAAAAACGTGCTATTGTGATATTTCACATGGGTTGAAATCGGCTGAGGATTTGCATCCCATTTGGTTGACCTTCAAATGCTTCAAGATGTTGACATTTGTTTGTGCTACAGAAAGCTGGTGGTTTGGGAGCAAGGTGGGTATCTAAAATCACCCGAAGTTCCACAGCTAAGGACCTGCCGTGATAGGTTCCCAACTGATCCCAATTACATATCAGTGTCCCACCGAAGGCCAGATATGGTGCCATCGAGCGAGTGCTGATCAACGACTGCCGCAGCGTTGCTGTGTGTATGCGTGTTTTCCTGGATGAAACGTTCAAATGGGTGAAATATGATGAACTACATTTATAGAGGAAGAATGTATATAGATAGGTGGTTTTGAACAGATTCCTCAAAGGTACAGAGAAAACTTATCGCAAGTGGTCTGGGTGGGATCAGAATTCATCAAAGTTTAAGTGTTGTCCATGTTCATCCCCGTGGATGGAATGTTTCCATCTCTAATTGGTAGAGGTTACACCAAGGCTTGTAGAAGACTTACCAAGTACCTTGGCCTCAGCCGGACCTCACCCCAATTTTGGTATGGTGTTTTGCGGGAAGATTCCAACAAACATCTTCCAGGAATGATTAAATGATTGATGTCATTCAGACAAGACATCAACAAACAGATAGCCCTGAGTATACAGGCAATGCGATACTTTTCGAGATGAAGCACCAGCCATTGGAAGTGGTGGGGTATTTGGTTTATAATATTTACAGGTATATCATATATCTTTATCCCAGTTAGTCTGTGTCTCAACATGTGGGTGTCATTTTGTGATCATAGATTTGAGACCATTCTTTTGTTCGTAATCTTCCAGCTATGTGGGAGTCAACCATTTGGCTGAGCCACATCCTTGGATGTGTGGGGATGTTGTATTTCCCTACATAGGGAGCTTTGAAGAGTATTTTGTCCGCAGAATCACCCCCCATTTTTTTTGGGTAGATCTAGTTCTGTGGAAACAACCTCAGCCGACCTCACACTTTAGATTAGTAACAGAAAGACCTTCCAAAGATGGCCTTAATTTGGGTTGGTGAATTATTATAGTGTACTAGTTTATCCAGATTTATGGCTAATGCCTAGTGAAAGTTCTGGAAAATCATCACCAGTTTCATTCCAAAAAAACGCACTCTCGCAGGAACTGAAAGCCAAGGGCATGACCATCGAAGAGATCCGCCAGAAGGAGCGAGCAAGAAGACTTCAACATTTTGATCATGGAATCATGGATGATTTGTGAGGTTTGCCAAGAAGTGATTAGGTAACAATGATTTTCCATACGATAGAAGCTAGTTTTAGTAGGTGATATCTTCGGGTGTATCTAAGTTGCCACTATCCATTCACTGGATCCATTTACTGGGAGAAAACTGTGACATTTACAGGAAATTCATCTTCCAACAGTTTCATGCTTCAGTGGCAAAAATCAGCATTCTTTAAAACAAGTTGTTCCCTTTGTAAGCTTGAGTCAGTATCCACCAATTACAATGGTAGGAAGGGGAACAATTTGGAGATACACTCATATTTTAGGAACCTCCAGTTACTAGTCACCAGAAACCTATTTTAAACACCCCAGAAACTTGGGATCCAAGTGAAATCGCAGGCCTCCCCAAGTGTTGGAAGTAACTTCGGTCCACCTGAATCCGAATATGGGGTGGTTTACGATTGGGGAAATTCTTCCTTGTAACCTACCAAATTTCTATCCGTTGTAGGGTTTAAAAATTGCCCTGCTCAACCACCATTTTTATGGATTTGATGATCCATGATGATCCTATATGATTACTGTATTTTCTAAAATCAGACTGTGGACTAGTGAGATCACAACTAGAGCAAACTCAAGAGACCCTGACGGAACTGAAGCGAAGATGATGTGATCTTGCTGGTCACTGGCGATCAAAAACCAACAGGTAACATTTGGTAAACCTTAACGAAAACTTTGTCTTGGAGCAGTGCAAAGGGATAGTACCACAAGAGTGACCGAGCAAAGTGCGGACATGACCTTTAGCAAGAAGAACACGCTTTTTTACCAAAACTTTTTGAAACTCAAGCCCCTTTGCCAGGCAAGCGTCTACGAGTTTGTGGAGGGTGTGGGTCAACCAAAAATCACGAAGAAGATGCAGTCGCCAAGACCCAGTGCTTTTTTGAGAGCTTGGGAGCTTTGGATGTTTGGTGGTACACTTTGGTGGTGATCAACCACGACAATGACAAAACCTTGGAAAAAAGATGCAAAAAACTCAATGTGTAGGGCCTGGGATGAGTTTTTAGGTGAGCTTTCAAGATTATTTTCGATTGGCAACAGGCATTGAGCACCTGAAGATGTATGGTGAGACCCTTTTTGAATGATATAGGCATATTGCTCTCGACATCACTCGAAGTGCTTGGTCGTAGATGTGCACAATGTATAAAGAGAGTAGGAAGGCGGACAGATAGTTTCAAATTTGTTACTGTATTGCATGCGATTTACTTCATATATTTGATAGTATTGACTTCTTCCCATGTATGAACTAGATTTACACTAGCCGGACAACAGTTCCGCTTTCTGAAACTTCCCAAGGCAACTTTCCGTGAACATTCCTCTTGCCAAAGCTGATACTGGTCAGGAGGAATCTCCTTGACTGTCCTCCATGTGCCGCAGAATTCTAGACTCAAGATTGCAACAAGCATAAACTTTCTTTCGCCTGAAGCATGTCATCTAATTAGATTGTATACGTATGTAACATATGTAACAGATGTACAAATATGACACATTCATATATATATATATACACATACTTTAATATATACATATATTATGTACCTTTTCAAAATGATAAGTACTCCCCCGATTTCAATGAGCTGATATTTCCAGCTTGGTGAGGCCGTATTTAGTTCCTCCCTTTGAATTCTACCTCCCGTCACCGGCCGCTTGCCACAAGGTTTCTCTTGCAAGTGTCTTGACTGCAAGTGCTAAGAGATTCTCGTGAAACTTGTCAGGGATTGTTTCAAAACAAATGGATCACGGTGGCTAAACCCATCAAGGGCTACCTCGGGTTCCTTTATAACCACAACCCAAATTCCTAAAAACTGATCCATATACGCGTTTGAAGATTCAAACATTTATTACAGTTTTCCAAAACATCTAAATAATGAATAGGTATCGCAAGATCTGGATGATAAAAAAATCATATTTCACAAATCGAAATGTTGATACTTTGGACCTCTTCACCATCATTTTCAAAGGAAATTTGGCTCCAATGCATCTAGGTGAGTTGACAGACTTGGCTTTTAAAAACAAATGCATTTTTGCAAGAGGTCTTTTGTTTAAAGCTTCATTTACCTTGGCAATTCCTGACACCCAGGTATCATCTAGACAGATTATAGAGCTTTCGAACTTTAGAAGTACAGTAACTTCTACTGCTCCTGAGTTGTTGACGTATGATTTTTTAGGTTGATTGACAATCTTCAAGTCTCGGGTCCAGCGCGATTTTGGACGAAGAAAAACGAGATCATGAATTTGAGATCAAGATAGTAGCACTTTCATGACCTGAGCTTTAGTCGTTCTTTTCATTCGAAAGTGGAGACGAGACAGTCTTTCCCTGAGATCTTGGATTTACAAGCTTTGGATTTTTAAAGACAACGGTATGGAGAAATTTGATATGAAATATTGGGATGTTTGGAAAGGAACTTCACCTTTAGAAGAACTTTCAGCTTCCTAGAAACACAGACAGGTTTCTTGTCCCTCAAGGCTTTACAAGCATATAGATTTGTTTCGCTGTGCGCGTTCTTGAGGGGAGGTTATACATAAAATCATGATGTCCAGATGCGTTCATCCAATGATCAATTGGTGGACATGTTGTATCAACAACCTTTTTTGGAATCTTTTAATTTTAATCAACTCATTTGTTCCCCAAACAGATTTGCACATGGAATAACACAATAACACCCTCTCAACATCTCTTGGTGTGTGATGATAGTAAGCACGAGTTCAAGTTCTTCTGAGGGTCAAATCAAGCCAGTTATTTTTAAACCATGAGGTCTGACTCAAACAGCATGGATGGGGACCAGCGAAAATGAAACCTATCAATAGACCATCCGAAAAGTAGATTGTGCTTGTCTCATGTATTTGGTATATACGAGCTCTTCACTCATTTACTGCCTGAAGTACCTATAGGTGACAACATCCAGTTTTTTCTTCATTTTCAGCCCTACTTGGAGTAGATGGTAGATGATTCAAATTGACTACCCTTGTCATCGACATTGATGTCCATTGGTGTGCGCAAGGCTGACACATTATTTAGATATGGCTTATTTCGATATGCCAGTTAAAGACCACTGATTGATCCACCTTTGACTCCAAGGTGAAATACCTGTGCCCTGGGTTTTGTCCAACAGGGACGGGGATCAACCTGGGATCAACCTGGGGCCGTCATCCAAGTTGCCCCAAAAGTGTAACACTGGCAGACTGGAAAGCATGATGCCAAGTAACCAAAACCCCGTGCTCTACAATGGCAGTTGTGAGTTAGTTGGTTGTTTGCGTTCACTTTTACAGTACAGTTGCTTTGAATTTGTGCTGGGATGTTGTGATGATGATATCAACACCAAACCAAATCAATATCCATGAAATCAACACCATCACAGGTGAGCAGAGTTAGACAGGTTCTACTGTATGGTTTGCTTACAATCAATAGGTGATTCACCATGCGGAATGACATGAACCATCGGTATGGTATGGACCTATAGAGTAACGACCCTCCCTAGTTACAAGGTAGGAAACGTAAAGGTCTGTAAACCCGACTCGTATAGCCCGGTTGTGCCTGTGAATACCATAGGAGTAAGCTATGTACGCCTGAAGTTTCACAGCAAAAGCCCCCAAAGGGTTGCCGCAAAGCCCAAATAGAAAGGATAGTTTTCCAGCCATCCTTTTTCAAATGTGCCACCGTTGACTGAACCAGATTGAAAATGGGATAATAGTTGATATTACATTATTCTCCATAGCAACCGTTGCCTTGAGTTCCTCCATTCTCAGTATGTGGTACGATCGTTCGGGAGGTACGAGGGCCGTGAGGGAGAGCTCGTTGACTTGAACCAAGAGATTGCCAACTCCCCACCATCCTACACCTACTCTGGTGTCTCTTGGATCCTAAAAGGTGACCAACGGTGATTTGTGGTGAGAAGGGACAGAGGTTAGGTAAAGTAGTTGATGATTGCATTGGGCATGGGCTTGTTATCAGTTGATCATCAGTGTATCATGAGTGTATCATGTATATATTTGTATGTATATAATTGCCTCATCTCCGAAAAGGCTTCCTTTCCCAAGACAAACCATGGAACACGTGGGAGTTTGGCCGTTTTGGAGAGGAAAGCCCGTGTTTCTCCCATTTGGTTTTCTGGGAGGGTACTCTTGTCACCTTGCCTTGAACGAACTACTCCTGGGTGTGCGGATCATCATTCTGTGAGTTCGTTTTGATATTTTTCTTCCAACATGGTTGGGTTGGGATGAAGCACAAAGTCAGTGCCACAAATCATCTGACATTTTACAGAAAAGTGCCAGGTCATCCTGGGCATCCACGACATGGACCACCAGTGGATGACATCATGGACCTCATGAAGAAGAGAAACAAAAATCCTTCGTTTTCAATAGGAAAATATATACACTTGCGTCCTTTGTTTATTTTCCCGGTCAGGACTTTCCCTGTTCTACTGGTAGCTATGTTGGATGAGCGAAAAAAAGTTGGTCCTAGAGATTTCCAACCAAACACAACTTGAAGACCGAGAAACTCCAAGTGCTTCCACCAGTACCAAGGAACCGGGCGCTGACATCTTCCGCGACTGGGACTGGGAGGGCATCGCACGCTGAGTGGAATGCTGGATGGTCGATGATTTGTTGTTGGTGGGTCATGATGCTGCTAGTTGAGACCAGTCCTACAGTAAATTTTACAATTAATCAATATTTTGAATTAGATTCCCAGCATTGAGTTCATCAAATCATTTCTATAGCACCAAACTTCAGTTCAAAATCATGAAGGCCTCCAAATTGGATTCAAAATCATGAAGACCTTTAAAATTGATACTTGGAAAGCATACAAAATATGCTCCCAGATCAATGTATATACCCATCAGCATGCCGTGTCCTTCAAAACAATGAGCTCTTCAACTTGGTGCAGTTCTTTGGGGAACAAAAGATATCAGCCATTTTGGGGGTGCAATGATCAAGATGACCAGAGGCTTGATGGTGATGATGATGTACGAATCTGTATGCATGATGAAGAAGATGAAGATGACCATGATGATGTATTATGACTGCTATTTTTGTGTGGATTATTTGTAAGGATTGTAAGGTGAAGCAACCAGCAGCAGGACACAAGGGAAATTTGTTGAATTTTGATTTATCGTATTTGGAAGTCAGAAGTCATTATTTGGAAGAAGTCTGGAAGTACAAGATCACTGAACGCCTGAATAAGACATCCCTTTCGTAATTTTCACCCGTTACGTCAGCGTGAGATTTGGGATCTCCCCACTCCCCATCTGGTGATAACGAAACATCATAACCATGATTTGTAGCGACGGAAGGGCCCAAGCCTTGGTCAAAATTTAGCAATGAACCACCAACACTGTAGTTCTTGATGCGCGGCAAAATGGGGAGAAGACAGAAACTCCAAGTGGAGCTCATGGTGCGCTGAAGACGGATGCAAGAGCATGCATTTTCATGCCTCTTAAATTGAAGTAAATCAGTTGGTTTTTCTTTGCTTTTTGTGTGTGTGTGTGTATGTGTATGCTACCTATCACAGCGGACCTAAAACTCCGCTTTGTCAAGGGAATCTGCTGAAAATGAGCTTGGCATTTCAGATATTTGTCCGTAGTTGATAAACCTTTCCAGATTAATAGTGATTTTGAAATATCTGGGGAAAATACATACGAATATAAAGTATCTAAGGTTGGTGAGATATATGATATGATTATATATTTCACCCCAATCTTCCCCAGATAAATGATACTCAACACATTCATTGAATGAATGCCCTTTGGGGTTGGATACGTTTCGATTCCGACCATTTTCTCGCAACGTTTTGTTCCAACTTCAACTTCAACAGCTTTGGAGTTGAGAGTGATAGGCATCATGCCTGAACGGCTGGACGTCAAAATCTAAGATGGTAGCGTCAATATGTGCAGAAATACCCGCACCTTTGAGCACGTTTTCAAATTGATTTCTGATGCCTCAGAAGTCAGGAAAGTGTTACCTGAAACTTCACATACCCTGAGTACCTACCCTTGAGAACACACCCATACTTACTCTCGCATTTTTTCGGGTTGTGTGTGGTGCGTGTTGTTTTCTATATTATAGCCATTTATCGCCTATTATATAGATCATGATCTCATAGAAATAGGATTGAACCAACAAGTTCAGTGGAACCAGCGCGTTTTGCTTCAGGGCACGAAAACATCGGATTTTCCAACTCCGTGCCCAATGGCTCACTCAGCGATCGAGCCAAGACCATGTCGGCAGAAGCAAACAAAAAGGCAGAGGCTTCCGAGAATGCTTTAGAGGACCTTCCATCTTCCAAGTGCTTGTAGAATGTAGATTGTAGGGACAGTATATAGCTTTCATACAACAGAATTGATAATCATCAAAACTTACGGGTATATCCATCACATCTTCTCTAGTTCAAATTTATACATTCAATAGAAAGGTCCTGATTGTCGCGCAAATGTCACTCCTATGGTCCTATTTTTGGTGCCTGTTAGCATCATTGATGCTTTCACATGCTGAGTGTGAATCAACTCAGCAAGCTGGAATCACCAAGGCTGCATCTTTGATTTACATGCAGTTGATGGGTCAGACATCCCATTCCCAACCACTGTGTTTGAATCCCGGTAAATGTTGAGATAAACTAACAACCTGGAATGGTGCATGATTTCTTCCATCAACAATATCATATCCAGAGGGCTTGATTCAAAGATGTTTGTCTTCGCTGACAAGCTTTCATTTGCATAAGCATGGGAAGAGTTTTGCTTTCCATGTCTTGAAACTAACTGTATTTTCATTACAACCCTTCTTATTGAAACTTTCCAGTTCACGTCAGCTTTCAGTGAATCAACATGTTTATCTCTCAACAAAAAACCTCAGATTTATCCATGTCTTTGGCGTCTTGAACTGCAATTTACCTACATTTATATATTTATCTTCAATTTTTCCAGTCCTAATGGAGTGCTGATCAACTCCGCAGCTGCTTGGATCCACGGATCCCGGTCGGGGATCCGACCATGGAGAGCCCAAAGGCCCGAGATGATTGTTTTCGTTTTATGGTTCTGGGGATACGGGTTGATTAATGTGGTTGTTGTTGTTTTCGGAGATTTGGCGCTTAAGGTTTCATGGATTTTTTTGAAGAAAGAGACTCGAAATCCGGAAAAAAGCACTTGAAATGGGATCATCATATCCTATTTTGATTTATAGATATCTATCTTTTGTATCTCAACTGGTTGAACTGGAATTTTTGAAATCAACAGCTCTGTCCTGATGGAATAATAGCTACAAAGGGTTGAAACTTGCATTCGACCGGTGCAATCAGGAAAAACCTGCATTCTTTGGGACTTTATTAGATAAGTTGAAGGCACTTGACCCGCGGTTAGCAGGTTGTAAGCAACTGTAAGGAAACATTAAGGTATATATCCATTATATAGCTTTTTTTCTCCGAAAAACGTATTTCTAGATTGCACTACATCAAAAATTGAATGATGTATTTGCCTAGAGTAATACACCAATTTAGTATGATTCTAAAATTATTTCCAGCTTTTATCATTTGTACTGTACCCGTTTGTCGCACGGATGTTATGTATGATTAAGATTGACTAAGATATCTCTTAATTATTTCCGGCTCCTTTCATATATTGAAGATGCTTTTCCTTTTCCAAAGCTGGGAAATGGTACTGGGTTCCCTTAAGAAATGCACTATGGTGGGTGTATACCACACCCACAATCCCAGTGAAATAGATACAACCTATTCATTTTGGCGGTTGGTTGGGTCACTTCTGAGTCTTCAAGTGATAGCTGCTTGTGGCTCTTCGTGGGACTTGGGATACACCGCCATCAACCAAACCAAATCGCCATCCTTTCTAACTTCAGGGCCTCATCGAATCTGCCTCCGTACCGTCCTTTGCATCGGCGCAGCCGGTGTCTCGAATCTTGGGGATGGAAGGGATTGGTTGTTTCCCAGGGGATTTGGGAGTAGGGCAACGCTTGGAAAACCTGGAGCAGAGAAACCAAAACATATGGGAAGAGACTCCCTCAAAAATAGGAGGAGATCTTCTTGTTGTGGAATTTCTTGTTTTTCTATATTTTTTTTCGGAATAAATACTATATGGTTGGCAGGTTTTCAACATATTGTTTATTTTGGAATTTAACCCTGGGAAATTGAAAGGACCAACTAGATTGGATTTACATTGGATTACACATAGAATTGGGTATGATTTCTGTAAATGACATATTTCTGCTTGTTACATAAGCAGCCATTGAAGCGCCGCATTTCGGTCAGGGTGGACCTTGGGTCAATCGCCGCGATCACCTGGTCTCGGTGGGAAAGACTGTGGACAGGGAGCCTAGCTGTTTTCAGGGGTGGGGATGGTTAAGGTTGATGAGGATGGATGATGCCTGGATCGAAAGGAAAGACTGTCTTATGGATTAGTTTTTTTTCAACAATGATTGGAAAACAAATGAAGAAGTAGTGAAGAACTAGAAGTCTACAGAGAGCAAGACAGTTCACTTTTTTGTTGTTTTGATGTTATAGCTATGATTGTAACATGAATCATGAACTTATACTACTTGGATTCGCATTGGTCTTATGGAAGAGTTGGTAGTCAAAATATACCTATTTAGGACCGGACCATTTCCAGTCTGCAACTATCTTACTAAACGTCCGCATTTGACCCACCCAGAGACGTTCCATCTGGACAAAACAAAAAAGTATGCACGATGTTGACTGTGCTTCAATCCCGCGCCGTTCGAAAGCATGTATCAAACCATAATGGAATAAACTACCAACCTCTAACCCCCTCGGGCCGGATTTCTTTCATCATAAAGCACCACAAATCATCCAAGAATCATCACAAATGATCACAAATCACTACAACCATATCATCCCAGAATCATCCCGCAGAATCACTACAAATCATTCCAACAGTATCAGTATCAACAGTTTCAACTGCACCGCTCAGCATCTTCCAGATTTGCATCAGGCCCAGCCGCCGCTGAACGAGGCAGCGGCTGTGGCATGGAAGGCGCGTCGCAAGGCGCGGTGTTTGTTTGTTTTTTTTGGCGGTGAATCGCGAAGTTGTTTCAGCCGTGATTCGCAGGGCAGGGGGGTAAAAACCATCCAAACATTAGCAAATTTGGATTGGAGAATCCTCACAAAATGGCCTTAAATCAGGGTTTTGCAATAATCACCCGCGTTTGAAAGACCTCAAAAGATTCCATACCCTCATCTATCATCTTATACAAATCAACATAGTCTTTCAGAAATATTTGCTGCAAGCCATTTTTTGGGACATCAGATACCCTGGTCCAAAAAGAACGAGGGATTTTGGAACTTGTTCTGACCGTTTTGAATACGTACATCATTCAACAAGCCTTCGGAAGAAAAACCTTGGGGTTGGATGGTCGAATCATTTCAACTGTCAGGTCCTGGTTGTCCTGGTGTTCTTTGCTTGTCATCGATATCTTTTTTTTCTCCAAGGGGTAAGCAGTAAGCGACTCTTTTGGCTCAAGCTCCTTTGTGAAAGGATCCTTGAAAAACCTTCAAAAACCCATTCAGTGGTGGCTGGCAAGCCATGTTTTACTAAACACTATCATAGACATCAAGGTACTATCTTCTCCTGCATTTGCCGGCCATCATTCCTTTTATCAGGGTAGCTAGAGATTGAATTAAACCATACAGGAGTTAAACCTTAGAATAAACCTTTGTGAATTCTTCGCGTTTGCCCAACATGGCCCAAGATTTTACACCATGGGACGTTGACGAGCTGACGTCACACGTGCCATGTGGAAGATCGTGCCTTTGGCTGATTTCCGTTTCGACAGGTGTTTGGGAGATGTGAAAATTCACTAGGGGATGGCAAAGAAAGATTGTAAAGATGCCGTATTGTTAGGATGTTGACCTTCTTATGGCTTTGTTCAGCCTTTTTTCATATGAGCAACTGCATTTACTTAGGAATGAAGAGTAGTACGTATTGGCCGGTAGGCAGGTTGCATGAACATCATGTGAGTTTTACCTGCAAAACGAGATCAAAACGAGGTGCAGGAATTCCAAAAAGCAAGCTAGCTGCTGATATCTGTGTCGTCATCGTTGTGAACAGTCACCCTTCGGAATTGGAACACGAGATCATCACAGTATCACATGCAAAATGTTGTCAAACATCAAGAAACGAGATTGAAAAATGGTAGGGGGTCCTTCGTCCATTTGTTCATATTAAATGAACATCGTCGCTCATATCATCTTTCATGTTTTTTTGTTTTGATATCATATTCTCTGGTATTGATGTGATTCTTTAGAACCCTAAATTTTAAATCCAAGTATCTACTCTCTCAGAATACAAGTGTTCAGGGTTTCAGGATTGGATTATTTGGTAAAGAAAAAACAATACAATTTAGAGGAACAAACGTGCAGATCATTTTATATGCATTATTCTGGGATTTTCCCCTTAATGACTTGAGAACCATGTTTTTGGAACCCTGGAGGTTTTTGCTCGGTTTTTCACATGTCATTCCAAACACCACTCTGTTGATGCTCGCTCCATCGCACCCCTTGGGCAGTGAGAAAATTCTTCTGGGAATCCAACAGCTGGTGATCGCTGCTGGGAAAACTGCTGATTTCTTAGGATGAGTGAAACTCCAATTCCATATTCTATGCACTGTATACTCCAGAATGATTCTAATTTACCCTTTCTGAAACTAATATAACACCTGAATATGGATGCTTGGAAGACTAGTTTCCTTTTGGGATGGCTTCCTGGCAGGTGCCATGTTAGTTTCAGGGAGTGTAAAGATATCAAATTATACATTCCTATAAATCTAGATAGACAAGATCAGCCATTAAAGACGACGTTTGCTTCTTAGAACCTCGGCATTTTTTCGTTATCCCAAGGTGGGTGGCAGTGGAAAAGGTGGGCTCCTCGTCCGTGAAGCTGAAGATTTGAGGCGCGGGCCGGTGATGCCGTTTCCAAGTTGTTGAGATTTCATTGTTGACCCAATTCTGCTGAACTAGGCTTTCTTGCGGTGAAATCAAAACATGATTTTTCAAGGCATTTTTTGAAGCACATATGAAGGTTGGGATGTTCCCGCCTTTCCAAGATGCCAGGTACCACGAGGATTAGTTGTTTTTTTTCTTTTTAAGGGAGCACAACCTAAGAAAAGTTCAAGTTGTCACTGTTGTTGGGAGAGAAATTTGATAGATCTTCATGAATCTTCCACAAATAGATGTTTCAACCATTCCAACCTTTTGAAGTGTCCATCAACAGTACAACCAGTCCCAAGGATCAGACTTTTGAAACGACCACTCTGGGATGTATGAAAATTTGAAGCCCTGTGTATAATCGGAAAAACTACCAACCTCAACCTCAACTACCGTAAGTGGCAAGTGTTTGGCTGGATTTCAGCCATCAACAGCAAGATGATATCTTTTTGTAATGGAATCCTTCCTAACAAGGTAGGTACCATTTCAATACATTTCAGGTCAGTGAATTCTCAGGCTTCTCTGCAGGTAAAAAAGACTGGACTTCCGAAAATACCACGTCACATGTTGAAACAAAGTTGATGCTTGGAGGACTGTCGTTGACTCAGACCCAAGTTCTTTGGGGAGGATGTATGTTTTTTCTCACTTATCGAAACTTTTTTCATAAGTAATTCTATTGGATTCCTCAGAGAAGCTAAGTTTTGGGTCATCACCCATTAACCACCCGTGGAACCACTAGCCGCCTTCAGAAAAAGATTTCAGAGTGGTGAAGAAGCCTTTTCTCGTGGTAGTACTTTCCGACGATTTGCCATGAACAGCGGAACTGGTTACACCGTTTCCAAGGCGCTTCCGACAACTGAGCATGCAAAAAAGGTTGTTTGGGGGCAAAAACGTTTTACTGTACATACGTAGTGGTGAAACTGTATGAGACGTGGTGGCTGGTGTTGGCGAGGTCAAAGCAACTTCCAGGGCGCTTGGCAACATCTTCGATCGTTCAAGAACTCCAACGGATGCTTGGTATGGTGGCGTTGACGGCATTGATCCTGAGAAAATCGGAAAGAGGCCATCACAGAGATGCTGTTTGGCATCAAAAAACCACCCAAAAACATTGTCTTCTGTAATACATGTCACCTATCACACATCTGTGACATATGACAGATGACATTGTGGTCTCAATCTTTTTGTTTGTTGTTTTTGATTTGTTTTTGTTCGTTTTGTCCTTCAACTGAACTGAGGAAGGGTGAGCGACTACAGTTCAGGTGGATGGGGGTTCAGGATGGGTTTTGAGAGTGTTTTGGGTTACACTGTGAGACAAACATCAAAATATCGCGTATATAGTATGTCTAGATACTTGTGATATTTGTGATATATTTATGATGTATCCAGGTGATATTTTTACTACATGTTTTATTTATTACATAGATTTATGATATATCTAAGCGACCAGAGCATGAAAAAAAAAAGCGGCCAAGAATGGTGATCATTCTCCAGGTCTCATTACCTACCGACCTTCAGTTTTTTTTTGGCGTTTTCAGATGATCAGTTGCAGAGGTATGGGATCCAAAATTTGGTGCATTTTCACCAAGTTATACATTGTAACACTTGGCAAAAGAACATGGGTTGAAAGGCCAGGATAAAACATGTTCCCCAAAACGAATTTTGCTAAGTGTTCGTTGGTTGATGGTTCAGGTTTGTTTGTTAGTTCTTCGAAGCAAACACTTCTAGCAATCATTGTTGAATAAGAGGTTTCCTAAGATTGTATATCAGCCATATGGATTTCCTAAGATTCTAAAGCACCCATGACCCATGAAACACCCAACCATTGCTTTTACAGCAACTAACAAAAAGGGCAGTGGACCCTATGCTCCGAGATCCAAGGGCTGCAAATTTTTTCGAGACCTGGGAGACCGGAGATTGTACTGCATATTTTAACGGAAAGGTTTGAAATCCCTAAATACATTCAAATTCTACTTCCAAATGATTTGGTAAAAGCAGCCTTTGGACTACCATCATTTGCATTCTTTTTGAAAGTTATGTACCTGGTTTCAGAATGAATTGTGTTTGTCAGCCCCACGACTTTGGCATCTTAACCACACCTAGGATCACCACATGTGGGTCGAGGATCCTTCAAATTTATTTGAGCACCAAAAACATGTGCCCATTGCCAAACCTTACCAAACTCGACCCACCTGCAGCTGACAGGCTATTTTCAGGGACAGGGCCTTTAGAAGGTTGGATTAGTTGCTCAGTAAATGGCAAAGCTTTGGTGATGGAGGCCCGACGGCGGCGGGGATGTTGTTTTTCGAGGTGTCAATTTTTGTGGACTGATCTTGCAGGGACCCCAAGTAAAGCTGGATCGTTCGTTCTCCATAAAAACATGCGATTTGCAAAACGAATAGATGAGAGTTTGTTTGTCAGAATGGAGACAATTTTAAGTTCGGAGATAAACAGAAAACCATTTGATAGGACAGGTCTTGTTGGCAACCCCGCCAAAGGAGCTTGGGTCCCTTCTTATTTTGTTAATGACAGTTGATGGCGCTTGTTTAATGGTGTTCGATGCACATTATAACTTTTCTGTTTTGTGAAGGAAATGACACACCTATGTTCAGATGGGTGGTTTATTTTTCCAAGCTCTGCTCCACAATGCTGGATGCCCAAGAATCAATGGAAACAGTGGATTCCGACTGTAACAAGGTACCAGACAGCTTGGGGAACTTGTGCTCTGACTAGCTGCTAGACTCTATCCTAGTTCGTTAAGATAACTTTCCTTTTCCTTTCACTGGGCTCTCATTTTTCCCAAGGGCCTATGTTTCCTGCACACCCTAAGCCCGAAGAGTTCTCGGCAGTTCTCGGCGCAAAAAGGAGTCCTTTGAGCCTCCTGGTTCCATGGAAGTTCTCATCAACTGCAGCTCAGATTCTTCGAATCCTTCAACCACATGGTTTCGTTGCTGGATATCCCCTACTACAACTGTGGGTGAAGTTAAACAGTTGTTGAAAGAGGACGTGACATGGCAAATGGAGGATCCTGTATTGCTTGATAACCACTACACTGCCGTGAAGGAGAGGGCTGGGGGGGAGGCAAGGAAAGGGAGGTGATGCAGGGCAAGAGTTAAATCTATAATTTATGTGAGTCTCCCACTTATACCCTCGGAAATCAAACATGGCCATGTACACATCACCATATCAGTGTTGTCTACTCGGATGGCAATGATCCTTGTTGCTAGCTCAATCTATCTCAGCACAGCAACCTTCAATACCGGTTTACAATAACATTTATGATTTATAACCCTAAAAACCGATTCCTCGTCTAAGGGAACCCGGGTGATTTCAGTCAAATACGAAAACATAAAAAGGTTCACGATCCCACGAAAAATCCATGAAAAAACCATCACCAGGACTATGAGCTCCTCTCTTCACTCCAACGACCTCTTCATCTGGGTCTTTCCTTGTCCATGCTGCGCCGTGCCCTGCGGCCCGACGCCCAGGAGGCTGACGGCAACGCAGCGCTGCAGCGGGGACCCGCGCGTGGCCTGGTGTTGTGGCGTTGGCATCGCCTGGAAGCTGCATTGGAAGAATTGGAGCGGAAGGCCTTTTTTTTGGGGGTAAAGGATGGCAAAAAGATGAAAAACATAGGTTTTGTAGTTTGTATATAGATGTTTGTACCGTAGTTTTGGTACAAAGGGAGGTGCTTGTCTCATGCTTGATGTTGGGATTTATATTATAGCAGTACTTTTTTGTTTGTACAAGGTCTTAGCATTCGTAGACCCAGGTATTTGATAGCGAGAAATTTGTGCAGAGCTTATACTATGTATAGTTGTCCGTCGCTCACTTCAGTTGAATGAAAAATGAACCCTCACCAGCTTAATCAACAATCGCGCATGTTCCATGCTCAAATCCAACTCGCTCAAACTCTAAGTCTCAGTGTAGAAGGGCTATTCGAGATGCTACCAAATATGGTAAAATGCAACCTTCAAAACGGACAACCAAACCCCTTATCAACTTCCATTACCCTGTCCCCCTGTCCAGGATGACTCCGCACAGTTAGCCTTGCAACTTGCTTTGGGTCGTTGGCCAGAAGCACAGCTTTTGGCAAAGAAGTTGCACCTTGGAGGGATTTTTCTCGCAACTTCTTTCAGTGTCGGCATAGGACTCGACTTTTTGGGGCAAAAAGTGGTGGAGGTATAGTTTCAAGTGCCAGTGATGGTTTTTTGAAGGTTTTGTTGAAACGGTTTGTGATGTGTTTTTTTTGACTAGAAATTGGAAAAGGTTGTTTCTTTCGAAATGCACAGGTTCAACACACGGCACTGGAAACACAAACAAAGTTGCAAAGCCTGATTCAGAGTCTGGGGCCAAGGACTTGAATGTGGAAACTTCCAAATTGAGAAGTGAAGTGCATATGAAATTGTGAACGTCTAACTGCGGATGAGGATGTCATTCTTGTTGCCACTCTTAAAAATTCACACCAGACACACCTGTTGATAGGCAAGACATGTTCTACTTCTAGAAAAATCCTTTTCCAAACCCATAACACTTTTGTAGCAAACAAACTGCGCCATCGTGGTATGTATGTATTCTACCTGACCTCATCCGACCTTAAAGGAACCTAGAATGGCCTTCAAATTCAAGTTCAGTGATGCGACAGCGGAATCAGAGTCCATTTTAGGGAGTTGAAGACTTTTCTATCCCATAGAAATCCATAGGACTATGTTATATTTAGCCTAAATGTTACTACCAGTACACAATCAATCCATCCCATGGAACATAGATAAATACAATATATACCGTAGATCTTTATGGATATGAAGCAAAACCCTTACATAAAATGTTTTTTTTTTGGGTTTCGGTGTGATTCCTTTGGACCCAACCTTTGGAAATAATTGTTGGATCCAAGCAAAGGCAGTTGACGGATGCAGAGCGAGTAGTTGATTCCTGGATGGCTTCCACCAATTCGGGTCGTTCCTGGGTAAAACAGATAGGGCTGCGCCGATGTAGATTTAAATGGTTGGTTTTTGAAACGAATTTTTTGGTTGTTGGGGGTAATTTTGAACCCCGAAATTTGGGGAAGTGATGAAATGATCCAGTTTGACGAGACTATTTTTCCGATGGGTTGAAACTATGCATATACCGTATCTAGTGTTTCTCTTTTTCATTATTTTTCCATCTTGAAAACCAAAAGAAACTTCGAGAAGGAGCGTTTCAACAGTGATAATAGTGATGAAGCACATAAACTACAGATATTTGCAGACATGTTCACATCCCATATTGACTCCGTTTGTTTTTACGTTTCTTTCCTTCCCTATTCGGGCGTTCCCAAGACGCACTCGAAAGGTTTCTCTCCAAGTCCTGCGAACTTTGAAGAGAAGCAACTTGAAGTGATGCCAGGCGGGTCCTAACAAAAATGGTGACATATACTTGGATGATTTACCACCATCAATCCTAAGCTTATTTCTTGGATTATTTTTACTCAGACCTTTGGGGAAAGGATCCAATTTGATTCCAATTTGGACAACCACCAACAATCGTGGGTGACTGTAGATATTCTGCATTCTCAGCATTTCCCTTAAGGGATTCCATCCTTTTCATTTCCCAGATACCTACGATTGGACTTAGTATCACCACCCACCCCGGAAAAAAAATCAAAACCACAAAAACTCCACCCAAACTTGACACGCCCAATGTGGCAGATCCCTTTGAAGGTCTACGTCAAGTCGACGGTCTCATTGCCATGGAGGAGTCTGTGCAGCTGGGCGTGCGCCTTTATTTGCGGTGCCCTCATGGCAAGGTTGAAACTTCCAGGTGTGTGGAAAGCAACAGAAACTGTTGGAGAGGTGCTTTTGTTGAGGTGGAAGATGGTTGAAAGTATACACAACACAACGGCTGAATAAGATACAATCTATGGCATTTTGATGCATTTTGGTGTTCCAAGTTATATGCTCCAATCAAACATGGTATAGTGAGCATGGTGTACCACAAGTTCACTATTTGCAAGAAAAAGTTGAATGCGATGCGGTTGCAAATTACCCACCGGAAAACAAACATGGCACCTGAAGATAGAACCCTGGAAAAGGAGATGTGTATTGGAAACCATCATTTTTAGGTTCCATGTTAGTTTTCCTAGGCATATACATTTTGCTACTTGTAGGTTTCCCTCAACTACTGGCAGCTTCCAAGACTTGGAAAGATTTTGGTGCTTTCATTTTCACATTTCTTGCCAAATCAAGCGAGAATTTACCAACAAAAACATGTCCTTTGTATCCCCCAAGAACGGGCTTCAGAAAACAAGGCAATTAAGGGAGTCTTACATAATTCTATCATGATTCTAAATCATCAGTGCCCCCTTAAGGATGAGATTGGGGGGTTGGACTGATTCATTCAGGCCAAGTTCTTTATGAATGTGATGGATGTTCGATTCGTTGTATTGTGTTGGTTGCTCAACTGATGTTTATTTTTGGACACTTTCAGGGAATGTGATCCAATTTCAAACACATATTCTCGTCAATTCTTGTCCAAATTTGTTTAAATCAACAAGACCCCCATGATTCTATATGATTCCATACGATTCCATATTTTGGTGAGGTGGTCCAGGAAAAAACATCATGCCGCTTCAATTGTCACATCCGAACGGAGCTTCCGCTGGTAAACTCTCCCTTCAAAAACTCCGTAAACCTCCACGTTGGGGGGGGCCGAGATCGAAAGTCTTCTACGCAATTTTCGATGCTGCAGGCCTTTGGTGTTATATTTCCATGGCAACGCAGAGACAGTGGATACCTACAAAGACCCTGATGTTTTTCATCCTTTGGAAGTTTCAAAAGTCAGTGTATTAGCAACTTGGTTATTGATTCGTGAAAAGCTGGAACACTCTGAGGGTTTTGAACTGTTGATTCGTTGCCGTAGATTCAATGAAATTGAAGACCGACAGTTGTGTAGGTGTTTTATTCAATATGTAACATAAGTACTAATGATATATACTGCAGAGCATGTATTGCAAAATATGAGGTGGATTTTAGCATCCCGAAGTACATAGACTATGGAACTTCGCATCTACACAAGGTAAACCAATAAGCAATACCAGAATTGAAATGCCTGTGTATTCTATTTGAAATTGACATGTGTGCATATGTAAGGCCTGGCCCCTGCTAGTAGCAGTCCAGAAAAGTGATGCATTGGCCTGTCCCTCACACATGTCATCATGTTTCGAGCAATGTAGGGAAATATACTAAACATCATTTCAGAGTTCATTCTTTTTGTAGTTGAGGAATTAATTGATTTATATAGTTCTAGGCTATTTATGAAGATTTAGCAAGATACATGCCAACAACTCATCATTTAGTAGACAGAGTCCAGTAACAGCATGATGAGTTACTATGAGCCACCTATGGGCACCTATCACGCAACAAAGCATTGGAATAATTGAAACAGCGCAATGCAGATGCGACATTCTCTGTATCAACTTGTGCAGATTTTTGTGCATCAAATCAGTTGACGACAAGAGGTTTGTGGGTGAAAGCCTACTTGAGTCTTTGATGAAGCTTCCAGTTCTAGTTGAAAGTGGATCTGTGTTTTTTTTCTCCACAAGCTACAAGTTCATGACATTTGATCATGACAAATTGTAAAGCTGTTTGACATATTTTCGTTGAAACACCAAACGTACAAACACCAACAGCGTTCTATGCGCACGCTTGGACGCACCAGATTAGAATGGAGTGACTGTTGTCAATGTAACATGCCTAATTGAAACAATAATTGCAAATACCTACGATTCTGTAGCTATCAGCTAGTGGTTGGTTCGTGGTGTTGGTGGTTCGTGGTGTTGGTGGTTTACTAGTTTACCATTGTGGCTTAGGTTGCGGACTTTCGTGGTTATGGTTATTCGACTGGCAGCCCATCGCTCGCAACCATGGCTACAGATGGTGAGCGCATTGTCTTTTTGCCGAAGTGGTGATGCCATCCGTGTTTGCACCGTGTTCTTAAACGCATTTTGAAAAGGAGATACGATACCCTAACACGACAGGTGTTGAAATGCTGCATTGGAAGGAGCTAGATATCTTTGGAGAATGGTACTAGTGTTCGATCCGTTTGGAGTAGCTTCGTCTGATGCAAGTTTGTCCTCGCGATTTTCCATCGCTTCATCGATTGATCAACCCTTCCAAACGTCACATAGATTTCCAGTTGAAACAACGCAAAAACACCATCATGGGAGGTGTCTTCTATGACTTCTAGTCGAGGTGGGTTTCAACAGTTTTGTTGTTTTTTAAATTCTTACCCCAAAACCTTGAGGGAAAAGAATTGATCCAATTTGATTTGAGCATATATTATTTCAAAATGGTTTGACCTAGTTGGCTTTACTCGTTTTGTTGAAAAAAATCTAGGATCCCATGAAGATTTCACCTAACCAACTCCAAGGAGCACAGATCTGGGACCCATTTCCAGCTAAATTGGTCAGGATTTTTGAGGGAGTCTACAGCCACCCTACCAAAATACACAGCCTCAAAATATACAACGAAGCATTGGAACGGTCATGAAGATGAGTACACCATCTCCCACAAAGCCATTTCCAAGGCTCAGTAGGCTCTCGTGAATGGCAAATTTTAAGAATATCTGTCCAGTTTGAGTTTGAATGTTGGTAATTTTTTTTTGACATCAATTCAGGAATGTAACGAATGTACCCCTCCCACCTAGCGTTGTACCTGTCCTCCTTCTGGGTGGTTGTACCTGTAAGGTGAAAGCCTTACCATCTTTCTTGCATGAACATCAATTGCCATGGCCATGGCCTGGTGGCCTTTACCTCTTTGGTAGATCCATGGGAGGCGCCCATTTTTTCCAGAGAATTGGGTGGAAACAAACATGGGACAACCGTTGAAGGGAAGGTTGTGAAAGAAAACTCATGTAGAGCAAGAGGTTCGAAGCATGTTTGACATTTTTGTGTCAAACTCAAAGCATTCCTTTTTGTCAAACGAAGAAGGCGAACAATATTGTGAAGTAAAAAGAAAGCAAGTTGGATGAGTGGTGTTTGCTTTGTTTTTTTTCAGATGTTTTTTCAGTTGTTTTCCGGGTAAGATAGAACAAGTTCGAACAATGATCGTAAATGCACGGTATTTGTTAATATTTGGATATACTTGGCACAAAAGATTCACTTTGTATACCTAACATGTGAATCGAAGTCTTCCTTGTTAAAGATGAAACATCATGACCTATACCTGGACCTTCAAAGAGGGTGCCAAACGGATAGTAAGGGGTGCCAATAAACCATCATAGACATCACTTTGAATTGACTGAAGGTTTCATTCTGGCATTGTTGCCTTTACAAAAAAAAAGCTTGTTTTCTGTTTGAACAAAAACATCGAAAACGAATTGGTGACCCATCCTTTTCGGAAAGTCCAGGACTCGTGGCCTGTCATTTGGCTGCGGTGAAAGGGCAACTTTTTAAGGTGCCTCCACTCTGAAAGTCTGATGATCCCATGAAGTGCTGGAAATCACCAAGGTACAAGGGAAAACAAACATACACAATAATATAGTTATATATACAGGTAGATCATTAATCATATCATATCTAATTAATCATCGATGCAAATATATTAAGGAGATTTGTGGACTGCAAAATGGGGTGATGTTTCAAAGTTTTTCTTTTAGGTGTTTCACCCCCCCGAAACTTGGGTAATTCTTCAGTTTGTTGAGGCTGCGTAGTTCTTCCATTTTGGAAGGCAGTTGGATCTTTTCACAAACGGCCACATGAAGAAATTTCAGGAACTTTTGGTTGGATTGAGGCCCAAATACGACAGTTCGATTCAAACAAGTTTATCGCTCGGGTTTTCATTGATATATAATATATACATTATATTTACGTAGATATATAGATCGTATATGTTTTTTTACAAGATCAATTTATAATACATATCAAGCTTTCAAAACGCTAGTAATTCAATGCTACATCCGATTTATTTCTCCCCTACAACGACCCTAACAAGTGACCCAACGTCATCTCCAAGTTGGGTCAGAAACTTGTCAGGGTGTGGTGCTTGAATCCACCTTTTGTGGAAGTTATGCGCCTGGTGCTTTGCCACCAGAGGAACCACCACAGGCAGGATGTAAAACAAAGAAGTTACGAAATCCAACAGTGCGCAGATGTGATCCTTGTGGTCACTGCAGAACATAAGAATCTAAAAGTTCCATTGCTTCTCTATACTCCTTCCCTGAAATCTAAAATGTCCCTACAGACTTTCCCTCTGCAAAAAAAACCTCCATCACTTCCGAATCTTAGCATCATTTCCTCCCAAACGCAGGAAGCTTCTACGCTTGGCTCTATGGAGCCACGTTTTTGGAGTAGCGAGTTGCAGGAAGCCGTCGAGCAGAGTAGCATGCTATGTCGAAAGTTGATGAAACCTTCCATGGAGGACGGACAAAAAAACAGCAACCAAAGTGTTTGATGTTGAGTTGATGAAATGGTCTATGGTGGTTTGCTGATTGTGATACTCATGTGTTTTCATGTGTTTTAATATGCTTTTTGTTGGGTATGTTATAGATGATGGGAGCTCATAGGACGCTTTCTTTTGTCACTTTTGCAATGTTGTCTCTAGGTGGTGGGTTTTCAAAAAATGTTTCATTTTTACCGGAACATTTAGGGAAAATGATTCCCCATTTGACGTGCACATATTTTTTCAAAATGGGTGGGCCCCCAACAGCCAACTATAACTAGGTCTTAGGAATCCGGAAACCAAGGTCTTCCGGGTCCTCAACACCTAACAGATTTTGTATCACCTTGGATCTGCCATTTTGTTTGGTAGGAGTTGGGATTGGAAGAAGGTTTGGATGGGTTTGTGCACATGTTGCTTGGTATGAATTGATTTATATGAACATGAATACATTATATATACACAGAATATACCAGTATATATAATGCATATTTTCACAGGTCAACCAGTGGGATTGGTTGGTTAATTGAGTATTGATGGTGTACTCAGCACTCGGAATATCTCTAAGTTAAGCAAATCCCCCTCTCATTTCTCGGCACTCCTAGGATTGGTAGTTTGCCAACCTGAATCCCCAATCATGGACTATGCAGCCATGAACTTTAAGGGGGTGGTGCAAGGAGACATTTTTTGTCATTAGTGAAGCGTTGTATTGAAAGATACACTTCGCAATCAAATACTTCAAAAACAATAAGTTTCTATTTGGCAGAATTATAGGAACATGCAGCAAACTCGCACCAAAAAAACTGGGTGCATTTAGTTAAGGACATTGAAACTGACTTCTTCCAGACACAATCATTGGCTGATTGATGTGAATTATATGGGGTTCATTTTCGCAAGTGTTCCTCAGAAGAGGTCAACAAAAAATCATCCATAAAACCGGATGAAACTCAGAACGAAGAGTCTGCAGCTACTGAACACGTAAGGTTGAGGAGCCTATGTTAGAACACGGATATTTTTCCTTACGTTGAAAAAGATTCATGAGATCTCAGCGAAAGAAAGGAGACCTAGCCAGATGGAATGTCTGTAATTAAGACCCTTTATGGATACGGAGGATGGCTGAAATCCTGCCACCATTTGAAAATAAGTATTCACTATTTTGAGTGAGCAGTTTATACATCTCAAATACGGGAGTTTATTTTTTTCCAGGCACAATGGCGGTACGGAGGTGTTCTTTCTCCTGGCAATTAGATTCCGGTGTTTTCATGAGGATGGCCAGTGAAGATAAGTTACGTGGCTTTGCAGGAAGGCTATTGATACTCGACCTTCGTGGAAGACGCCTTTCGGGGAATCCAACCTAACCTTTGTTGCCATTTAATCCTTTGACTTTTAAGTCTTTCAACGCATGCATTTGCCTCAGCCTTTGTTTGGGTGAATTTGAACTTGATTTTGAAGTTGTTGCTTTGATTTTTTTAGTTGCTTGAAACTGCTCCCACCAAAGCTTTGTCCCTCCTGAAAAGTAACACAGAATTGATGGTTTGGAGAGATTGTCGTTTAGGCAGAGAGACATGTTCAAATAAGATAAATTCATATTTTTTCTGTACCCGAAGAATCTGTTCTTTTGCCCTTGATTCAATGATATCGACCCTGGAAAGACCCATTAGGCTTCTACAAACTTTTTGAGTCGCTTGGACCCTCAAAACCGGCTTAAAACACCTTTTCGGAAGTCCTGAGCCGCTCAAGTGAAATTCGTTTCCAACGTCCTCGCCCACGCTATGGGTGATGCGGAGCGAGAGGCCACCCGACGATTGCGACAATGTCGAGACATCCAAAGCGCTTGGGACTGTTTGGAGGCCTTACCTACCAGGATGCTTCGTGTGAATTCATTTCACCTTGGTGCCTTTTGCGGTGCTTGTGGACAACTGCGAGCTTGGCAAAAGGCCTATGATGCGATGGAGCTCATGAAAAGCAGGACCATACTGACAGATTTGATTGCACACAATGCAGCGTTGGCATCAATGCCAGATTGGCGTAAATGCTTTCAGGCTTTCCAAACACAGGCATGCTATGATCAAATTTCCATCAACAGCTGCATCTATAGCTGCGCCAAAGAACTACATTGGACAGGATCGATGCAGTTGTTATTGACAATACGAAGCCTAAGACATTTAGCAATGGATGTCTATGGCTTCAGTTCAACCATTGGTGCTTTCAGTAACAACAACAGCGTGCAACATTGGCGCCGCGCATGGATGTTGTTATCATCGATGGAGACTCCGGAGGAATTTTCTTTGGCAAGTGCGGCTCAAATGCCATGCCAGTCATGGTTCAAGTCTTTCGAGTTATTGGAATCGATGAGGCTCCATCTCCTTCGCAACAACGAGGTGATGTATGGCTCTGTACTCTCGAGTAGCGAGACCGCTTCCCAATGGCTCGAAGCTTTTCAAGTCCTGGACTTAGCTGTGAGTCAGCGTTTGTCTTCTCTGATCTCCTTCAGCAGCGCACTCTCGGCAGGCGAAAAGGCCGCGCAGTGGCATGCACCTTTGCACCTGTTTTTGCAAATGTCGGATTGGTTGATACTTCCTGATGAGATTTGCTACGGTGCCATGATCAGTGCCTGTGACAAGGGAGGGCAATGGGACAGCGCATTGATTCTTCTCACCGATGCCTTGCGACAACGTTTGGCCCAAGACATCATCACTTGGAATTCAGCCATGAGTGCCTGTGAACGGCGGCGCCGTTGGCCTCATACCTTGGCGTTGCTTTCTTCGGCTGCGGGCAGTGGCGATGGGCGTAGCATCACGGCGGCGTGCAGTGCATGTGGCAAGGGAGGTCTGTGGCAACGTGCACTGTCCCTGTCCGAGGCTTTGCAGGCCAAAGACTTGGTTCTTTACAACACCTTGGTCTTCGCTTGCGTCCGTGGTTTGGCCATTGACCAAGCAACACAGCTCGCGGCGGCGCAGCTACATTGCGAGGTGGAGAATGAAGCCTGTTTTGATTTGCTCTTGGCCATGTACCAGAACATGGACGATACCAACTCATCGCTGGAGATCTTGCAAGTACTGCGTGGAAAGGTTCTACAAGACTTGGCCAATCGGTCGTAGTGAGTTTGAGCTTTGCCCAAGGAGAAATGGTGTCTTGATGTTTTCTGGCATTGATTGGGTAGAACAAACTCTACTCTGCAACTCATTGATTCTCAGGTCAAAGATCTCACATTACCATTACAACATTTTTTTTGGCAAGTGGGTGCTAAAGCACGTCACTACCTTCCGTCAGCAAAGCGCTTCTGTGCAAAGGGCTACCAAGAAAATCACAAGACAATGACGATGGCACCATTAGGGTTTATCGATGAAGATGTGAAGGCAGCAGGCTAAACCATGGATTTCAGAGTGCACTATACTTATCCACATTCATATTATATCTAAATTTTGAAAACTGACAAGACAATAGAACATTATGTATAAAGCACCGCCATCATTGAGTACCTTATTCTTTTCACATGTGCATGTGGGGTGTTCCTGGGATTTGGTGCTCTTCGACAAGACTTCAAGCAAACAATCATTGTAAGTGTTTTCGCATGCATGTGAAGACGGTACTGTCATTTGTTGGAATACATGCCATCATTGTTATATTTGGACCATCCTGGCCCCTCAATATCACCATTGCGATAGCGCCCGTTTTGTCTTGAAAAGTTTCTTCGTGTACAAGTACCCTTGGGGTGTGTCAAGACAGCCGTCGTAACCCAGGGGCTGGGAAGTTGCGAATTTGTCAAAACACTGGAAGCGGGTATAGTTCTTGCAAGTAGTAACCCTCATGTATGTATTCTGGAAGCCTTTGTTCCAGGAAGGGCGTTTGCCATATCTTGTTGGCAACTTTCCAATTCTCACTCTAGGTGGTGGTTGCAACGATTTTTTGTGTTTATCCAAAATTTTTGGGGAAATGATCCAATTTGACTTGCGCATACTTTTGAAAGGGGTTGGAACCACCAATCTGAATAGGTTTGATATAGATTTTGACTGCAAACCCTGCGATCTTCACGAGGATTCTCCACGGGGAGGTGGATACAATCATCCCCGTGAGCCACGCCAAACGCCTCTGCGATGCAGCCACGTTTGCAACACGACGTCTGGTGACCATCTGCAAGGGACACAACGACATCTTCAGCAGTGAGAAATATGCAACTCAAATTGAGACAAAATAGTAGTCAATTCTTGATATTTCGGTTGATTTTGAGTTTGATTTTGCTTTTTTTGATCTTGGTTAAATATTTGGTGGATTTGTTGGGTCGGGGTGATGGATGGGGTATGATGATTCGTTTTTGGATGTATTGCAGATTTCGTTTCGAGTTTTTTTTTTTCTGGTCAGGATTTCCTCCCATGCATGTGACATCTAGATGTAGATGAGCAACAAGTTTCAAATGTGTTTGTTTTCCCGGTAACTCATGGACATTATTTTTGCTTGAAATTCGATGCAAAAAACCTACCAACAAAAATTCAGCAAGTTTTCCGAAAGGCGGGAAGGTGTGACTCCGTTCATCTGGTTTTTCCGTTCCGGTGTGGAAAATTCTTGTCTACTTCCACCCTGACATTTGTCAGAATCCCTCCGAAGGTTGCGGCTTTGAAGAAGTTCTTCGATGGTGGATAACGTTGACTCCGTGGAGTAACACGTTGACCGGGCTGGTGGGTGATTATTCTTCATCCTGTATCATCCCTATTTGCCCTCCATGCCTGTGAAAGCAGGACAGATTCAGGGACTGACCTCGATTCCATCGCAAATTTCGGGGAAAAGTTGGTCAGTCATTGTGGCGACTGAGGGAATGTGCAAAAGTGTGTGACTCCCAGATTGCAAGGCCATTACCGCCAAGTCAGGATCCAGGATGCAGTGCTCATACCTATTCTCTCAATCAGTTTCTGAAGAATGTCAAGCAGTCGGAGTACAAGCAGTCAGGGGGAAGAGTTTCACTCTTGGCTCAGAAACCGCAACGAGGATTAAAGAAAATCAAAGTGGGATCAAAGATGATCTATGATTCGAGATGCCATTCTCTCTTGTTTCTTTGACAAAAACACTTGTCCATCGCAGCGTGACCCGGCATCCTTCTTCCGGAAAAACGCATGGCAGGAGACTTCTGGCGGAAATGATGACCTTCATACACACAACTTGAAGTGATTTGTAGGGTTTACTGGAAAATCTGCCTGAGAACTGCCGGTTGCCATTGGGTCATCTCTGTTGCTAATGAATTTGGACGCCATGCCTGCCGCCCCTTGGCAGGCAACCTTGCAAGGACAATTGGGCACTGGAAATAGAATCAGCTCGGTCGTAAGGAAACCTCAGTGAGGGGGACTTTTTTTTTCAGGGGAAGGAAGAGGGACTACAGCAGTTTTTTGGAACCCTGACCTGGGAAGAAACATGCTTTATTTGACGACTAGTTTCCTATGTTTATGACATGAGCGGTGCAACCACCCCTTAGAGTAATTTGATTGATTCCTTGCTTGAAGTTGATGAATCATGACTTAGATTCCTAGGTGTGCATTTTTCAACATATTTTTTTTCGGAAACAATTTACCCCATTCTTTTGCGGGGGAAATGACATCGCAATGGACAGACATTCTTTTTCCAAATCGGTTGACACCATCAACTACTCTCCTTGAAGCTAACATAGCCCTGAAAATTCATGATTGGAAGACGCACCTTTCCTTTTGGGATTGTCTATTTTTCAGGGACTATATTAGTTTTCTGGAGTGTCTATGTTTAGTTGGTTGTCACTCAGCTAAATTCCTTGGCCTGCCGAGGTGCAATATCCTGTATCAACCAGGGACCCTGACAACATGTGTTCCAACTACAAGAGACATCTCAGTGCTGAGGAGCAACAAATTGGGATCTGTCTAAGATTGGGATTTCTTGAAATCCATTGAGATGGGTGGGTGAGAAGTGAAGAAGAAGAAGAAGAAGAAGAAGAAGAAGAAGAAGAAGAAGAAGAAGATGATGATGATGATGATGATGATGATGACGATGACGATGACGATGATGACGANNNNAAAGTGAAGAAGAAGAAGAAGAAGAAGAAGAAGAAGAAGAAGAAGAAGAAGAAGATGATGATGATGATGATGATGATGATGACGATGACGATGACGATGATGACGATGACGATGATGATGATGATGATGATGATGATGATGATGGTGATGATGATGATGATGATGATGATGATGATGATGATGATGATGATGATGAATGGCAGTATCTAAAACCTTTCGTTAATAGTAAGCAAAGGAGCTACCTTTTTGGGAAAGCAGAATTGCAGGGCTTTAAAACCCATGACTCCATGTTGGTACCCGAAGTTCTTGAACAACGGTGCAACATGACTTGGTATATAGAATTTGGGGGCAAAGGGGTATCAACCAGCAACAGCAGGCCGAAGGTGAAACTTAACATACATGGTCTGGAGTCAAGGACTTTGAAACATGTTGAGCGGCTGAAATCTAGGGAATCCGGAAAAGAACTTAGCTGCTTGGCTGCTTAGAGTCAAGTGGAAGTTGTACTACTCTAAAACAAAACATTTTTCAATCCAATCTTTCTTTGGCTTGGGCATTCCACTTTTTGGAATCTTTATGGATGCCATCATTTTTTCAGCAATTTGGGCCCGGTTAGATCATTGGATATCGTAGCAGCACCAACCAACCATCAGATGAAAAAATCTTGAAACGAAGGTTTGTAAAATCATCACCCAATGTTACCTAACAACCCATAAGGTTCTCCAGTTTACACTCACTCTGCATACCTAAGACTGCGACTAGTTCCCCCGTTCGTATACCCCTGCCAATTCACAGGACCGACGCATTCTTCGTGTACGTGTGAAACATCACATGCGAGGAGCTTGGCCGAGTGATGTTTGATACCCCGATGTTTCAAAGAAAAACTGGGAAACTCACCTGACCTCACTCGAAAAAGATAGTTTTGAAGGAAAACCCATCAAATTGGGCTAATAGATCTAATAGGTCGGTCGGTGAATTATTCTTATTCTTATAGCATGGTCATTATTTAGTTCACCCACATCGGGAACAAAAGAGTTTCCTTTCCTGATAAAAATCAACCTCTCAAGTCATTGCCACTGAGGGAATCCCTTACTGCAGGACCTCATCTCCTTTAACCCACTGTGCTTGACATTTTGTCTACTTACACTCCAATGGTGTGAAAGACGAATGATAATATAGGTGCTCGGGTATATACATTTAAGAATTCGAGTCCGCCAACTGCCATGTGTTGCATCTCAATTGCATCTTGTTGCATCATCTGTGGAGGTTCAGTTTGCCCAGACATCAAACATCCTAGATGATCGCTCAGATTCTGATGTCAGATGATGGATTTCCACCAAAAGGTAGTTTCAAAGATCAGGGAAACTCGGGCTGGTGCATCGTTTTTATTGTAATTATTATATATCAAGTAGAACCATGATTTAATTATCATTATTGGGAGTAGATTCAGGCAGATCAACCCACTTTCAAGCATCTCAAGCCCAGGGAGAAAAAATCAACCCCATGGCGTCAGGACAACCTTCGTGGCCTAGCAATGTCTACGAGGCTCCAGAGACGCAACCCAAAGAGGGATTACAATATATATATATATAATTGTAATCTGATATCTTTGGATCCTTGCGAAAAACACACACGCAAGCCACATATCCAAGCTGGGAAAAGATTTATTTCGTTCAGCGCTCGTTGAAGAGGCCGAGAAGGTCTTTCTACAAACCTTTGCTAAATGTCCTGAACTCTGCACAGCATGGGCGACCCAGTGCCAAGCGTGGTGTGGGTTTGGGTGCCTTTTGTGTGTGGGTTTGGTTGGTTGGGATGACTTGGACGTCTAAGTTGATGGTAACCAGGTAGATCGCTTTCTCCCACGAAAGATTGAAAATAGAACTTGAAAGAAGGAACCCCTTGGATATCTTCGGAGATGATTCCGGAAATTCGAAATCATAGTCCTTTCAACTTTTGGGGTGGCCTCACCCAAAGCGTCTCTGTGCTGAGGCCTTCTATGGAAATGAAGCCTTTTGTGAAAAACTTCTCATGGATGCTGTGAATGCCTACGAATATGGTGTGCCGAGAGCTCAAGCTTTGGAATGACTGTCAAGTCGTTTGATGTACGGGTTGGCTCGACCAGTGAGGAGAGTCTGTGATATACGGGTTGATGGACAAAAACATGTACGGTACATTATACTCAGACCATCTTGAAATGTTCTCTCATTATTTCTTGTTTGCGATTCCCCCCTGCTCCAACCTTACAACTTAGATCACTTGGGTGACTAGAACGATGACAGCCTGTAGCCTCTTTTGCATTTTCTCCGGCCTTTTTCCACCCACCGGAGTGAAACGTAAAAGACTCCGGTTGCTCCCGTAAATATTTACGAGCATTTCCGGTGACCCTAAAAAAGCCCAAGCCAGTCCACTTCCTAAAATCCCCACTTCAAACTCATACTCAAAACTAGAGATTCACATCGTCCATGCAAAGAATCCCATTTTAAACTTACCAAGCCTGTTTTTGATTTTGAAAAAAAACTGCCTCCAAACCATTGGAGTCTTGTTTTTAAACCTTGGCACCTGGTCATCTCTTGGCTATAAAATCCTTCCAAGCCTTTCTGCCATGGCACCTGTCGCCAAACCGAAGGTCAGAGGATGCGCCAGCACATACGCAGTTCAGGACAGCGAGGGCGGTTAGCTTTTAGCTTTCTTTTTGGGAGTAGATGTGATGTGAAGTGAGATGTTTCTTTGTCAGCCAAGAGTATCCAGTTGCAGCCGTATATTTTTTCACATTTTCACATGGGAAGTTTCCCTGTTGTTTCTTCACTTCGAGGTTTTGCAGCTTGGTGATGGGGAAAATTTGAGGAGTTTCTTTCAGAGGTTGTTGGTGTGACGTAAAATTTAGGTCCCTCCTTTTTAGGTGGTGGTTTCAAAACAATTTGTATGCTTCTCCGGACCTGCGAGATGATTGAAGTTGACAAGAAAGGGAAATGCTTCATAACGATAACGTTTCACTGAATTAAAACCACCGCTTTGAATAGGTTTGCAACTACGCAATGCCAGAAGTATTGGACCCCCAAAATTCACATTACTTCAGTATATACAATTCATACCTGAGAGTTTTGAGATCCTTTGACCTGCTGGTATAGGCAGCGTGTGATAGATCCGTCTTAAATGGAGACGTGTCTATATTCAATTTGAAGAGACCCGACCCACACTGGAGTGCCCATTTCCGTAAGGTTATCCATTCCATGGTGCAGATTGATGTCTGAATACATAATTTTTGTCCAGCAAGGCAGTAGAAACACAGGCTAGTATGGGCTGTGACGTTCATTATTATGAGTGGGAAAGATTTTTATTAATTGGAACAGTTTCATATTGCGGGGAACTACCGGGTACAGCCTTCCAAAATAATGAATGAAGAACAGAATCTATTGCGGCTTGAACACTGACGAATATCTATATGTCTATGTTTATTTAGCTGGTTAGTGACCATGCTCTAGCTCTACGGGTCAAATCTCTACAGCTTCGCCATCCAGTGGTACCTCATGTATCACCAGAATTTGGGACCAACCCGAAGCTTGCAGTTACTTGGGTGTCTCCTTAGTAAGCCATCTGCCTTTGATGCCAGGATGAATAGTCCCTTCTGGGAAGAATCTTTTCGAAACAAAGCAGCCGTTGGAGCTGCAGAGGTGGCAAGAGGGATGACTTCACCTCAGTGTTTATGGCAATCGTCCCTCGTTTTGGGGTCCGCCGTCCGCTGTTCCGAAATTCCTGATACATTTTCAATTTCATCATAATGCTAGTTTCATTGAATAACCATGAGCAGGAGAAAGTGGTCTATGAAGATGCATTTCCTGTCTCCCTATACAAGAAAGTGATATTTCTTTGGCTAAGTCTTTTTGATCTAGAACCATTCGAATATAGAATGGCACCATCACCAAAAAGAAACTTCTCTCAAAAACTGGATTGACGGCTTGACTTTTGGTAAACACATGCTTCAAAAGCGAACACCAACCTCCCTTTTTGCAATTTTTTGCAGGCATTTGAAAGGTGCTCAAACGTTCGCCAGCACCACCGTCGGGAAAAACCGGCACGAAACTATGAGGGTCGTGTGGTTGGTCGCCATGGTGCAGCTGGTGAAGGGCGACATTTTCTCCCTTCCAGCATTGCCTTATGAGTGCCCTTGGGGGTGGAACATCAATGAAACATGACTTTGGAAACATCTTGGAAACAATAATGAATGGAAAGTCAGCAACTGGATACTTAAAGGACCAATTCACAATTCCATGAGGTGAATGTAGAATAGTATAAACAGCTGCCGTGCACCTGTAGTCACCTACCTACAGGTGTCATGTACTTCACTTCACTTGGTGATATTGGGAATCACGTATTGAATGTGTTTTTTGTAGCATTTCACTCGGTCAAGCCGAACAAAAAGGTACCAGATGACAAAAAGAATGCTGTTGTAGGGATTCTCCAGGGGGATTCTTGCAAAGTCGGTTTATGATTCTTGTTTTTTCAATCCTGCGCAGATTTCTTTTAAGTGAAGCCTACTGGTGCCAAATCATAGCAACACCAGGTGCCGAGGACGCAAGAGGTATAGCTGGGCGTGTATACACATATATATATAATACTATATATAATATACACATACATGTACCGTACATATTTATTACATGTTTTACCTTTGCAGGGCACTTTCATGCTTTAGAGAGAGGGTTTTTGAGGTTTATGAATTGTCATCACTAGTGTGGAAAATCACACTGCCATGAGCTGAAGGTACGATGCCTTGGAGCCTTATATTGATGAGCAGACCATGAGAATACATCACGAGAGTCTCGGAGTATCAAAATGTATCAAATCTGTCAATGCTTTTTCTGAGATGAGGGAATTCCTCTGAGAGCTTCCGGTACCAAAGTTGAACTTAGACAATTTGACAAAGGGAGCCAATGTTTACCAGGTATAGCTTCAATGTAAGGGATCAATCTCAGGTATGTGATCTTACTTGCAATCAAGATGTAATGACATGTGCCATGTGATCCATAGTGAACCAAACTCGATCCCCCTAGTTTGGAGGGCACTTAGTCTTTCAAAGGGCCATGTTTTCACCATCGAAAATTCATCAAGAATTGCTAGGTACGCAGGCATGACGTTTGCATTGCTTCTCATTTGAGCAGAAACAGCCATGAAGCCTTCGTAGTTTTCTTCACGGCAGACTTCGCACAGCCATGGGATACAATGGTTAGACATAAGAAACACCTCGAAGCTTGATGGTTTCCTTTTTTGTTTGGGCGTGAATCCTGAAAACACTTTTGTTTTTGCAAAATCGTTTATCTTGGGGGTTCTAAGCAATTATATGATATGATTCCTAATCTTAATTGTGAGATTGTTGTTATCACACATCTTGATGTCAGGTGATGTCATCCCAAAAGGGTAGTTCAAAAAAAGTGTTCCCTCCTTTGCCTCCTTATTTTAAACTAAAACTCCAAAATTGGAAAATTCTCATCAAATTCAGCCAGATTCAAACAACAAGCACCCAAGGCATCAGTAGCACTGGCATAGGACCGACATCTCACTACTCTGCCGAGCGTCTGATGTGCCTTTTGTCAGGAAGCATCATGCCACCTACGTGGCAGGTTTGAATGCAGCACTTGCAGCTAAGGGCGGCGCCCCGGCGAAGGGTACCTTGGCACCTGAAATCACTATAGCAGTGGATTTAAAACGAGGCAATGGGGTAGTCTCCCCTGAAACTAACATGGCACCTGAAAATGGGTGGTTGGAAGACTAGTTTCCTTTTGGGATGGCCTCCTGGCAGGTGAGATGTTAGTTTCAGGGGGGTGTAGTTGCTAGACTTCTACCATTCATCCAGATTTTGCAAGATATTGACTCACTCAGAAGATAGCTGAGGGACATAAAGATATGCCAATGGCAAAGATCACATTCGAGACTCCAAAATATCACCCCTCCAAATTTCAAAATGGCGATAAAATGTGTAGAATCGAATCTGGTTGCAATGCCTCTCCGGTTTTGAAGATCCCTTTTCGTTCCAAATATTTGTACCCTCCGGGAACTAACATATCCAACCTTTGGAAAAGGAAAGTCATCTTCAAAAGTGCCTTGGTAGGGGATATGTGAATTCCCATGAGGGCATCCTATTTCTGATTCTAAGATCTTGATGGTGGATCTTTAGCATACATCCAGATTCGTTGAAGGTGTCGTTTAGAATCATGTTTCAAAACCTTTGGAAACGATATGCAATCTGTATCTCTCAGGGTACTGGGCTTGGGTAAACTACGTTGGAAAAATTTGGCAAAGGAAGGATAAGGATAGATATATCATCTATAAGTGACATATCTGGGATGTACGTTGTACCCCATTTGCCCGCCATTTGCTGCGTAGGTTGGGAGGTTCTTTCAAACACTTTCAGCTTGTCAGTCTGAATTGTCTTGAACTGACTATTTCTGGACAAATAGGGTACCACAAGGACCCACAGATTTGAATTTTCATATCCCAACAAATTCCAAGCATCTTTGAGGTCATTTTGAGCCACAGCCAGTTATATAACATGAGCATCATGAGAAGACTCCTTGTCAAGTTGACTCGAAGCATCTAAGAGATGATATATGGATTTAGACAATGATGTAACTCTGGAACATTAGTTTTCCATATGTTTCTGTTGTAATATACTGTCAATTAAGAGATGTTCATTTTTTCATGTTATTTTCGGTGTGCTGGAGGGTACAGACACAGCTGACAAACCATGGGGTTTTAGGATATGTTTGCTTCTAGAGGTAGAAACTACTAAATTATCTAATTCACCACTATTCACATATAGACATTGATGACCTTCCACTAATTACAAAGATGCCAATCTCCAGCCCATTGGAACAGGTGACGTGTCCTTCCTCACAGATTTACAGCGTGAAGCTGCAAAAACGTCGCCTGCAATGAGAAACCATGGAGGCGGACATTACAATCATGCACTCTTCTGGGCCACTCGTCATGCAAAAACCCTGGAAAGTTCTTGTAAAAGATCCTTTCCCTTTTTGGGCAGTGATTTCTGTGCCATTTCTTTGCCCAAAAATGATGTGGTTCTTGTTTGTAGCACGAGTCTTTTGACAAGAAAAAACCCTTTACAATACTATGCAATGCTTCTGCGACCACTTCCATGTCTTTTAAGACCAAAATGGCCGACAGTTTGGCCATAGCACTTGCCTTGCCTCGCAAAAACTATGGCAGCTATAGCAAGCACACTGAGTACCAACCTTTCGAAGCAAATGATGCTTAAGAGCGGAAGCCTTGAAATGGTAAGAATCATTCAGATTTAGTTGAATCACTGCCCAGACAATCCAAACTTGAATATCTATATTTGGGTTGTTTCGCTGTAAGTAACGGTCTCATCATCCAACATATCTCCAAATGGAATTTTGGTGGTTTCCCAGTGTTTTGCTGGCGTTCGTAAGTATGTGAGTCTCGTTGTAAGTATATTTATACATACGAGTTTGATGGCAGGTTATTATGTGGATGTGGGACGGGCTTAGCATGTGGCTAGCAATAGTGGGGTTGTAACCTTCATATACCTATCTAATATACGCGGATTGAGCCCCAGCTACTGGTTGTCACAATAGCAGTAGCAGTAGTATTAATACAACAGAGCAAGATGAGCAGTAGTAGCTGTAGTAGCAGCAGGAGTAGAAGGAGGAGTAGCAGAAGGAGTAGCGGAAGCAGTAGCAGTAGCAGAAGCAGAAGCAGTAGTGGCAGTAGTAGGAGAAGCAGAGGAAGCAGCAGAAGCAGCAACAGCAGCAGCAGCAGCAGTGATCACCAATACCAAGTATACCCCCACTTCCTAGTGATAGTACTGATGGATACTGATAATAATTATATATCCCTTTTCTTCAGTGGTCGATCACTCATCACCCTGGGATCATTCAGAATCTTGGTTTGCGTGGACGCATGCAGCAACTCCACATCCATGAATGTACTCTATTGTCAAAAAAGTAGGTGGGCACAGTTAGACTAGGCCACTTGGTTGATCGTGGAGTTTCAAATGCAGCGCACTAAAAAGTTGTTCAGTTTGTAGCACAAGCAACAACATTTTGGCAAAGATTAACCCTTATTACCCATCCAAGAAAGGCCAACCCTCCTCCAAACAACCAAACTACCAACTACCCCAAACTGCCAAAGCGGCTGAGAGGTGAATTTGGCGAGTGCCAGCAGTCCATCAGAGCCTAGTGCTGACTTGGGTGCAGCCATCGATGATCGCTTCGGTGTCCTGATGCACCGGTGGGGATGGCTTTTTTGGTGAAGCTTGGTTGATCTGACATTTTGAAATGGAGGGAAGAATAAACCTGGCCCCAAAAATGGAACTGTGATTTATATACATGTAAATATTTTGATATATATATATATGTATCCATTGTTTACTGATCAAGAGATGGCAAGTATGGGCAATAGTTTTTCCAACAAATTTCAATCACAATGTCTTGATAGTGAGACAAGATTTTCACCTTCCAGCTGTTGAAACTGAGAAACAAGTTCAAAAGGCAGGGCTTGCCCCAGCCTCCATAAACCTGTGGCTTTCTTGGAGCCAAGGGCCAAGGACCTTCGTTTTTTTTTGTCGATGTATTGACCTCTTTGTAGTCTAAGTTATGCACCTTTTCCGTTAAATAGTGAAATCTCCAAACAACTAAATCATTTCCCCCACCAAAAAAAGACACATGCAGCTTTCCTTGTGATTTTTCTCAGAACAACTTTGAGACTTCAGGACCGGATATTCACGGCCTTGGAAATACCCAAAACCGGTCCACCCGCGCAACGACGATTTCACTCAGGCAGTTTGGATGGTCTTAAAGAGGTGCCCCGGACGATGGCGGAGCGACAAAAACTGCGGAATGAAAGGGTCACTTTTGAAGTGTGTGCTCTTCTGTATCAAATGAAACGGCAACCAGAATTTTATGCCAGTGAATAGTTTGTTTTTACAGTACTTCAGTTCCAACAGCTGTGCACCCAAGAAGGTCCAGAATTACAAAATAAGTTTAAGATTTTAAAGGTGTATGTAGCAATGTATTCCAAAAAGTCAACTTCAGAACCTTTGGATTTTTGCTGTTTTTTATCCATCCAACAATTTTCCATCAATCATATCTGCAAGGCCTTCTCCAAAGTGGCATTGAGTCGCTTTGGGAGTGGCTGGGCATGGCTGGGTGTGGCTGACGGCGTGTTGAAGGTCACGTCCACGGCCAACCAGGAGCGTTTTGGGTTTAAAGGGGAAGACAAATTGGTTGTGCAACAGTGGGCCCTGTGGAAGGCTGGTTGGAACTGGGTGGAACTCCCAACTGTTAACCAATCAGATATCTCAGTCAAGGTTTCGTGCAATGCCACCAGTGGGTCTTGAAAGTCTACTGGTTCAACTGTGAAAAATTTGGATCTCCTAAAAACAATGAAAAAAAGGTACCAGGGGGCCTGTGGGGGGTTGTGTTGATGGCCCAATCCTGTGAGTAGTTGAGGGTGCTTGTTTTATCCTGATGATTGTTGGTAACATTATGTAACATCCAGGGTGTAAAAGTGCAGGCAGCCTGGCCCAGCTGGAACTAGGTTTTGATGAGATGCTGGACTTATGTTGGTGCAGATATGGCCCAACTGATGGAATTTCTTTCAGAGGGCAGTAAAGCTGGACGAGTCGAGAATGTAACAAGATATCACGTAGCGCTATTTTTTTTTTGCATGCCATTTCGATCTGGATTTCACTATTGGTTTCTTCAAGTTTCAAGAAACAGTCTTTGTGATCAATTTTTTCTGGCAAAGTTGGCTTTTGCCACTGGTGCGGAGGACAATCCCTTGATGGAAGGCGCTTGTTTTTGTGGCTGTGGGGCGTGGGTGGGTGATTTCATGGTGACCCTAGTGTTGGTCAACCAATGTCTCCCTGACATTCCCCACAAAGAAAGGGTACTGTAACAATGGGGTATGAACCACCATTCTCCCGTAAACAAGGATGCCTTTTTAAAGTCTTCTTTGTGGAAACCGGACATACTATTGGTACCAGAGGTTAGTTTAACCCGGGATGGAAAACAATCCCAATGATGCCAGGATTTCCGCTAGTGTGGAACAGGTGAGCTTGGGTGTTTTGGAACACTGAGAACTTGGAAACCAGGTGGTTTTTGGGTTTCAAGTATTTTTGAACTCAAATATGTTCACCCTGATCCTTGGTGGAAATGATGCAATTTGACTTGCCGATATTCTTTTGAAATGGGTGGCTTACCCACCAACTATTTTTTTGTTGTTGTTTCGCTACTTCATTTCGTGTTTGTGTATGAAATTTTGAGTGTTGGCAGATGCCCTGATCAACTCTTTGGACTGAAACATTTTGATATTCAATCTGATGATTTTTGAACATCGAACTTCAGGCCATGTGAGGAGGTTTCTTTTTGGGCTGGTATCATGTGGCCACAGCCTTTTAAGCTTGTGCTTCAGATCTGCATTTCAGATTTAATTGGAAACCTTAGTGAAATTGGCAAGCATGAAACCTATTTCCAAAATGACGCAAAACAAGAAGGTGAAGAACATTGAAACGTCTTCTGGTCTTTGGGTTTTCTGGTTTCGTAGGAAGAACTGCGTACCTCGCCGTGGCAGGTTTAGATTACCAATTTGAAAAGATGATCTTTGGCCTTGTTAGAACTTGGGTGGTTGGTAGTGATGAGCCCAGATTGCTTTTTGTTTGATTTTGTCAGTGGCTAGTTCAAGACCGTGGTTTACTACTATCCTTGCAAACCTTTTAAAGGCACTTATTGTTGATGATGGTCCAATCCTGTGCTCACGTGGGTTGGTGATGTATCATAATTCGATCAACACGACACATGAAGAACGATGAGCATCCTGCAGACAAATGTCCTGTTGATCAGTGTGATTATCCAGCTATGTTTGTTCCGTTTACTAGAGAAGGTTTAACATCCGCTGTAGCATAAAGCAGTGCATCGCTGCCTTTTGAAGCATCTCTGGGGTCCAACGGATTGAAGGATTCAAATTTTATGTTTCAATCCCATGCGTTTTTGACGTCCATTTTTGCAGATACCAAACAAAGGGAGTCGTTGACAGATTCCGCTCTTTAGATATAACAGCTTTGAAATGTGAAGGATATCCCAGAATACTATTAATCAGGAGAAAATTAGCAGCTCAGCAGAAGTCAGATGTGTCCATCATTTATGGAATCTGAGCATTCTTTCTTTGCCTTTGCGGAGTTCTTTTTGAGCTATGTGTATTAGCCATTATTTTGATGTCAAATAGATGGCGCAGCCTTGAAACAGTTTGTTGGTACAGCGTCTATATAAACGCCAATACATAGGTAACGCCCCCATTCCCTGGTATAACGTGAACTTTCCATTTCCATCCAACTTGTTGTAGCTCAGGTTTTCATCATCAGCATTTCAGAAACCCGAATCTTCAGCAAAGTTTGGTTCTTGTCGATGATTTTTTCCAATGACACTGGACCAAGGATTCCGATTTTGGGTTTAGATGTTTGGGAACATGCTTACTGTCTCAAGTACCAGAACCGGCGTGCAGACTATGTCAGGGAACTCAGTGTAGCCGTTAGCATCGGTTGTGTCAAGTCGGTTCATGGGGTGATGCGCATGTTAGAACTTTGCAGGAAAATGTGTGGATAGTCATTTAAAGTTCATGCGACACTTTTGCAAATTTAGCTTGTAGTTCGTGATATTTGCTCAACATATTTGTATAGCTGGTCATTTCTGGTTCATTTCCACATTTCTGCTTTACATGATTTCATTTGATGGTATGTTCTATGCATCATATCCTTCAACTTCAACTCGAAGATAACTCAATACAAGAATGGACGCCAAAAAGAGAAGCTTTGACTTTCACCCTTTCATCAGTGTATTCAGTGTTCGCCCACGCGCGAACCTGATTTGCCTACTCGTACATCAAAGTCAAGCAATCATTGTCCAACACAACGGGGCACTTCAGAGTTTCTTGACGCGGACATTTTCCAGCAATGATTCCTTAGATATTTTTTTTGGTCCATATCAAGTGGATATGCAGGTAAAGTAAACATGATTACACATGTAATCATACTGTATGATCTTGCAGTATTAGTTGGACTTGATCTTTTGAAGCTGCTACGTCAGCCGATAAAACCCCTCTTCACCAATACTGGAATTGATGAATTCAATCTTTTGCACTTGCACACTTTGTATATCTTTCGTTGTGATTACGTATGTTTTGCAGTTATCATCCTTTGGGATGAAAACATTTCGTGTTTGATGGATTTTTATTCAGCCTGCTTGTCGCCTGTGCTGAAGCCAAAAAGCACCGCCACGTTTTGTTGTTCAAGGTCAACGCCTTTTGGAGCCTCATCAATTGGAAAAAGGTCCCAGCCTTAAAGATCCCGAAAAAGACTTCGGTTTTCTCCTGTCGATCGTTGATTGGGTTGGTTAGTTGTTCTTTTTCTGGAGGGTTATCCGGTAGGTGATGGTTAACGGTTAGAAGCCATCTTGGAACTGGAATATCTAACAACTTGGAGAGTTATGATGTTACAGACGGTATATTCAGCTCATTAACTGACGGAGAGTGAGATGATCACAATAGTCCCATGCCAAAACCCTTCTGGTTGAGTGTGTTGGGTAGTTAGATTCGGGGCTTCATTCACACTGGATATTGCTTAGCATATTACATGCATCTATCATATCACAAAACTCCAAATTTCGATTTTGTAATTGGCTAATTTCGGAGTACTGGGTACTGGTACTGATGAGCAATGTCAGCATTCCGCGAGGCAAACCAAGCGTGAAGGAATGCGGTCAAAGTAGTCTATTATCCAGCCATAAGAAAATCATAATGATAAGTATACGTATGTTATTGTATTATATATCCCTTTTAACTTGATATATTATCAGACATGACACACTATCATTTGAACCTTGAAGCATGTTCATCTCAATTGCCAGTACCTGAAGCATGTGTAACATCTAGTTCCCAAGTCCATCATCCATCAGTATTTTCCGCAGTGAATCAATTCAACTCGGAATCAGTTAGAGATTTTTAGGTCAGTCGCAACTACGAGGAATATGCGAAGAAAGGTGCAGCCACGGATGGTGAACGTGTTCTTTTTGCACTGCTTGTGACTCACGGCTCATTGTTGTTTGCCCGAATTATTCCGAAAACGGATGAATCGACCATGTTTTTGGCAGAAAGAAATGTTGCAGTATATACAGTACAATTTAATACCTATAGTCATGCAAAAGTTCCATCTTGCCTATACGGTCCTATATATTTTATAGTATCCATTTTTACAAGGATAAAAAATTGGTGCTTTATTTTCCAGGTTGGCTTGTCATCCTAGTTGGGAAAATTGCAAGATTTTCCATTTTCAGTATATAACACGTATGTTCATGCCAACAAAATCAAAGTAACCCGCCTATGCAGTGTAATTACAAGGTACTGTTCCGCGCCAACATGCCCATGTCCTAGAAAGTCCCACGGTTTTGGATGCTGTTTCCTCTCTTGCAGTTGGTCAATGTTTTATTTCGGTTGTTTAGGGATGATGACCGTTTACTGGGAAGAGCTTTTCACACTAATACCCGTAATACCCCATTGACATCCATTGATATACAATCATTTACATCGATTTACTGCCGGATTGAGTAAGTGTACGATCCTAAGATCCTAATATACCCGCATTGATTTCCGTGCATGGTTTTTTGTGCCAGTGATGAACCATTGATGCAATGGCATCCAAACAGAGCATACGGTATTCCAAGCCAACAGGAGATGCCCAATACCCTGAGCTGTTTCTGGAAATCGGTCAAGATAACCACGTTTTGAACCAAAGTGGATGTGAAGCAACACTTAATTTCCTTAAATCACTGGAAAACAAAACATTCGGACCGTTTTTCAGTTGTTTTTTCTGATTTTTTTCGATGCAGCAAATTTCCTGGAAGTGGTTCAGAAAACAAGTGAATTTGTTTTGGCGTCCCGTTATTTTTTAGACACTCGCACATTTCCATCAGATCTTTGCTGGGTACAACCCATCGATTGTTTTTTTTTTTTTGCGAGGCAAGCCAGTCCCTCCGACCACTACTGGCAGCCGGAACGCTCAGACAAGGGGGTTTGTACACCTCCAAAAGTTACTCCCCCAAAAACAAGATGAAACTTGAATTCAAACAGTAGTGGTTTCAAATACTTCTTATTCTCAGCCCTACTTGGGAAAATTTACCTAGTTGACTAATATTTCTCAGATAGGTTGCAACCACCAGCATATTATGTTTTCATATGTTTTCTTGTTTTCAACGCCTTCGCATTCTGGGATTTCTGGTTCCAAAACTTGGTTTAAACCTTTCGGAATGGCACTGCCCGAGCTTCATTGAAATTCAGCTACAGCTAAAAGTGCTTGATTTTCAAGGGACAACCATCTTTAGACTGAAAGGTACAGTGAACATCCTGCCTTTCGAACTTGAATGGTGTGAGTGTTGCTTTAAAAACTAGGGACGTTCATTGCCAAGAAAATATCACGGGGGAACTTTAATTGCAGGTGTGAACGGAGGCCTTGAAGTTCGGGACCAAACAAATACGCAGGGAATCGTTTAATACTGACATTCCCATATTATCGTTCTATGTGTGAAATACCCCAGTTATCCACTGATCACTCAGCTTGAGGATGAAAGACATATGGACATGTCCCGTAGTGTGGCTCCACATCCCCAGATGAGAAGTTGTAGGGTGGTTCTTGCTACCCGCTAACAGTTGAAGGACGAAATCGGATATTTCATCAAGAAATGCCAGTATTTTGATGGTCTTCACTTGGCAAGATGGGTGACTTTTTTGCTATCTTAGATTTCTAGATTTCTGGAGGGTATAGACACTTTTGAGTCTGAGCCCATTGATTCTGTACATGTGATGCTCAAATTGGTCAGACGTTTATCTGAGTTGGCCCATCATTCTGGGAAGACGACTTGATATCACTAAGACTCCCAAAGGTTGGTAGGGCCTGGATTCGGGGGAGTATAACATAGTATAACTATAACTTTGCAAAACTGGTCCAAAGTTTCTGAACTTTGGAGACAATTTGAAGTATTTTGATTTTAAGTCACCCAGATCCTTGTGGTGAATGACATCACACTGGCACTTGGTATTGGTAGCACACATCTACCAAACATGTATAGTTTTCATTATGATTTTCAGCAAAAGGGAATCAACACCACAGTCTAGTGAAGATCAGATTGTTCAAACCGATTTCTGGAAACCTTCTATTTGTTTTCTTTTGTTTTCTTATTCAACCCCCTTTTCGTTTTAGAGTGCGTAATCAACGGATGATGTCAACTTCTTACATCATGACTCCGGGGTTGGAATCCAACGGCTTGGCGGCTCTCTGTTTAGGTGGCCATGCCCTGGAGCTTTAGTGGTGATGCCTGCCACCAGGAAGATCTCAGTGCAGCACCAAAATGGCAACGAAAACAAACATTGAAATTTTTGATCAATTCAGTTGAATGTATGATTATAACGTGCAAAACCGTGTTTTCAGAAAATCAATTGTTTTTGATTCGCCGATGCGGCCCAACCAAACAAAGGATGCAAGATTCCCATTGTATTACTGGAGTTTCGCACACTGAGTGCCAATCAGTGCTCCTTTGGCCTGTCTTTCCAAAGTTCCATTCTGATTGAAAGCCCTAACCCTGACAATACGGCAAGAGATCAACGGGTGCCATGTACAGTTCCCGTCAGACAACAAGATCTGACATTTCGATTGGATTTTGCCATGAGCAAGCAGAGCGTTACGTCATGTCCAAACGATCGACTAGGTTTTAGAGTGACAAGATATTCACCCGCAATGCTGGTCCAATACCAATCTGTTTACTTTTCTAGTAGTTGGGTTCAGTATCCAGTGGCAGCGTGGGAGAAGGAGGCCCACCCAACGCAACTCGTGAAATTGGGGAATCAGCAGCTGCAACCAGTAAACACAAGGGCGATGTATTTCCGCCCAATGACAAGCGTGAGAATCTCTACAAAAGAGTCATGTGATATATATATACACATTATTTATAGAGATACTAATAATTATGATATTATTAATATCATTATGATATGTTACTGTTTGCAGAACTTCCCCAGCTTTGTCGAACCCTGGAGGCTTTATTTGGGAGCATGATCAATGGAGCAATTGGGATCATCAAATTCCACACCTGCAAATTCAGTATGCCAGTTTGTCATGGCAACGCCTTACTATCAAATATTGGAGTCCCCAATTTCTCAGCCAATTCATGACTTGTCATTGATATCTCATGAAATTTCTGGAGATAGAAGATGTGATATAAGTTTGTGTTTTCGACATGACAATAAAGTATTCACTGGACGTAAAGATTTCTGCTGTTCATGTTAGTCGGAAGCTTGGTATTTGAACGACCAACCACCCCAGCGGCGAGGGTTTCTGAAAGCCTACCAGCTGTGAACAGAAACGGACACGTTGTGAGAAAATGGAGATGTTGAAAAGTGTTGCTCAAGATGAAATCACAAGTGAGCAGTGACAACAAAGATCCTGGTTTTGTTTGGACTATAGAAGGGACGTCTACTATCAATATTAGTTTCAGCAGGGGTTATACGAATCCAGTTTTTGGAAATCTCGACGAAACAAGACGAAACAACCGCAGTGGAATGGGACAATGATCTGTTTTTGGTGCTCAATCGGATCTTGGCTATACTTTTTCGCCATTCTACTCAGCAAAGCACCCCTGTCCAAACACAGCACATTGGATTCAATTGATCAGAAAAACTGGATAAACAACTCAACCAAACGAAAAGAAAAGTCCCAGGAATCCACCAAAACCACCCATCCTTTTTGACCTGTTTGAGGTGGTGCGCCGTCTCGCTGAAGTGGGTCCCAAGTTGTTGGATCCCAATTTGGGGACGTTTTTGGGGACGTTTGTTGGAACGTTCTTTCGTTGGGGTTTGTTTTTGGCATGATGTACAGTGGATCACCAAAATTTGTTGAAGCATAGCAGGGGTAGATCTAGGGTATGAACCAGGTAACAACGAAGTGATTAGAAATTGTTTCTGGACCATTGACAAAGTTTCTGGAGGGGAGGGGAGTGCTTTGCATGTGCTTGGCAATCCATAATATGTTCCAGGTGTCAATTTTATACGATTTTAAGCTGTATAATCAAAACGCAACTATAGATGATAACGTTGATAGCGTTCAATTGTTTTCTTTTTTGGCATGTGAGATACCTCGATTCTGACAAAAAATCGATTGACAGAAGCAGCCAGGAACGGATAGGTTGTTTGAATGAAGACCGACTTGACTGTAAGGTTGTTACGAGAGTTACTTACCTGACATGACTGGCCATCAGAGGATAAAGCACCCGGGTCACAAGTAAACGCATGTTCCACAGCAGTTTTGTTGGTATTTCTCAGCTGTCCGTCGGTGGCTATTCATCGGCTTAAATATTGGTAATATTCGAGCACCAAAACCGTGGTTGTTTGGGGTAGAGGATCTTGCTGCCCAGCTACTAGTACATGGTGATTATGCAAGCAATTCTGAGGATCCCTATGAACCAACTAGTATAGGGGAATCTACTTATTGGTTTTGCTGCCACTGCTAGTTAATCTATGTACGTTTTCACAAGCATCACTTCCTCTTTTCTTCCTGTACAAATATACCCTTTTTGTGTGTCAACTGCGTGTCTGCAATAAACAGTCTAAGAGTCTGGTATGAAATTGTTGGGGTTTATGTCATTTTAGATCTTGGAAGCTTCTACTGTCTGTGGCTGCTGACCATCAAAAGACCACGCCGAGGTTGGTCCGATGATGTTCCATGATGCCCTGCCACGATTCGAACGTCTCACCCGATTTGAGCACCGATGAAATCGGCAGAAAAGTTGGATGACATGAATGACCTTGACGTCAGGTGGTGGATGTTTGCCCCATAGGGGATTGGTGCGTTTTGGGATTTTGAGGAATCCTTCATAGAATGTGGTTATTTCATGTTATTCCCAAACAAAAGGGGGGGGCCAGTTGGTGGAAGGTCATCATTCAACCACGAGATTCGGATTGTATTTCAGAAATATGACCTGTTGACCTCTTGTCGTCATATCTCCTGATGTGGTAGTCGAGGATGGTTGAAATACTGCCTTAAGAAGGTATTTGGAAGTCTATTAAAAGACAGTCTAGGTTTTTGAAATATTCAAGATGGCAGCCAACTCTTAAGAATGTCATTGAGAATGTCTGCGCAAAGACTCTTGAGATTTGTAGGTACGCTTGTAGTTTCATCTCTGTTTATCCATGTTTATCCCATAAATTCTTGAAGATCTTGAAGGCTTTTACACCTTGGTGGTTCACCCCCGGTGGTTCACCGCCGTGCTGCAGCCATTTTGTGTTCTGTCAACTCTGGTGCTTCCATGCCTAAAAAGTGGAGAATTCTGCTGGCAAAAAGTTTGGTGACACAAACAACAAATCCTATAATGAATCCTGCAGAGCTAGCAATTTATTTTGAAAGGCAGTTGCAAAACTCAACATTTCACATTGTTTTGGGGTCATGTATTTATTCCGCATGTGAACTTGCCCCACTTTATGCCGCATGCCTCCACTTTATTTTTGTTTCAACGGTGGGTGCCTTGTTTCTCAGCTCACCTGTCGCCGTGTTTCGCCCATGGCAGCTGTGCGAAATGGTGCGATCTGAAATTTCCTTGGTTGATGAGCATCAATTCGATCACCATGGACCAGTTGAGATGCCAAAAGATCAAGTGGCTATGGCTCAATACTTTTTTGGCTATGGGCTGTGGCTGAAATGTCACACATTTTTCATTCAGTAGGTGAGCCAAAGCACCGGGAAAGCTTTGAACAACCATCCAAATAAGCTCAGCTTTTCCAATGGATTCGTTGAGACAACCAAGTGACTTGATGATTGTACAGCCAAACTGTACTGAGTACGGTAAGAGTTCAACAGCGAGAATCATCCCCACCTAAAAAGACCATGTATTCTGACTATTATACTCCGGGGTTTTTATGCGAGGATGGACTACTGTAGCAGTTTAGTCCCTGAAATAATTCCGATACCGCGAAACAGCTAGTAGTTTAGTGGAAAACACGTGCATGTTTGTTGCCAACCAGTTCCAACTCCAGGGCGAGTTGACTATGTGGTGTGAGTCCCACAAAGCAGGACATTCCCAGTATGGTACACATTCGGTAGATAGCTATAGAAAGTCCACCATGAAAGCAGATGTACTTGGCTTTTCAGATCCAACCTCAAAAGGCATTTCGTTTTTGGGATTTGCCCTTTGATTTCAGAGGTTTTCCAGGTAGGTAATTGTGTCAGAGCTATGTCTCTCCACGAATCAGACCCTGATAAACGGAGGATGGTAAAAATGGAAGATGATATAGATCTTATGGGATCCATGGGACTGGTATATTTACCGACATTTAGTTGATAATTATTACACTATGGTATATAAATGTAGGTAAATGTAACATACATCGATCCTGTGGGAATTGGAATACTTGAGTCATTCAAAAACAATTGATCACGAGGTACATTACATACTTATACATCCATCATGATAATCACCATTTTTTCATGTCCGAATCAACAAAAACATTCCCATCAAAGAACTCTTGCTGTTTTCTCTTCAGGTGCTCCCTGCCATGTGTGTGGCTTCTGTTGGTTTTTTACTGCTAAGAGCAGCCTCTATGGTCTATGCATCGATCACAGAAGAAGATGAAGGCTCGAGCTCCGCGAGATTTTTGCCGAAGAAATACCAAATGATGAATTTGTTGGAAATCTGTTAGCATGGTCCGTTGCTATAGGTTAGGTTTCAAAGATTTAGATATTTTTTAAGGGTTTTATTCTTGGGGAAATGATGAAATTACATGACATTTGACGAACATCATTCAACTGGGTTGCAACCACAAACTAGATTGGAGTCCGGAAATTTCATGCAGTGCTTTTTATTGGATCCACCATGATCCACCCCGCCGTGTGAGTTACAACGGGACATCTGATTTAAGGGAAATCCAGGTTCCTAAATTATTGTCCTGTAATTTGACTAGAGATGTGGAGCTTCTTTGATTTTTCATTGCTATCCTAACACACTCTCCATGGTATTTGAAGACAGGACTGGACAATGTAGAGTTTTTGGATAGTTTTGTATAATCAACAGTATGTAGTACAATATACGGACCGTATGTTTGCTAGATTTTCCTTCCATACGCATGGAGTTGGATTCCACATCAACAAGCGGCACATTGACGAATCATGCTGGCGATCGCCCTGGCTTTATCCGCTTGATCTTGGTGAAGTGCAGGTTGATGCTCAGTCACGAGCACTCACCACAACAACAACAACAACAACAACAACAACAACAACAACAACAACAGCAGCAACAACAACAACAACAACAACAATAGAAACTTGTTATCAATAACAAGAAGAAATAGGGGGTATATCTCTATGTAGATTTATGTACCTATGTGTTGAATTTCTAAAGTGTTGTTTCCTTCATGGAACTCCCAAAATTCTCTCCTACCCATTCTTTCCAGTTTATCAGCTCAACTACAGGAGAGGTGGAAACAACGAAAGCTATCCCCAAGGGCCTACCGTTTTTTGTGGGTGCGATAGCGACTTGGAGTAACAAAGGAGGAAACTGGGAGCTTTAGAGACTTTGGTTGAATAACCAAACCCCCAACACTAACCATGAATTCAGTGTGGAGGTTTTGCTTGGCGGAATTATATACATTTACCTTCAGGATATTTTTTCGCTGACATTTTGGGTTGGTGAATTCTGCTGTACAGAATTCACCCCCCCAAAAAAACAACCCCAACTCAAACCACACTGGAAGAGTGTTCACAGAGGGCAATTTACAGTCCAAATGTTTTTGAAAGCATTGAGGTTGCTTGAATTGAATGATGGTACTGGTGCAAATGACTATATAGTTTAGTGTCTCGGAAAACTAACATCTCCCCTAAAAGGGGCCATTTCAAAGCAAGTAGTCTTCTTCACAATTTTTCAGGGCACATCTTAGTTTTCGGATGTTTTCGGGGGAGTATTGACTTTTTCGAAGTAGGGCTATTCCACCTGGAAAAGGGTTAAAATCACCACTGTTTGGATCACTGCAATCATCGTTCTGATGGTTTCCATGCCTTTTGGGATGATGGATTTCAGGAGCATATGCCAGACTCATCTGAAGTAAATTCGACGTAAATAGTGGTTTTAGAAAGAGAAATTCTCCCATAATTTAGGACCTGACTTCGGGTTGGTTGGTGTATATACTATTGTATTGATATGAAATTTTGAACTTAGGTCACCCAGAACTTGGCAAAATGTGAGAGAGCTCTGACAAAGGGTCGGAATTGGCTATGAGCCATGCGCCTAGTATTAGTAGTTCACTGGGTTCGCGAGAAGCTGTGTTCCCTATGGTTGCAAGTTACTGCTCGACTTCTGCCAAAATTTGTTACCATCCAAGAAGGACTCTTCATGGGAGGGCAAGAAATTCGGTTTCAAGATGGAAGGGCATCAATCAGCACTCATAAACTTGCAGCTCAGGAATCAAGTTCTTTTGATCTTTTCGAGGCTTCGAGGACTAGATTCTGAGGAAAAAACAGCAGGATTTTTGACATGAACCAGCCAGTTTCTCCAAAAACACATGTGAGTTTCTTTTTCATGTGAAGGTTGTTTACATCAAACTTTTAAAAGGTATGAGATTTGACATGATCTCGAGGCCTCGACAGTTGGAACAGTTGACACACACACACACAAACGCACACAAGACGCACCAATTTTGCAGTGGACCTGCGTGAATCCTTCTATAGGGTGTGTACAAATCGAACTGCCTGGTTTAGATTGGTTTGACAATCCCAATTTATAAAAAGAAGCCTTAGTACTAGTAGAGCGGAATGTCACAACATTTTTGACCTCCAAGCCTGACCCTTCTTTGTTGGTGCTAAATCATCCAAGAAGTCAGTTGGCAACCTGCGAATTTGTTTTGACTCCATTTGCTAAGGTGAATGTTCTGATGAAGAATCTTAGCTGCAGTCTACCTTCAGACTCCAGAACCTCAAAAACAGGGGACGTAGTAGGGAGATGGAAGGAATCTTCAGGCATCCTGACTTCTGATTGTTTCAATTCAATGTGTTGCTGTTCCGAGTTCAAGTTGGGTGATGAAGCAGTCGTGTTTTTGACGTTGAGTGTTACTCGACTCTACCAAAGGAAGCTCAAGGTTTATGGTACTGTTTGATGTATAAATCCTGCACCTGTAGATGGTGAAATGCCCAACAAAGTACCGTGTTTTGATATTTAGATCGGCGCAACCAGTGCAGGGTTTCGTCCATCAATGGTATTTCTTGATTTCGGTAATCTTTTTTCCAAGGTTTCTAGATAGCCCTGACACCACAACAAATCCTTGCCAAACATCAAGCATTGAATTTCATGAGGGTATGAATTAGAAGACCATGGATTGAGAAGAGACAATATATAATATACGTACATATGTAATGTACATATATATATAATATTGTGATCATAATTCAATACGTACATATATAGATATTACAGTATATGTATTATACAACGTCTATAAATAAAGAATATAATTCGAATAATAGAACATAATTATATATATCACTTTTTAGTCACATTTGACTACATTCTTAGATTATGTACTGCAGTCTATAAAGTTGTCCAGCACTGATTCATTGAAACCACTCATCAACAGCATCTGAGGTTGGGCAGTGCAGCAGGACATGGTTTGCTTGCGATCAATTGGGTGCTTGCAGGTGTTTTTGCTCAACAAACAACGTAGAATGTCATTTTGGTCTTTTACGCTGGTGTCTTTTGAATAAATCTTTGTGAGAAAAAATCCGGTTTCAACAGATGTTTGTGAAAGCTGGAGGGTATTCAAGGCAATATGGAGTTTCAAGGTGTGTGGGTTTTCTTTTAATTGGTTGGTTTCAAATCCCTTGATGAGAGTTCATGCCCACCATGCCAGGAATTTAAGGTCAGAATTGGAGCGCTGGAGCCACCAAATCTTTCAAAAAATCAAAAAAATAAAAACATTATAGGGGCTGGTTCATGAATTTGGTGTATTTGGTTTTACCTAAGGACCTAAGAAGAGTTTATTACACACATTTTTTGGGTGTTTTGCTGTTTTCTTTTTGAAACATCCTTCAACGGATGTTAGGCCTCACTGAGAATTTTGGGAATTTGGGATGCTTTAGAACATGCACGACCTGGTTGGATTGGAGATTCATATCTAAAAAACTCAAGGTATACATGTTATGCTGGTATTATATATTTATGTAGGTGTCATGTTCCACAATCCTGTTGCTTGAAGCCGAATAGGAATTGACTGATTGGGTGACATCATCATTAGGCTATGGGACTATGGAGGGACACTTCCCTTGGCCGTTCTTTAAATCGGACCAAGGTCTTAGAATCACAGATGACAATTTGCCAAATCGTGGGTAAAGTGTTGTAGTCCAAAAAACATGGGAATCTTTGCATGCCGAGAGTATAAGGCCTAAGGTGGTAAGGGATGATAGTAGTTGTGTAGGTCGTGGCAGCAAAGGTTTGCACATATTTTGACGAGCGTTTCTTTTCTTGTCAGTTTCAACCACCAATCAGAGAGCTTCAAGTAATGGAATACAAATCTGTGTGAGAGTGCATAACAGAATGATACTGATCAATAAACTCATGTTTTGTCATATTTTAACCCATATCTTGGTGTTGTAAAAGCCCAAACACATTGCTGACTTTGTTTTTGACGTATGTTTCCTGCATGGTATGATTTTCCCACGGCCAAAGGTGCCGAGCCTGGGATGCAGTTGGTGGCATGCTTCGTTGCTCGGCTTTATGTGCAGTGAAATGTTTGATGCGTCACTGGATGACATCCTGCAAAATGTGTTGTTGTTGTTGTTGTTGCTGCCGGATTGGACTGCCAACACTATGACATAGTAACATAGTATGACACTGTTTCTATTAACTTTTTGGGTTTGAAGTTTGGAGGTCTTTGGACAATTCACCCCGTACACACGGTCAGGTTAAGGTTTTGAAATGGTTTGGAGTAGCAAATCCAGACGCATTGCCATTTCAGGGCCATTTCAGGTGGGTCCACAGTTTGTCCATTCTCATCTTCCTTTGTTGTTTTGTGACTATTATGAGAGCACTGGGCCAGATTTTGGCTTAGGACCTTGACGAATCTTTCAATTCACCTTAAGCTACACAAACCCCTGCAGGAGATTTGGCAAAGCTAAAATTATGCAAGATTTTATAAATTATTTACATATATACTCTCCATCCAACAGTGGTACAGGATGAATCTTCGCATGAATAAGATGAGGTTCTGGTGGCCATCAATACCCACATGTGCCTTGGCCAGCAAAGTGAGTTGCGAGTCGTCATGAGTCTCTAGATCTACTGCAAAATCTGAGGCAAATGTAGGTAATAGACCACTCCGGCTGTCATTTCAGATTGATGAGTTATAGTACTGTTATGATGTGACGCAGAAGTTTTTTCATTTATCAAGGGTTTTGGAGCTGAAGAAGGTTTCCAACCACTGCATGAGAACGGAATAGTAAGAGGCGTTACTAGTTTCAAAGCACATTTTTACGCATCTCATCTATTTGTTTTTGAGGTTTGGTTGATGTTCAAGTGGAACTCATCAAGATATATGTTTGATCTCTTGATAGACGTGTTGTCTCTAGTTCATTCATCCTCGAGACACGAGCCAGAAAGGGGGTTCAGATGAATTTGGAAACCTCTTTTTATGGCAACATTGAAGAAATGGGTTCACGAATAGAAACATCTACACTTTATAGTTAATATAGATATATATCTATATATATATACACATCATAGATGCTTTTGCAGGGCAAATTCACCCCTTTGAACACATGCCTGCAAATCTTACCAATTTTCCAAGGGCAAGCTACTTTGCTGGGGTCCCACTTCCTTTCACCAGCGTCTCCTTGAAGCAGGTTATCCTCCGTGGCGTTGGTGGTCCATTTGCGTTCACTGCTTGCCAGTGTGGCCATTACCTATCAAACTCGTATCAGATTTGACGGCGGGAGATGGGAGGGTCTTTCAAAGAATTCACGTGGGCAGATACAAACATGTGGCTACCTCACCTGGTGGCAAGTAGTTTTTTTAACAAATGCCTCTCTATGGCAAAAGGAAGGTTGATCAGGTGATATGTTCCTTTCTATCGTGCAAAATCAATCTAAACCACTCTTTTGGGAATATGTTTTACTTGTTCCAACCATAATGAAGCAAAATCTACCATCTTGATCCATTTTGGCGATGCCCAAAGTGAGAGGATCAATTGCACATATCAACGCTTTTTCAATCTTCACAAGTAGACTCTTTGATTTTCGGTCGGACCGAAATTTTGACAAACACCAACATGTGCATCAACGGTGGTCAGTGTTCAAAATCAATCTGTGTCCCCGATTTTGTTCAATTCATGTGATATAACATCCACCTAAATCGTAGTGGCACATTTATTTTGTCAGATGTCAGACATCATTCAACCAGCTCCTGCGAGTCTGTAGCCCCAAAAAAACAAATTTTCATCAACAGTTTCGCATGTCAATGGCTGATCCGCAGCTGATCCCTCCCGACAGGCGTAACGCACTTGTGGGGTGCACCTGCTGGAGTCGCATGTTTAGCCTTGAATGGCATCTCCACCTCTATTTTGCTGGCGCATCTCTATGAGAAACCACAGCGCACCATTACATGGCTGGTGCCCTTGGTTAAACGTTGTGGATGGTGAGCGCAACAAAGGGCATACCAGTTCAACATGTGAGACAGGCTTAGCAATTGGTGTTGTTCTAAAAAGTCAAAGGTCTCAAAGGTCGTGTGAGTGTTTTTGGCATTATTTTGTGGCTATAAATTGCAAGTTGTTTTGGAAGAGGCAACAAGTCAGCATAGTCTTTCAGGAGTGTCATAGCTGATCTATAAAGCACGACATTCCCCTTAAAGTCCCAGAAGCCCTTCCGACAAAAACGGGAGTAATACAAAAATTTCTCTCTGATTTGACAGGCATCACAGTATATCCAAGACAGGACCCTAGATTCTCAGGGACATTCGGAAGTGGAAAGGCTGAAATTATTGGTAACACTCTCATAGTAGCAGGGTGCATTTTTGAACAAGTCCTGCCCTAGAAGGCCAGTGGTGAAACGTGTTTGACTATGTCGTTTTCGGATGCGAAGGCACCTGAAACATCCTGAAACATTATTTGGCTGTATGTGATTATTGATCCAGAAGCCAAGCGTAGGCAATGTACACGACAAGATTGTAGATAGATGATAGATGGTTCCAACAACAATTCAGAGCTATTGACTCAATTGACTGTATCAGTTTTTTTGCACTTAAACTTTGTGACATTTTCTGGGATTCACTCGCCAAAGCCGTGTGTTAAGAAAGGGAAAGATGTAGGACCATCCCTAGTGACCCTGGTGCTCCAACTACTTTGAGGCTTTAAGGGTATTAGGGCATACAAAGAAAATTGGAAACCCTATATGTGTTTGAACAGCAAATCACAAGCATCGACCATCGAACAAGGCAACAGCCGGAGGATTCTTGATGTGGGCGAATAGCACCTTGCTGTGCAGATGGATCTGGTCAAAATCGTGAGTGACAGGTGGAATTGCAGTGGATCACTTGACAACTAAGCAGAGAAAGGCAGAACAAAATTGTTTTTCTGCATGCCCACTTCCAACCTTTATGCAGACTTAGAGGCAACTTCAAATCCGTGGGCCTTATGGACGCGGCAACCTGGAAGGCTGGCGTCTTGTGGGGAAAAAACAAGGTGTTTTTTGGTTCGGAATACCCTCTTCCCAGGTTCAACAATTTCCAGCTGTGGAGTCTTTGTTGTGTAGATGGGATTTCTTTTTGCCTTGGGAAAACTGGCCTTCCTCAAACATTGCTGAACCTGAAGAACCTAATCCCAGTACTGTTGCAACTCATGATTGCAGTGCAAGAATTTCAGCCATAGTGTTCAAATGTAGATTGATATAGATATAGAGACAAATATGAATATATGATATACGAATATATAATATATATGAATATATAATATAGGAATATATTTACAATTATATTTATACTACATGTACATGCATTGTGTGTATTTACATATATACATCAAATCATAGCAGAAGATATCACGTCCCCCAACCATGTTTATTCTGTTGCCAGATTTTCTTGTTGCCTTCTAAATATCCCAAAGTCCATACTATCACACACGTCCCCCAAAGCAGAGCATCCAACTGCAAGTGACAGGAGATCACCGAATCAGAATCCGAGCCGGACGCGGCGCTTTCCATCTCAGAGTTTTTAAGGATCGACAAACATCTTGGTGAACAAGAAAGGTATTTGTTATGGAGATGGCATAGGTATACAGTATTTGGTATGCACTGCCACTTTGGGGGTTCGCTTGTTGCCAAGCGCACCACCTCTTAGGACCCACAACAAAATACATGTGTATGTGTGTAAATCTTTTTGTGACATTACTTTTGAAACTTCCAGCTATTCAATTCACCTTGTTTCAATATATTGACTAAGCGTTGCTTTGCAGGGTCTATTGGTTTGAAATTGGAGGGGTAATACGTCTTAATTCTCTTTCCCTGCAGGATCCTTTCAAATTTACAGCAGCAACCAGTTTTCGAAATTTCTACTTCTTAGTTCAACGTGCCCAAAAGCAAACTAACAGTCGGAAGTATATGGTTTCGGTCCTTACAACCTCAGGCAAACCCAAATTCATCCGTGTTCTGGGTGAACTCCATGATTCACACATCTTTTTTTCACCTTCCCTAGAAAAAACATGAAAAATCCACTAACATTCGTTCCACAGCAGTTTCCTTTTTGGAACCCCCAAACTTGGGAAGAGCCTTGGGTTGGAAGTATTGTTTTTGATGGGGTTTCTCGTGCTTTGTTTTGCCTCCAGGAATTTGGGCATCCTGAAATCTCTGCCGGACAGCGACAGACAGATCCCACCCTTTTGGCTGAGGATCGTGCGTTTTAGCTTCAATCAGGACCACGACAAAACACCGTCCAAGTCTGAGGGTCAAAAACTAGCTCGACTAGCCTTCAGAAAAAATACTCTGGTGAAAAAACACGTGTTTTGGGTCGGTTTGTGTTGATTCCTTTTGATGTTCACACCTTCTCAGAGGGTATTTGGAAGATTGTTGATAAAAAGAAGTCGGCCATCAGTTGAGCTCGGTCTTGTTGTTATCCGTAGTGATTTAGGTATACTTAAGCATCCCAACTTACATATTACTCATTTTTGGCCTAATTCTATGATAGATTACTAGGTACAAATTTCCATCCCGAGATATGGGAAGTGGTTCATTCGTAGAATTCCATGACTCGGTGAATTCAAAACAGGACGATGAGCTCCTGCTGCGTCATCGCAGGGCCTTACTGCGTCGTGCTTATCCACAAGCTCCGAGGGCACGCTGGGTGTCTGAGATGAGAAAAGGATGGGTGGATTGAAGTCACAGTGGGTTTTATAATTTTAAGTTTTGGGTACCAGTAGTACCGCACGAAGAGGTGGCGGAAGTTTCAAGAATAGCCAGTCAGTTCCTCTCAAAAGCCAGTATATGATGATATATGATGCAAATGTCTTTGGAGATTCCTATACATACATATATATATATATATATTTAGATATTATATATACAGTACACAGGTTGCGAAACACAGCGCGTTCTCTCAGCTCCAAACAAACCCTTCCCACGGATCTGCCGACGTTTCAGGCACATGGAGCTGGAGTTCTTTATTTGGGCCTTCTAAGCACAGCTGTTCCAATGATTTTGGTGGCATATTGTTGGTCACGCATCCCGCGACTGAGTGATGTCGAACTCGTTGGTGGGACATATTTTCCTAGCATCTCGGTGAGATGTGGGTTTGACAACTAGCAACATGGTAGGAAGAAAACAATGCGTGAGTTCAAGACATGATTTGACGTCTTGAAGTTTTTGTTTGGACCTTCCAAACCTTCCAAGTATTTGTTTTGAAATTGGTTTCGAGGCGGAAGACTCTGGTAACCACTGGCTCCTAGAACTATGAAAACGCGACTCAAAGGTTGACGATTAGATCATTTGGTTCTTACTGATTCAGGATTTGTTATGTAAACCCAGACCGGTATGTGGTTTGATATGTGTTTTTATTGACTCCAAAGGCTCTGTCAAGAGCCTACTCCGAATCATCCATGGACTTTGTTGACGGTTTTTTGTTCGAAGTGATCAGTCCATGTTAGAGTTTGTTTTTGTTCTGGTCAAGAACAACACCAACTTTTTCTCAGACTCAGATTTGGTGTTTCAACTTTTTGTAATTTATTTGGGTCTTGAGATTGCCATTTTACGCTTCAGAATGCAAATCAAGCAGCTAGTGAGCTTGGCAAAATTTCGGCATATCCCCCAAGTGCGATAACCTTATCACAATCTCTTTTCATATTGTCAAGCCAACTCTTAAGGTCACCAAACTCAGAGACTCATCTTGGGGTTCGAACGCTTGCATTACCTATTGTTTAACCAAGATCAACTTAAACAAACATTTGTCCTAAGGTTTGTCACCTTCGCGGCAAGATTATTATATTGCCATGGAAGACTCTGGTAGCAATGGAATCTTGGCATTTGGGAACCAGTCAGTTTTAGTGTTTTGATTCCTGCTCGACTCATATGACTGGGCCCTGGGCCCCTACTAGTTATAAATGGAGTTAGAACCCCTTTGAAGCGCCTTATAAATGGGTAACTGGGGTAATAACCCCTATAAGGGGAGGTCTAACCCTACTTATAACTGGCCCACTTTGTATATTCTTTTGAGGGCATGGTGTCCCCAGGCCTTATTTGGTATTTGTTGTCGGGACCTTGCTGGGAATCTGATGGATATCACACCGATGCTGCATGGTGCTGATCATTTTTTTGTTACAACATTCCATGATTCTGTCAGCCCTTTTGTACCTTTTTGCCTACTCATGTAACCCGAGATGTACATAGGTATGTGCATGTTGCAAAACGACATGTTTTTTTTGATTCTGTCGAACCCTTGCAGAAATCAAAATTCCACAGACCGCTGGAAATGAGTGTGTCACACAAATACCTAAAGTGCAACAATTTCACAGATCGGATCCTTCACTACCTCCATGAGGAGAATCTCAATGAATGACCGGTAGCTTGCCAAGTGAAACCTATGCAATTGCTGAGGAATCAACATGGTCTTCCAGATGGAATTGGGTGAAGCTTCTCGCTATCGCTTTTGCTGCGAAGATGCAGGCTGTTCAAAAATTGATGTGCATGAGACTGGGCGCGAAATTCATCGACGTTAGTTGAACAGAGACAAACACTGGAACATCAACACGTAAGATGTGATTCGAAACCTTGGCTGGTCGTGATACGTACAGGGTAATACCGTAATACCATCTATCTCCCATTACCAGAACGATTGTAGTGCAGGTAGGAATCCCTGTAAACCAAGTAATGACGTTGCCACAGGGTTCTCAACTACTCAAATTACCAGGCTCAAGCTGTGACATTTATGCAATTTGGCTGGGACACCTAATCGTTGATGGTTGGACATGACCAAATTTTCATGATCGGCTGGACGCAATCACGGTGTTCCTGGACCCTGATACCTTATGCATCAAGTTCACCACTCAAATCAAACTTCCACCTCTATGTTTTTGATATTGGCGCAATGTGTTTAACAATATATTATACACACATGTATATATTATTATTTTTATATTTGTATGTATATATATATAGATGTATATAACTATATATCTTATTATATGCATATGTATCGAGAATAATCATGCATCTAGTCGAAGTATACACTGTGACGTCAACTTCAAAAGGTTTCCTAGGGGAATCCAACCTACACAGGGGAATCCTCAAAAGGGTTTTATGATACGAAGGTGAAAATCCGCTGAAGCAGAGGTGTGTAAATACTAGCTTGGTTAGGCATAGTAATATTTACTTAAGAAGTTTCCTTCCAACACATTGACGGATGGAGAAATCCCTAAATCATTTTTTTTACTTTATGCGGCATGTCGTGGGGTTCGCCTTCAATTGGCTATTGATTGGGTATAGTCTACTATCCTAGTGTTTGGAAACACGGTTTTTCTTGTTGTTCCTCTCTAGAAGATGGTCAGCCACTCCCCTGAAAGCGACTTTTCACGAATCATTCATTCAACATATTCAACCCAATCCTAGTGGAGATGGCAAGCCAGTGAACGCGAATCATGCCAAGCGCCATTGACATTCAGATTTGGGAACCACCACCATATAGTTTGCCCAGTATCTTTTTATGAAGCAGAGTATATGATTGTATAATAATTAATGCCCAGCCGCATGGTTTGTATGTGTATCTTTTAGGAGGTATTTCTGCCCTTTACGCCAGATTGGGGGCCATATTTATTTGTGACCCTCGTAAAGTGGCGGTGGTTTTGAAATCGAATTAGAAAATTGAAGGGTATGTAATAGTGTATATATGTTCATGTGCATACAATGCTCAAGATATGTACATGTACATGTACACATACATATATATATATATGGTATGTATAGATATGTATACATAGTGACGTGTAGTCACTAATCGCTCACCAAAATTTTATCATGTTCCCACAACGACATGACCATGATTCCAGATTTCCACGTCAAACGACGCTTTTGTTTTCTCCATTCTTTCCAGCTCTACCTTGGTCAATTCAGTCTGAGGACAAATCTTCAATTTTGCATTTGAAATCCTTCATTTTGCCTGAACAGTTTGGCACTTGCCGCCTTCATTTGAGTGGTTTGCGCAGTATCTTGTTTTTTTTTTTTCGTTCTTGTTTCTCCAGCTTGACTGGGTGTGTAAAAAACTTAAAGAAACCAATGGTGTGAAGTTATGACCACCCCTTTTCTATGTTGAACAGCTTCCTAGCATATTGAGAATCTTCTCAGGTGTTTCTTGTTCCTGAAGTTTTTGGTGTCCGGAAACTCACTTTTTGCCCCAGAATTGCAACAAAACGGTAGAGCATGCTAATCTTTTTAGATTATGTTTATTTTTTTCTTGGAACAATACCACTTGACATAGACATATGATACACCCTAGAAGTTGTAACATTGACTTTTTTTGTTTTGCATTACACTTCAGGTATGCATTTAGGAAGGGCAAGGAACAACTTGCTCCAGCTTGATGGAAGTGAACTCCCTTAAGCTTTCGCTGAAGCAAAGATCATCCGATTCGACTTTTCCCTTCAGGTGATATTAGTGCTCTCAGTAGCAGGTGAGTTCCCACGATGAGTTCCCATAAGTTCACGGCATTTTGAATAGTTGTTGGACATGTCACTCATCTTCAGCCTGAATAATTATTCCATTTTCATCCAGTTTCATATTACCCTAGCGAAGACTAACTTGGAACATGAAAATGGCCCCCTGGAAGAGGATACAGTATTCTTTTCCGAAACTGGCATTTTCAGGTTCTATCTTGGTTTTCCAGGGTGTAACTGTCCATCTTCTGTTGTCCCCGTTCAACTTTCACCAAGGTAATGAATACACCTTCACCGTACTCTCTTTGAGACATATGTCCATTACGTTGAACGCTCTGGCCGATGCTCCTTTTGTTCCGTATCGTGCGAAAGTGCATTCCTATTCATCTGACGTGGTCAGACCAGATGGAGTTGATGAATTAGTACTGACGCCAGGACCGTAGACGTTTATGTTTTTCTTTTATGGATGTTGGCTTGTAGTTTTGGTGTGGGTTGTTTCATTATGTGGGTATGTTGATGGTAATAATTTCCCAAAGGATGTTTTTTATTTTCAAATATGGCCTTTTGAAATTTGCACCTCCTTTGATTTGGTGCTTTCTTGTTGGATGTGATGTTTGTAGATCTTTTTTCCTTAATCTGGGGAGTTCCACCCTTTCCGGACTCCCCCTGCCTTAAGAAGGCATGACGCAAAGCATGAAATCCTTATTGGGGGTTGGTTGGAGGACCATGAATCATGAATCTTGCCCAGTTTGTTCCTTTCAAGAGGTCCCCAATCTCTCAGATAAAAAGANTAAA
>DF239421.1:87859-208568 GCA_000507305.1 Breviolum minutum Mf 1.05b.01 | reverse complement strand
GAGAGTAACACTTTAAGAGCAACACTTTAAGAGCAACACTTTAAGAGTAACACTTTGAGAGTAACACTTTGAGAGTAACACTTTGAGAGTTTCATTATGTCTCACACGAGGACCCTTAATTACAAGAAGTACAATTCGGCATTCTTTCACATGGGGCCACATGATGATCTCCCAGATGCTCAAAGGAAGAGAACATCGCAGGATCCGGCGATCCGGGGATTTGCGTTGGCAGACCTGCAAGACCGCAGTCGACCGGACCATGCATGGATCGTGTGGTGAGTATGTGAAGTAGGTCCCTTCACCTAATGCCTTGGACCAGAATCCAGGTGTCACTTTTGAGCACTACCATGAACCGGATCCCAAAACGAGATTTGCCAATTACCAACGCTTGAAGATGTTCCAATATCGTGGAAGGTAGTTTTCTCACCTTTTTTTGATGAGAGCACAAATTCACTCTTTGTATAGTTGTCAGCTTTACTGCTTCGTTGCATTGATCGAACGAGCGCCCGTTCAAACAAAAAACTCCCATTATTTCCATATAACTAATATAGGATATGGTCATCCACCCAATTCCGTAGGGGTTCAATATACCTGCATGAAATGACAAGAAGAATGCCATGGTTTTACAGGTGGGATGACCATCCCCAACATAGGGAGTTGATCGACCCAACTGTTGAATCCACCACTGAGGTGCCACCTCCTTTACCGCGATCAGCTGCTACAGGTTCTCGATGTGCTGAAACTTTAAAACCATGGGGTTTACCCTCCCTGAAACTGAAAGCAAAAGCACCTGAAAATGGATGGTTGGAAGACTAATTTTCTTTTTGGGTTTTGAGATCGCTCATTTTTCGAAGATATGTTAGTTTCAGGGAGGTTAATTTTGGTTGCTTGTTTTGCCGTGTGATTCCTTTGATCTTCTTTGATTATATTTCCCAGATGCTCCATGTATGGAATATTTGCCTACACTAGGTGAAAAATGGCCACATTCAAAGGGCAATGTAGGGAAACATGCCCTACATGGAGCATCTGGGTATGTTTTAGTATTTTAGAGTATATGCGAATCATTCAATTATGTTTGAGCCATATAGTTATGAAAAAATGTTGATTTAACACCCCGGTTCCCTACTATCTGTGATTGGCGGAGTAGGTCACTGTGGTGTGTTGCCGGCAAACTCGGTGGTGTTTTCCAACACTTATTATTCCCTATGGATCTGATCGGTGTGTCCTAAAAAGTAATTACCACAAAAACATTTCTGGGGATGACAATGAGAGTTTATCTATCCTAAATTTAGGGAGGGGTCTGGATCCTTATGGATTTTATACTATGTTCACCCACTCCAACACATGTTCCATTTGGCTGAAATTCCTTGTTATTGATAGTTCAATTTGGCTAAGGTCAAAATGCAATTTCCCAGCTGTTCTTGAGGATGTTCTTGTTGTAACTCCGAAACAGCACCTTACATGTTTATGTTTTTTTGGCTCATTCTTGGAGTTGCAAGATTGTTTGTTCCTTTCCCGAAAACTGGGGACATATCGGACATGATCCAATTTGATTTGCGCATATATGTTTCAATTTGGGTGTCCTTTTTTACCGGCAACTATAAATTCGTGTAACATGGAAGAAGAAACATTTAGGGTTGGAAACCACGAACAAAAAATCGGGAGCGTTCATATATGGATCTTCCAAATATGTAAAATGCTTGCCTTTTCGTAGGTTTTTTTTTGGGAAAAAAGGCAGAAATTTAACGCACAAAAGGAAGACCCAGGTATAACGAACAGCAAGTTTAAACCTGAAACTTGATCCGGGGCGAAAATTTGGGCCTAATTTGTGTCGACGGGCAAATTTGCTGTGAGTTTTAGGGAAAGGGCTTGCCAACTATTGACAAATCCAAGACTAAACAAAGTCTAAGGTCTAAAGGTCTTTCAAGGTGAGCCCCCTACCAGATATAACTTGGGTTATAACTCCTATAACTAGGGTTATAACCCCAGTTACCTAATTATAAGGCCATTTATAGGGGTTATAACTCCATTTATAACCTGCAGGGGCCCACCTTGTTTGGATGATCCATTTTTCAGGATTTTTGTTTGTTAAATCCTTGGGGCTGAGTGTTTGGTCAAATCAGATTCATAAATTCATGACCTTGGATTTCTTGAAGGTTGTTTTTTGTTTCACTTCGCAAAATCGAGCCATTTTGTGGATTCCAAAAAGAAGGGCCCTTTTTTCTATCATACCCCCGTCGACATAGATGGCCAAGACCTCCTGAGATGGAAAGTGTTTGATTGGTATATATTTTGGGTGGTGCAAGCAAATCCAAGTGGGCAATGAAAAGAAACCTGGTTAATTATGTTTAATTGCTACATATAGGGGATGAAATACTACCCAGTTATATGGGGCATTATAACAAAACCATTAGAAGGGTCCCTATTAACCAACCAGGATTCCATGTCAATAGCTGTTTCTGGTTCCCCTAATATGTGGTAGGTACCATATAATCCCCCAATTGGCAGTATATACCACTTATATACCACTTATATATTGCCTATTGGGTGATTATATATCACCTACCACCTATTAAGGGAACCAGAAACAGCTATTGAACATGGATTTATCCTGGAAAGTGGGAGGTATAACCCCAACCTGGCTCAAGTAATCCAACCTGCACAGGCAAAGTTGACCGGAAGGCATTAGCCAAGCTCATAGGTACCGGCTATACTGAAGAGGCCAGGGGAAACCAAACCGGCGGTTTGAGTACACCTAAGTGTGGCTTTATACATATATATATATATATAGTAGTTATATGTATAATACATTAGAATGAGCAATGAAAAAAATAAGTTGTTTAGGGTATATAGATGATATTACTACCCAGTTATGTGGTGATTATGATAAACTATTAAAGGGATCCTGTTAAACAACAAGTATAATGGAAAGTAAGATTTTTTTTTTCGGGCCTCATATCATATCATTCACTTTGTATTTGCCCCATATAAGTTTCAGCCTCCCAGTTTTTTGTTGTGGATTTACAGCACACCTGTTTGATCCTTTTTGTATCATGAATTGTGTACTGCATGCATTCACCTTTCTCTTATATATGTATGTATAATATGTGATTTATTTCTGATTACATAGTATTTGCACATATGACATGGGACATGGGGCCCCTCAAAAGGCTTATGTATATGACTTTACTTTATATATATATATTTAACACTAATCACACTGCACTAAGGATGATGTACCTAGGATTTGTTGGGATTGTGTTCCTATGTATGTATTGTTTCTGTTCTTTTTATCATGAATATTTAGATGTACATATATATATATATATATCTATTCCTGGAACGCAAATGACGTTTGTTTTGATTGGAAAAGGCCTTATTTGGGAGTAGTGAAGGCTAAAAATAGAGGACCAACTAACAGCTTCCAGGTATATACATGGATATATATATATATATACATATATATATACCTAGAACCCAACTGACACTCTATTTTTGAAGGTTAACCCTCCAAAACAAGGCCCAAACTTCCAATCAAAACAGGGGGCCCCATTTCGGTTCCCATGGTATAAATATGTATATTTCACATTTTTCCAAAGTCTAAAGCCCTCAAAATCTGCGGCTCTTTCTTTTGTTTCACCGCCTCAAAGGGACCCAAGATTTCAGCGCGTCGGGCGGTCGAAAAACATGACCAGGTGCGAATGGAAGAAGTATGTCAGCAGTCAGAATACGCGAGGCTCTATCTGAGGTGGCGAGTGGAGGGTGGGATGGAGATGGAGATGGCAAGAAATGGAATGTGCCTGGTGATTCAAAGTGACCTTTTTGGGATGCTTAAGTGACCCTTTTAAGGGGTTAAGTGACCTCCCACTAGGGGATGAAAAGGTCACGAATTGAATCACCTGGTGAATGTGCTTTGCTGAGGTTGTTTTTTTTTGTTGGTTGTTTTTGTAGACTGTTTTTTAGGTGTGCGGGAAGTGATTGGTGGGTGCAGTATAGGGGGGAGCTTAGGAGATATGAATTTAGATGTCTAGGGTTCCAAGGCACCTTTGGCAGGGATCCAATCACCTGAGAAATGGTGTCATGGAATGCTTTTTCGTTTCGGTGATGAAGGCCACCCGTAAACCTCATCATCTGAGAATATGACATTTATATGACGAGGAAAATTCCTAGCAAAATATATCAACCTGCCTGAACCTGCCTCTGAGACGAAACTTTAGAGATTCATAGCTAGGTGATGGCAACTCAAACATTTTTTTGTTTTCATCCCGAACCTTGGGGAAATGATCCAATGATGAACGTATTTTTCAGATGGGTTGCTTCAACCACCAATGCCAAGTAGATAGTGACTTTCCTAGAACGTTCCATCTTTGGCTGTTAGAACCTTTTAAAGGATGACCCAAAAAACCAGCACGACGATCACATCGTCACGCACCACCTGTTTTTTGTAACCAGGTGGTACAGCTGTTTGTTGCCATTGACCCTTCAGCCTGGATATCACTTCTTCAACAGCGAGGTCCACGTGGAAAAACAAAACAGCGGTTTTGGAAACTTATAAAACTGGGAAAGTTTCCATGGGAAGTTTCCATTTGTATTTATACTCGTAGTATTTCTAAGTTTTATACTGTAAACAACACAACACAACACAATCCAAAATGTTTTCCAAACTTATAAGTTGTGTATTCCTGTATATATATATATATACATGTATGTATTGTATGTACTGCATGGATAGTAATGTTTGGTGTGGTGTCTAGTCTTATTAGGTCAACTTGTAATTTTTGCTGCGGGTATGGTAGATTTAATCGCTGAAATGTCTGTTCTAAGTGGATTTATATACACCCACTTTCAACCTGGGATAATTTGTATGGTTTATTGGGGTTATATATCACATTTACAACTAGGATAGCTAGGGTGGCCCCTCACTGTATGTGTACAGTCGACAATCTAAATTCGAAGCCTTTGGAAGGAGGATTCGAGCCTTTAAATTGAGAAAAGGCAGATGAGAATGGTGAGGATATGACGATAAAAGACACATAACGGCTCAAAACATACTCAATTTGAATGATTGGATCCGTAAGGATGACATGCCTTGTAAGAAAAATATAGTATAACATGATGGTTTGTTGTAATTATGATATTGCATGTTACATTATCTTATAACATTATTACAGTTATATTGTATAGTCTTCTTACATTTTTTTCCTGGCCTCAATAATTCACCAAATTGAAGAAACAAAGCCTGGTTCTGTGTGAGGATTCTCACATGAGTCGTGGGTTTCATGGGAATGGAAAAGGTACCCCCACCCAATGCCACCGTTTCCCCCCCAAGAAATAAGGCTGTAATAAATAAGGCCTTATTAAGGGAAACCAATGGTTAATAGTCCCTTAATAAGGCCTTATTTCTTGGGGGGGGTAGCTTTGGGGGGGGGTACCTTAAATTCCCATGATGATATATAAAGATAACACCTGTAATTTCCTGAAAAAAAGACATGTTACCTCTTTTGTTTTGAGCTTTTTTCAAACATGCGGCACTTTTTGTCTTTCTGAAAAAAAACACCTTGGTGTTAGCAGAGCATGGGGAACTGGATTTCAGGACTACTTGGTAGTTGCATTCTTGCTGATGATCTTGGAAGTTCTCCTCCGTGCACTTTTGATGACTTACCTGTCCCTTTGGAGTAGAATAGCCAGTGGTTTGTGAAAACAAACGGCTGGAACCCCCCATGGTTTGTAAAGGAGTTTCCGGTGTCCAACAGAGGTTTCTCATCGTTGGTTTTCGTGGCTGTAATGGGTGGTTGTTTTTTTTTGAAATCATGGTAGATGGCTTTCAATTTGTTGTGTTTTTGTATGATTGAAATTCTCACCCCCAAAAAATTCAACAACATGAATAATTCATCACCAAAATAGCCACTTTGTTAGCTCCAAGAATGTCACCAGCCTAAAAATCATGAAATCTCAAAACAGGTGCTTTGGAGATCCAAAAAGACCCTGCAAAAAACACATCCAAAACCTTCTTCTTGGCAGGAACAAAAACCCGTGATTTCTTAGGGCAGCCGAGAAAAATTGGAAGCCAAACGAACGAGCACGAGCAAAATGCCAGCTTTTCGTTTAGCTCGAGAGCTGGACAGAATCTTCATGACTGGCGTCATGTTGTAACCCCAAAGAGCCGTTATTTTTTGGGAGATTTGGTCAATCCCGAACCAAAAATGGATCCTATGAATGTAGCAATATACAGCTGTTGTTTAAGGCTGCATGAAGGATGTAATGATCCATGTGTTCTACGAGTTCTCGAGTTTATGGATGTTCACTACGTACTGGGTATCATATTACTGGGCAAGAAAAATTGTTTGAACACCTCTTATCATCAACATATTGAACGTTAACTAGGTGGCGGTTTCAAGACATGTTTTTTTGGTGAGTTTTGACCTCGCAAAATGGTCTTGACAATATCTCAGGAATCCTCCCTTATACCCATACAGCCCCTTTAAAATTGGTCAGGGGTTTCAATGTAACTTGCTAAACGTGAAACCTTTGGTTTTCGGGGACCAAAGTTTTGCCGAGATATATGGATGTTTCCAAAAATAGGGGTACCCCCAAATCATCCGTTTTAATAGGGTGTTCCATTATAAACCATCCATTTTGGGGCCACCCCTATTTTTGGAAACACCTATATGTTGATCAGAAACTCGGAGATTTAGCTCCTGAGCTGGAGTCTTACATATAGCCAATTCTGGTCTATGAAGATCCACCCTTCCACGCTACCAGCTTGGAAGGGAAGTCTTTGGAACTCGGGGATATGGCAAAACCCAATCTCATAGCAGGAAGGCGGTGAACAGAGCTTAGGCCCCCAAGGGTTTCGATCAGCACATTTTATCCTCTCACATAAATGGTCCGAAAGTTGAAATTTGATGGACCCAAACCCTAGTCTTCCAAATCTTCCAAATACCTTCTGAGGAAGTGTTTGGAGCCCCCAAAGGCCTTCTCAGGAGGTGTTTGAGGGTCAATTTGGAAGACTCGGGAAAGTGTGAATTTCATAGGCCACGATGCGAGAACGTGCAAAACAGCATCTAGAGTCTATAGGCAATTTATAACGACCAAACCCCCCGCCGGGAACGGTCACACCTTCAATTGTGGTGATTGTAAGGGGAATCCGGTGCCCCAAAATGGCCGAAACATTCAGGGTACAAGATGGGCCCCTGCCAGCTATAAATGGAGTTATAACCCCTATAAAAGGCCTTATAATTAGGTAACCGGGGTTATAACCCTAGTCGTAGGAGTTATAACCCAAGTTGTATCTGGTAGGGGGCCCACCTTGTAAGGATTTATAATGAATTGCCCAGAATCCATGCCATGGTCTCAGTTTTGAGGTTCCTGTGCTTGGTCTATGCCACTTGGACCACCAAAACGAGGGGGTTCTCTCGTTGCCTTGTTGCCATCGGGAATCTAAGGGGTACCCACCCACGTTTCTTCCAGGAAATACACGGCCTTATTATCCTTATTAAGAGACTATTCGCCATGCACATGGTCTTCTTGAGGTCTTACTTCCTGCAACAGGGGTGGCACTGGGGGGGTTACTGTACCCTTCCCAATGGTTTTGGGGGACAGCTACACTCTGGAAAATTGGAAGGTTGGTATACACCCTGAAACATCATGCAAAAACTCCAGGTTTAGAATCTTGACTTTTGTTGGTGGTCTAGCTCATGTGTTAAGCCAGCTGGGTGCCAGCTGTGAGTTTTTGTTGGCTTGTGTAAGGCATTGTATTAGTTTGCTACTGTTAAATGGGTTGAAACCATCATCTAGGAACGAACAATTGATACATATCCCCTCTAAAGGAGTCTAAAGGTACTTAGGAAGATGAGTTTCCACACTTTAGATGGGAATGTGTTAGTTCCCTGAAGTGTAAGATATACCTATGCAATATTTTCTTTGGGGACTGTTTACCCACGTCAACAAGGAAGCTGGATTGTTTGTTCATTTTGTCTAATTCACGAGGTATTCTTATGGGATACTCGAGTAAAAAGCAAGTGCAACTGATTCAACGGATTTTATTCCATTGGGAAATCGCATCCATCACACTCCGGCAGTGTCACTGATCATCGTTGGGGGGGCCGTATACCTTCTTAGTCTTTTATGGTTTCATTCCGACCGTCAGTTTCGTTTTCCACAGTGGATAATGATTGAGATATAATGATACTGGAGATGCAAGGTGGGCCCCCTACCAGATGTAACTTGGGTTATTCCTATAACTATAGGGTTATAACCTCAGTTGCCTAATTTTAAGGCCATTTATAGGGGTTATAACTCCATTTATAATTAACTGGTAGGGGGGCCCACCTTGTGGTACGGGGAATTCAAGAAAGTATGCGAAAGTCAGGTGACAGAGAAGTGTTTTTGTTGAAAGCCATGAGGTGGAACGGGCGCTTCCTACTCTCGACGGCGTTGTTTTCCCTTTGGGAACCAAATAAGACTTGACCCCACATGCCATATATATGTACTGCATATATATATATATATGTACTGCATATATATATATATATAGTGAGTTGGAAAAGGCAAGATTGCACTCCTTTCATAGACACTAATTTTAGGGTAATTTTTGGGAGTATCGATGTCAAAATGTTCAAGATGTAAAGCGTTTTTTTGATGATGACAAACACTTCGTGAAACTTCCCCCCAAAAAAACGAAGAAATGGAAAAATCACCATGGGATTCATTGCCATTGAACATCACCATGAACATGTCCCCATGATAGGAATACACCCTAAGAATCCAGACACCTCCTGGATTCTGACTACAAATTAATGATTTCAATCTCATCCCCCTCAAATATGATTGTAGGGCGTAATCCCTTTTTTTAGGACACACCGATCAGATTCTTAGGGTAGGAAACAAAAACAAACAGTGGACAAGTTACACAAGATGAATCCCAAACGCTCCATGTATCCCTAGGCTTCCCAAACACCTTGGGTTTGGAGGTACTTTGGACCCAATTTTTTTTTCACCTGAGCAGGTATGACTGAAAGACTAAGGTATAGCATATGAAACCTACAATCCCTAGACATCCAAATGTTGAGGTTAGGTATTTGGACCCCAAACATATACCTAAAACGCCAAACCTCAGGAGGTATTTGGATGTCTAGGGATTGATTCCATCAATTGTTTTTTTCGCCAGTTTGGTAGGTAAAAACTTCCAGTCCCAAAACATTTTGGGCGCATCTGAAAATAGCCAATTGGTGGGTTTGGCTGAGGGGATGAAACCTCTTGGTCCCTACTTGCACTATGTCCCTGGCGGTCGCCCATTTGCCTTCGCACTCTTTGCAGGAGAATTGTTTTGGATGAGCAGTGACGGGTTACGTATGCTGTATAAAAGGGGATGAAAGGCTTGCCCAGTCAAATATAGCTATTATTGCAGAAGCCAATAAAACCATCCCGGCATAACTCAGGATTTCATTGAATGTCATAAGGGGTACGATTGTTATTGCTGTCCTCGTTTCTGAGCTTAGGCTTCGTATCTTACTTGGTTGGTTTCCTACGGTCCAAAAAGCGACAAAATTTGTTCTACGCCCTTCTAATGTTACAAAGTAAGCTTGTCACAATGTCCCATACCATCCATGTATGGTATATTTAGATAACGCTTAGTTGATTTTTTTCTGGTAAATGTAGGAACATATTTGAAAAAGCATGAAGGATGTAGATGAGTTCTACAAAATCGAGTTTATGGATGTTCGCCGGATCATATTACTGGGCTGGACATTGTTTGAGCACCTTTCTCTAAGAATCTAATCCCTTCCCAACAATAGGATTGAGGGTTCCAGTCCCATCTTTAGAGTAGGATTCCACACGTATTCCCTTTCCTTCTTAGGGTTTATCATCAACATATTGAACTTCGCATCGTTTCTCATGATTTTCCAAGTGACCGATGGGCATTAGCCGATAATATACAACAACATCATGTTTGTAGGGGCCCGGGCCCCAACCATTTCCCAAATGCGGGGTTGGTTCATCCTAAATAACCCTCTCGGACCTGGAAAACAGCCGTTGCGATCCGTTAATGTCCATCAACTGGAAACCCCTTACCACCAGTTACTGTCAGTTGCCTAACAAAGATGCTACGATATCCTATATTTTTCCAGGGTTTTCCTGGGCAATTTTTTATGACCTCAGCCGCGGCCACCGAAAAAATGGTGGTTTAGTTGAAACGTGACCCCTAGGGGTGAGTATCTCATGCTATATATATTTTAATTCTACTCATTGAACATAACTAATTCTGAAAAAAAAACACGTCGTTCCCACAAGGGTTTTTTCCCGGATCCAAACATAAAATGGGGTTATAAATGGACCCCATAAATTTGGCCAAAAAATGGAGCTGAGAAAAATTATCTACCTGACAGGATGCTGCCCGTGGTGGATTTGGATTCCAATGCTACCAGTGCATGTGCCGCTACTTGGTGATATCCCATCAGAGGAACGGGATGAATTTTACCGATACATGAATGGTTACCCTCCATAAAACTAACAGTTCGTCCCTGAAAATAGGCCGGGCCCCAAAAGGAAGCGAATATTCCAACCATCCATTTTCAGGTGCTTTTGCTGTTAGTTTCAGGGAGGGTAACTTTTATGTTGCAAATATTTTTGATATTTCAGAACCATCAACAGTAGTTTCCTTCATCATGTTTATGTGTTTCGATGTAGAGTTTTTTCGCCATTTGAGCAATGTTGTTTAGGGTATATAGTATATGATTTTAGTTCCCAATCATATAGGGACTCTAATTTAATAAACATTAAAAGGATCCGTATTGAACAACCAGGATTCAATTCGAAAGTACAGCCCTGAAGTTTAACAGCTCGCCCCTGAAAAATGGTGGTTGGAAGATCATCCTTTCCTATTGGGTTTTGGCACTTTTCAGGGGCGAAGTGTTAAACTTTCAGGGTGATTATCTGCTTACTCCATTCATACGTATAGGTGAAATAACCCACTTACCTACCATTGATCCTATCTTCCTGGGACATCCTAGCAACAAGTTTTTTTTTTGCGTGACTTCACTTGTTTTGGTGAAGTAAATCCAGGTTGAAGTCGGTGTCGGTAGCTCTATAGCGATTTCCTGTCGTGGAAAGGTCCAGTGAAAAGCTGGCGCCCGGAATTTTGGGATCCCAGAGACACAGGATCTTCACACCCATGACGGATTCCCAAGGGATAAAAAACGGGATGAATTTACCTACCATATTTATAAATACTGTAAATATTGATTCGTTTACGGTATTGAGTAGGTCGGTATATATACCATCCATACATGGATCCGGTGGGATACAGAAGTGTTTGAGTTGCAAATGGTTTTCCTTTTCCATGGGGTGAAAACTCTCCGGTTTGTTGTTAATCTTCGGGGGGAATTGATCCATGTCTTACTAGGATTTGCGGATTTGAAACATGTTTCATGTTTAGCCCTCGGGAAATGATCGATGTTGACTCATATTTTTTTAAGTGGCTTGAAACCACCCAGTAGACAAGGTCTTGCAAAAGTCACTGGTTGCTCGTGACTGCTGGTGACCGCTTTTATGGTCCACACTTTTTGCCCACATATTGGTAGCATTACCCAGATGCTGCTCAATGTATGGTATATTTACCTACATTTACCCCAACAAAAACTACCCAAATGTGGGTATACCTATACCCTACATTGAGCTTCTGGGGTAGCATTTTTGGGGTGCCAGACACTCCCAAAATAAAGAATAGATTCAGCGCTTTCGGTTTGACCCATTCAGGGCCATTGATCCCTTGAAGTCGTTTTGAGTTGAAATGATCGAAGGTGGAGGAATCTTTAGTCGTGAAGCACCCGGATTTTGGCTTAGGAAATTGATTGGCGAAATCAAAAAGATGTGTTCTCCAAATTGTTATGGGGTTGGTGTTTTGTTTGAAACATCTTATTTTGTAACATTTATAGGATACCAATATTGGCTCTGAATATGATAACAAGCTAGTGGAACGATTCACAAACGTCATCTTTTTTTGTAACAGCATTACAAGGTGGGCCCCCTACCAGTTATAACTGGGTTTATAACTTCTACAACTAGGGTTATAAGAACAGTTAGCCATTTATAAGGCCATTTATAGGTGTTATAACTCCATTTATAACTGCCAGGGGCCCATCTTGTATAACTTGGGTTGTCCCCCCTCCCAGTAACTGTGGCAAATTAGGTTTACAAGGATCCCCGAGCTTAAAAATGTAATAATCCCTTGTGGTGACTCTTAGTGGACAGGGGGACAACCCAAGTTATTTCACCTACTTATACATGGGGAAAAAGGCTAACCTTTTACCTAAGCACTTCCTTGCCGGGACATCCTTCCCTGAAAGTATAGGGGCCAAATACCTTCACCTGTTTGGGAGTGAAAGAGCCACCCAAAAGGAAGGTTTCCAAGAGAAAATCCATGGATCCATGGGATTGGTATCCGTTTTTCAGCAGCTGATTTTTGTATGGTAAATGTATGTAGGTATATAGTACCATTATAATACCAGTCACATGGATCCTGTAAAATATATGTTCCTAGAAGGTTCTTTCAACACAACACATGCAAAAACGACCAGCGAAGGTTGTTGCAAGTGTTAGCCATTTACGGAGCATGGTCTCTTGGGCAAGAAGTTGTCGGTGCAGGAGATGGCGGGGAAAGAACAACTCAACTGGCATTAGTGGTGCCTTGCAGTTGAGTGGGGGTTGCATTCGTTCATACACTCCCATACGAAATCTCGAAGATATCAGATACAAGAAAACCACAACTGGATAAAGTCTTACGACCGGCCATGGCCGGCCAACAAAATCCACCTACCCGGTAGTGACGGACCATGATTTACGTTTCGGAATTTACATATATTTGACCCCGGAGAATCCGGAAGTCAAGGATGAATGACAGTGACACGATGTGACACGTGCACGATGTACTTCCGGAATGAACTGCTCGTGAAAATCCATGACATGAATCTGGTCAAATCCATAAAATGGCAAATTATGATCTTGTGAAACTTTTAGTGGAAGTTTGGGACCCCGAAAAATATACCATCCATAAACTAAAAGCACATCGTGAAATTGATGAAGCAAAAGACATACAGGATCTTTGGCATATGGTGGCTAACCATCTCGCCGACAGGGCTGCAGCAAAATCCCTTGAAGGCGAATTTGTTGAGATCAAACAGCTTTCAGAAACCATTTTCCGTTTTCATCAAATGGAATTTAAGCGTCTTCGTGAAGTGCTTCGGTTTTATGCTGATCTTAACTTTGAAAAAATTCGACTTTCCAAGCTTGAGAATAGCAATATTTGTGGGACTTCTTCAAATGACAATCAGAATGATATCGTGGAAGACGTTTTTGAAAATTCCTACAATATTTTACAATCATGGAGCTTTGAAAGTTTCGAGCATATTCAACTTGATGATTTGTCACCTTATGTGGCACAAGCTAGTGGGTCGGGCGGTAATGCTGCGACACAAGTGTGGAATTGGCTAAAGCTTATTCGATGGCCGGTGGGAGAACCTTTGGATCATGAACATGATCCTGGTATCAGCTGGTTTGAGATGGTCGTCAATTACTGTATTTGTGCACAGAGGCATTTACCAATTCAGGTGTCTTGTGAAGGTCGTTTTGTCACATATTCTGCATACGATTCAGAAAGTGCAGCATTGCAGCCTGCATCACGTAAAACAGCCAACATGCAAGCATATTCACTGGAAAAAATCATTCGTCAATTAGAAACTCTTACTGGAAAGATTCTCATACCAAGGTTCAACAAATATAGATATCGCCCTTGTAGTAGCATTCATTCTTTAGGAATTCTTCGTAAAGTGGCGGGTATTGGAAGAAGACCCATGTTGCCATATCAGCAAGAAACTATGAAGGTTGTTTGGGATTATGTGGAACAATTTCGTAAGACGAACGGGTTGCATCAGCCTTTTTCATTTCCAGAAATGTTTCCACTTGTCCAACAATCCAACTTGGTTGAATTGAATGCAAAGGCACGTTTCTATAGAGCTGAAGAGATTCGCAGATCCAATAAGAAAGCACGTGCAAGGCAATCTTGAGATGAAACTGGAAGATTTGGTCGATGATGTAATTAATTTTGGAACGATGTTTTCTTTTGTGCCCTAAGGGCACTCTTTTCTTTTCGACTTACCTTGGATACCCGCCACCAGCGCAAGGGGTCCTTGGCGTGGACAGACATGCCCGCAATCAGATGCGTCAAATTATAGCGACCTCACACGACCTCACCCCAAATGGTGGTTTCGTAAGAGAAATCCCCTTATTTCAGGGAAACCTAGGTTGGTGAAATGTTATAATTTGGCCAGATGAATCCACATACTTGCATGTAAAATGTTTGTGTTTTTTCCAATGGCACACGGTGTCATTTAAGTAGCTATGCGGGCTCATATTATATCTATGTCATTGTATGCAGAAGTACAATAGAATTATGATTTTATTTTAGACATTGATGGACTGCTTTCTGGTCCGGGTGTATGACACTCACCACTATATACCCATTAAAATCCTCCAGAAATCGGCTCGAAGACATGGACTGAAATTTTGGGTTGCTAGATATTCTGAGAGTTTACTTGGTGCCTCAGGGTAGTTAGTCGTTAGTAACTTATAATTATAGCCTCTCCAGCAGTCGATGTACGGACAGTCCCCTTCATCGCCTCTTCAGCAGCTGCTGTGTTGGCTGGCTGGTTAGGCTCCCTTTCCGACGTGGGGTTAGCCCAAACACTCCAAATCAACAAAACAACCCAGCTTGCCAACTAGTTACCAAGTACCATGAAATGTCCCCGCGAACTGCAGCAAATGCTTACCACGTCGTTATGCCGTTATGCCGCGATTTTCTGAGGCATGCTTATCAACGGCAACGACTCTTTTCATGGCCCATCGTGGTGTTCTTGAACTTTCCAAGGTGCGGTCAAAACAAGAATGGCCAGTCCCAAGAACTACTTGGATGTCCCAGGAAGTTAGGAAATGGTTTGTAAATGGGTCATACATTCTACTCTCTTTTATTTTCACCCCGAACCTTGGGGAAATATTCCAATTTGACGAGCAAATTTTTTCAGATGGGTTGGTTCAACCTCCAACTAGAAGAATGCAGTCCCAAAAACTTACATGGCAAGCTGGCAAATCTCACAAAGTGCAGCCCCTAACACGTAAAAAATGGAGTTATTTTTTGCCCCTATAAATGGCCGAAAGCAAATGGGTAAGTGGGGTGAAATAACGTGTGATAACCCGATATAACCCCTACATATAAGGGGTCCACCTTGCCAAAACCAACATGGCTGGGTGGAATACTCCCAATGTTCAGTAGGAAATACATCTGCAAATGGTGTATATATAGTGGGATTTTCCAGCCAGCCACGATAGCCACGTTAGTTTTCAGGGGTGGGTAAACCAAAACAAAACACGTTTCACAACCCTCAACAAATACTAGGATGATGATGTTGGAACAGATGATATAGATGATTTTTGAGTCCGATATCATCTATGTCCAAGTAACCCCAATATATTTTCTTAAATTCATGGAGCATATGGGAACCTTTTTTAAGCATTAAAACAAAGGTGCGACCTTGCGGTTTTACAGCATGTTTCACGCCCAAACACAAGGGATGATGGTGCCTGCTTCATTGTGGTATCTATCCTATAGAATCCATGTATGCTATATTTACCTACATCTGGTTGATGTTTATTGTAAATGTATGGTATATATTTGATGTAACCTATAATACTTTATATATAAATATAAATACCATACATGGATCTATACCATCATTCCAGTGTCTATACCGGATCATTCTCTGCATCCAACAAACTTTGAGTTTCTGCCCCAAAACGTTTTGTTTTTTTTTAGGGCATGAAAACGTCGTCCTGTTTTTCCCCGCGAGGCAAGCGCGAGAATTTGGTCTTTGGTGGTACAACAATCTCACGTCCTTCAACGGGTGACTTGGGTTGGTAACACCCTTGTCTTCCAGATACCTTGTGAGGATCGGTGTTTGAAGCCACAAACATCTCCTGAGGCTCGGCCTTTACTGTAGGGGGTCCAAATACCGATCCTCACAAGGTATGACTGGGGGATTTTGGAAGACTTGGGACAATAAGTTCCATGTGTGATTTGTGGTTTTCACTTCCGCGACGTGCAAATTGATTGCTTTTAAAAGCTTGGCACTAAACAACGTTGCTGGTGTACGAAAAACCTTGTTGTCAAAAGAAAACTAAACTAAATATACATACCAGGTGATTCAAAGTGACCTTTTCATCCCCTAGTTGGAGGTCACTTAACCCCTTAAAAGGGTCACTTAAGCATCCCAAAAAGGTCACTTTGAATCACCAGGTATTGGATTCACAATAAATGCAAGTTCGGATGCAAGTTCTGGATAACCCACCCTTTAGTTCGTTGATATTCGTTTCATGGGAAACTAAAACAACAGCCGCCTTTGCCTCAGGGGGAGACGGAGAGTTTGATTTCCCATTGATTGATGTGTGCAGCTCAGGTGGAAGCATATTTGTGTGACTTGGAAGAGAAAACCTGGGCGGGTAGGTATGAAACATCGCGTTTGGATTGTGGAGATTTTTCAGGATGTGTGATTTTTTCAGATTTCATCCCTGGTTATAATGGTTCCAGCATCTTGCGTATGTAATTCAATCAATGACCCAGCCCTGCGAACCGTGGTGTCAGGGCTGGTATCAGATGAAATGGAAGCAATGGCTGGACTTGCAGCTGGACCGTGGCAGGAGATTTAGAGTCGACATCTTTTGGCATGGGTTTATTTATGGAAATATCTCCTGGATGTACTACGGGGTCACTATATTACCCATCTGGCGGGAATCAAACAATACAAATCTATGGTTATTTTGAGGGACTTCCCTTATCATACTGCATTGTTTGGGTTGGTAATATAATGATCCCTGATGTATCTTTTTTGCATATTTGTGTGTTTCCAACAAATAGGGGTGGGCCCTCAAAATGGATGGTTTATAAATGGTGAGAAGCCTATTAAAAATGGGATGATTTTGGGGTACCCTTATTTTGGGAAACATCCATATAGACATTCAGCATGATGCAAAAAACCATTTATATAGCTGATTGTTTTGGAAGGATTATTACGCTTATGGATGATTTGGGGGGGTTGGGTTGTTTCCTATTTTTCGGGTTCACATCCATTTATGGAAATATCTCCGTGGGATGTGTCTCCTGGATGAAGGAGTTCTGAACCATCAACACCTGGATGTATCAAAACTTGTTAATATTTTTACCGGTGGATTTTCCAGGACTCAACTGGTGCAGGAGTTCTGAACCATCAACAGTATAATGATATTTGATATATTTGGATGTCCCAGGAATTTAGTAAATGATTAGTAAATGGGGTTATAACTTATAGCCTTATATACTTGTCACTGGGATATACTAGGGTGATAACCCACTTACTTACCTTTTACTAACTTCCTGGGACATCCAAGTACCGCCACAATGCCACCCCCCAAGAAGATATCCCTTAATAAGTCCTTATGATGGGGATGATGATTGATGATGGTTAATAGTGCCTGTCTTGGGTGCATGATTTCCGGCAAAGATTGACGAGCAACCATTGAAACTGATTATGTTCCTTTGTAAAGAGTGGCACCTCGTTGAGATATAAAATTTGTTTTGGAATTGACAGATGTTTCTTCTTGTCAGATACACATGTGAATGGATTGTCGGGTTTAATCTTTAAATCAATTGCGTTGTTGTGGCTACCAACACCAACACTTGCAGTATGTAATATAGATTGGCAAATGTCTCCCAGCACAACATAAAGCACAAAACAATCCACACTCTCCTGTACCTACAATTGAGGTGATTTCGATAGGCAGGTTTTGTCATTATATTGCCAGATCAAACAATGCAAATCAATTGTAGTTTTGGGGGATTTCCCTTCAAATAGTGCATGGTTTGGGTTGGTAATATAATGACCCCTGCAATATGCACTTTTTGGGAAACAAGAAGAGTGATAGCCGATATTCCAACGATGTTAACACTGTTTATTTGCAATTTGATGTGGATAAGTCGGTGATTTGTAAAACCAGTGTCGGAAACAAGTAGCAACTTGAGGGGTTCGTAACGTGATTTACTTGTTTGATCACAAAAACATGTATCACATACCACAGTTGCTGGTTCATAAGTCCGGGGTTTCCCAGTTCAGAAACGTAATTAGAGTGTTCCTTATTGTTTTACCAAGCCATCATGTAGTCACTTAGTAGGTCTTTGTATGTGTACACCCCCAAAAAAAACAAACGGTTGGACATCCCAACACTTACAAGTTTCATCCACTTTTTAGTGCGTCCCCCTTCACAACCGTTCGTTTTTTGTTGGGGTCCATGTGTTGTTGAGTTGTTGGGGTTTTCTTCGGTGAATTTGTGTCGTCGGTGGTGACCGGGTGCAGGAGTTGTCATCATTGCAAGAAGACATGGCAAGATGGACGAGGCGAAGGAAAAGTGGATGAGTCTGATTCGCCACTTGGTATGCCAAAACATCGGGGGGAGGGTACTTGGATGATATCATGATGATATCATCCTAGTTAGTGGTCAGTAAGTGGTCAGTAATTAACCCCCCCTCCCCATTTATAAGCCATTTTTTTAGGGCCACTTGGAAGGTGTCCCACAACGCTACTTAGGGGGACGAACACGATCACCATGGTCATGAACCACTTACAAGTTTTTTGAGATGATCCTCCGAGTAGCGGGTTAGGTGGGTAGCATCTAAAGACAAGGTAGAACCGGCATGTGTTGTGTTACAGAAGTGGTATATTCATGGTATATGATGTCCATAGATGTAGTCTACATCGTGGTGTAGTGAATGAAGGAGTAGTACATGTAGTACCCTCCCTGAAACTACCCTCCAGGGAACGATCACACATCCCACCTTGGGAAAAGGAAAAATCATTTTCAAGAAGTACCTTTGGATAGGATGTCATGTTAGTTCCCAGTAGGCTAACAGCTGGCGTGAAAATTGATGGTTGGGACAACTACTTTTCCTTTTTGGAAGACCTATTTTCAGGGGGGCGAACAAAGTTAGTTTAGGGAGTAGAAAATCAGTAAATAAAGTGGTGAATAAAGTGGTTTTGGTTGCGTCTTTTTGGGAGGAGGTCACATACGGTCCCGCGCCGGTACTTATCTCAATTGTTCACAGTGAAGTGAACATTTTCAGGTTTCCAAATGTCTTTTCCAGGTGGTGGATTGAAAGTTTTGTTTATTTTCAACCCTACTTGGGGAAATAATCCAATTTGACGATTATATTTTTCAAATGGGTTGGTTCAACCACCAACTAGTTTTGTTTTTTTGTAATTTAATTGGCTATATCTGTATTGAATAGCTGTGCTTTCATACATAAAATCTTACGGGAAGATGAGATAAACGGTCAACTGGCGGAGAGTCCCAGAGGTCCCGACAGAGACAAAAATTGAGACGTACCCTAATAGCAGATGGCAGATATCGTTTTGTTTTTTTATTTTCTGGATTGAAGGCATCATTTGATGCAATGCACATACTGTAAGTGGTTGAATTTGTGGTAATATCAGTTAATTGTTGGTTAGGTGGGTTTAGGTTGGTGGTTGACTATCCTAGTAGTCCCCCACGTCATTTTTGTTTGCCGAACTCCTTCCACGAAAAGATCCGAGATGATTCCAACCACGCAGGCGGGGTTTTGAAACCACATGTGCACACAAATGATGTTTCGTTTTCAGATGATCCCGAACCCTTCACCATGGGACATGGTGGCCCGTAACATCCACTTTTAGATGATTGGAATAGCTAGATTTGGTCACCTTCCAGTATTGCATCCACTTACAGTTGATTAATCGTATGAAGTCAACCTCCCCACAACCCCTGATCCATATGCACCTTGGATTACCCCTACAATCCTATTCTGGGGATGAGATTGAGACCATCAATGCTACGTAACTTTTGCGGAGGGGTTCTGGATTCTATCCGGGATACCCTTAAACCTGAAACCTGCGTCTCGAACTGAAAAAAAGTCATTCACCCTAATGAATTCCGAAAAAAAAAATAAAAAAAATCCTCCTCTCCCCCAATGTACCAAACTTCCCTCCAGAATTTCATAGATTTTCAGGTCCAACTGAACATATCAACTTGACGTCTTTATCACTGGCTCCCTAGATGTTTTCTTTGAAGCAACAGGATAAACAAAACCCAACTTATTTGCTGTACATAGGGGATTATACTACTCAGTTGTATAGGTATTCCAATAAGCCAGTATAACTGAACAATACCTATGAACCAATCAGTATAATGGAATGTCAGAAGGGTTTTTTGCACCGTTGCTTTTTCCTTGGATGATTTTGTTTCGTCTATTTTTTCAAGTTGCGACCAAGGAGGTGGTATTGCAACAAATGTTGGAGTCATTACCACAATCATTGGTAACTTGGCTAGGTGGTGGCAACTCAAACATTTCTTATTTTCACTACTACCTGCGGAAGCTTCCCATTTTGACGATCATATTTTTTGAAAAGGGGTGAAACCACCAATCAGTTGGTGTTTTTTCCCTCTACCAACAACTAGGGGCAACTTTTTCCACCCTGGACAATTTGAAAGATAGCTTATCCTAGTCTTCCAAATGCCTCCTGAGAAAGTCTTTCTTGGTGTTTATGGTCCAACTATCTCCAAACCCAAGGTGTTTGGAAGCCTAGGGTTAAACATTGACCTCTTTGCAAAGAGAAAGGATGGTCTTTTTCCATCCACCAGCATTTTTGGGCATCTGATCCTATTAAATCAATTAAATCTATTACCCCCCAAAAAACTAATATGACTGGCTGGACAATCCATCAGTTGATGATGTATTTCCTATTGAAACTGGTGATTTCCCAGCCAGTCACGTTAGTGAACTCAGGGGTGTGCGGTTTTTGCATTGGATTTGGAGTGATTGATCTGGGCCCCTGGTAGCTGTCACGCCCCAACAGGACGCCGAAGATCGTCGGCTTAAATCTCCCAAATTATTAGGTGCTACTGTTGATGGTTCAGAAATCCGGCGATATAACCTGTTGAGGTTGGTAGTTTATTTGTTTATCCCATTATTTACAAGGTTTTCAAGCCCACATCTTTAGCCGGATTTCTGAAGCATCAACAGTATGGTAGTTGTAGGGAGGCGAATGTAACTGTAACACCAGCTGATTGCATGATGGAATTTTCAGCTTAGAGTTTGGCTCAGGCCGTTCGACCCCGGTTCACCGTTGGGAAAAAAAATCCTGGGTCCCCTGGGGTCACGTCCAATATATACACCCCCTGATTGTGTTTCATGCATTGTTACTCTAAAATATCCGCCATGTGTTTTGAATCCACAAATTCAATACTTACAAAAAAACAACTTCATGTTTGGGATATATGTTGGGTGTGGCCCCTTCCCAGTAACAGTGGCAAATAAAGGTTTATAGGGATTCCCTACTAAAAATGTAATAATCCTGGTGGTCACTGTTACTGGGAAGGGGCCATACCCAAGATATATGCCATGCGTCCCCAAATTTCCAGCGCTTTTTGACATATTTTGGACCATATTGGGTTGAATATATTTCTCGCTTTGGTGCTTTGGTTTGTGTTTTCTTTTTGTTAAAAGTCTTCAAACTCATGAATTTGGGAAAATCTAGAAAGAATCTAAAGGTCCAGACCCCTCCCGGATTTCTCCAATAGGATTGAGAAATTGAGATGAATCTCATGTCATCATTCCTTTTCTGAAAGGAGAACCACAGATCCTTAGAGATAGTTATAGTTTTAGTTCGTGTGTATACGCTTATGGCAAAAAGAGTGTACTGCATACCCTGACGTCAAAAGAGGTACCCCCCCTGAAATTGACATAGATATGATATTAATCAAAAATATCGTTTTTTTTCAAGCAGGAGATACATTTTCCACAGCATCATTTTTGGGTATCCATTCGTCAAATTTCAGGGCTGTAGATTTCTTGAGTCTACGGGATGTTTCAGCTTCAAAAAGAGATGTCCGGTTGATGAATCCTTATGAAATGATGTCAGATTGGTGAAAAAAGCCATGCCAAAAAGCTTCAAATTCCTATTCTTTCCTATTGCACTCCGGTAAACTAACATAGCTGGCTGGAACATGGAACCTGAATGAAGATGCAGGATTCGTATTGAAAAATGGGGATATTCCAGCCAGCTATATTAGTTTACCAGAGGGTAGTGTTCGTTTTTTGTTTGCCAAGTCGATACTTTCCCATAAATAATTCCCTAGGCTTGCAAACACCTTGGTTTTGGAGGTATTTGACACAACAAAACCTTACCCAAAAGACCGATCCTGAGCAGGTATGACTGGAAGACTAGGGTTGCTTTTCCAAAACATTCCAACCTCGTTTGAGATGGTTTTTCCAAAAGAGAACTCTGGAAATATAACCATTAAACCTTGCAAGGAGCTATCCAAGGAGCGATTGGAATTGAAATGATGTACCTATGAATATGTATATAACTATATAATAGATATATATATATATATGTTCATTTACATTTAAAAAAGTATATATTGTATATATAGGTTACATACATGTACAGATATACATATATATTTATTTATTTATATATACAGTATATATATATATATTTATATACATATCCCAATCCCTTAACTCTTAAGGTGCCCCCCTTTCTCCCAGGCAATGCGAGAAATGTCGCTGTTGGACCTTGCGAGGTGCCTGGCGGCGATCGAAGTGGTGGTAAGCTCGGTCGTGTTTTCTTCGTGCGGATCAGCCCCGGGCCTCGTTTCATACTGTTGATGGACGAAATAAACCTATAAATAATGGGATAATCATCATCCTTGGTGGTGCAGGATTTTGTCCATCAACAGTATTGCCATCAGTTTACTTACAATCTCACGTCCTTCAACGGGTGACTTGTGTTGGGAACATTTCCCAGTCTTCCAGATACTGTGACTTACTTGGCCAATGGCTAAACTCTAAACTTTTTGGGATTACATATTTAGTAGGGAAAATAAAGTTCAAACTTTTATTTCAGGGTTCCATTCGCTAAGTGAGTTTATAATGCACCAAAAATCTGGATTCAGATTAATAATCCATCAGGGATTTTTTCCAATGAATGTTTTTTGTTTTTAATATTTGACTATAATATATAGCAAATTCCTGAGTCTTTTTGAAAGATGTTTTCCTTCCCAACCCTGAAAGGCATGTGATTCCCGGTGGTCCATTCAACCAATGATTCCATGCGCTCCTGGCTTTGCGTGCAGCCAGGTGGTGAGTGGCAGAACCAACGCCTTTGCTCCAAATGTCTTCAAAAAGCCAAAAGAAATAAGAGTGACTTGGATATGATGATCTGTTCATGTTTTTATTTTGGTGATTTATTGTAAGTTATATTTTTCAAGTATGATCATCCCTAGGCATCCAGTCATATTGTCAGAGAGTGATTGGCGCGTCCAATCACCTTCTCAGCATGGTATTTAGGTTACATTACCATTCTCACAAGGTGATTGGATCCAAAGGGCATGATAAATTAATCACTAAATCCCAAATATTTGGTAGGAATATTTGGTAGATCGCCATTTGGTAAGTTCATCTTAGTATTATGATGTATTATGTAAATTCATGTGTACACAGGACAGGTCGCTAAATTTCACCTGATTCCTTTTTTCGGGAAGTGACTCTTTTCCTACAAGGTGGGCCTAAAAACCAGCTACTACCGGGGTGGAATAACTCCCCAAAGTAGGGTGAAAGAACCCCAGCTACCAGCCACCCATTGAAATAAGCTCTGAGTTGTTGCATTAAACACGGAAAGACGTCTAAAGTGACATCACTAAAGATCCAACTCGTTATCGAATATATGTTCGGCCAATTTATAGGATTAATTATAACCCCTATAGGCATCCAATCATATTCTCAGCTGATGAGCAAGGGATGTCAAATCACCGAAAGGAAACGCATGGTATTTAGGTGCCAGGAAACCATTCTCAGAAGCTGATTAGATCCCTACTTGGAGGATCATCCCATTTAGTAAGTGGTTATTAACCATGGTGATCGTAGGTCCCCTAAGGATCGGGTTATTATTCCCCTTCCAAATGGGCGAACTTCATGACTTATAAATGGGGGTTATATATACTAACCACTTTACTGGGATGATCCTCCAAGTAGGGCACTCCCCCATTTATATAACCGGCTTTTTGGGCCCACCTTGACCTTCCGGTGACCCCCAAAAGGTGAAGTTGGCAGCGGATTTCCAACTCTGGAGGTGCCACTGTTGGAGGAGGCGCGTAAAAAAAAACCAACGGGTGGGAGGCCTAAAAATCATGCTTTTATGTTCCCAGGAAGTTAATAAACGGTTAGTAAGTGGGTTATAACTCTAATATATCCCACTTTATAAGTAGGTGAAATAACCCACTTTATCAGTAACGATTTTGGATTCCACGAAAATTACAACACACCCGGATATCGCACACCCAATCGGCAATCCCCTGTTCGCCAACTATGAAAGGAATCCCTTTTTTTTGTTTGTTGGTAAAGGTTGCGAAGGGGTTTTGTGTTCCAGTTCGGTGTGGTGAAACAACCTTAGAATCATGAGTTGGTCGATATGTTGTTTCCTATCCCATGATGGATCCATATACCTGCAGGACATCACCTACCACCTACCCAGTGAATGAAAGATGACTCCCTTCAGCTTCTAAAATGGTCGAAATTTAACGGGGAGCTTAAAGGATCCGGGAAAGTTTGGAATGAAAATCACATGGTTCGAAACAAACTACCCTCCAGTAAACTAACATGGCTGGCTGGAAATCCACCTTTTCCAATAGGGAATACATCTTCAAATGGTCCATTTTCCATTGCTATGTTAGTTTACTGGAGGGTAATATATACCATGGAAGCAATGGAAGCCCAAATGGGGTGCCTGGTTTTGATTGGAAGTTTCGGCCCCAACCTTCAAAAAATAGAGGTCCTCTTCAGGGGCTCCAGGTTATACATGCCCCCTACGTGAATGGTTGATTTTTATGGGATCGTTTAGTAGGTAAATATACCGTTCGTCCCATGGATTCTATGGGCTAGTTTAAGTTGAAGATATTGGAAAGGCTTTCATAGAATTTATGAAGTGCTTAAGAATCCAGACGGATGTTTGAAAGCAACACTGGCCCCGCACACATTGGAAACCAACCCTGAAAGCCTCTTTTGGAACAAGTGTTGTCTTTTTGGGTTCCAGATCTATATATATATACAAGAATAGTATGTTTATATTTTTACATGTGTATTCAAAAATATACTGTTGATGGAAGAAATTCTGCACCAGTTGATATGGCAAATGTCATTATATCGCATTATTTACAGGGTTTTATGCATCCCAGGCGGTGCAGGATTTCTTGCATCAACCATATAGATACACGCTTTGGTATATTACAAATATCTATTTATATATATATATATACATATATGTATCGAGATGTATCGAGACTCCTTGAAACTAACATGGCACCTGAAAATGGATGTTGGAAACTAGTTTCCTTTTGGGTCCCGGCCTATTTTCAGGTGGGCCCTTACGATCGTTATAAATGGAGTTATAACCCCTGTACACGGCTTTATGATTGGGTCACTTATGCTTATTTCACCCTAGTTATAGGAACTATTTCACCCAAGTCATAACTGGTTTTTTGGCCCCCACCTTTCGGTAACGATTTGTCTTGGGCCTCCAATTGTTTCTTTTTTCGCAGGACAATCAACTAGCGACTCCTCCATCACCTCCCAAACGTATGCGGATGGAGGTCGGTACGTACATCCCGCCGGCAAGTGGACCCCACAAAAACCATGGAAAAAAAATCAAGCTTTGACACCCCCCCACATATGGGTGAAATATATAACCCCCCTAAAAAATGAAGGAAGGTTGTGGGTTTTTTTCATGGTGGGACCCCATTTTTTTGGGGGGGGAATCAACAACTTGATGCACATTGATTGGATCAAATGATAATTTTGGTGATTCTGATACTTAAATGCCACATTTTTTTTGCAGGGAATCAACCAGTATTTTCGGAAATCTATGGTAAATTTCGAGGGATGAAACCCGAAAATAAACACGTGCATGAAGTTTGGGTTCAAAAAATCATACAGGATTTATGACATGTAGCTTCCTGGAGGGTACAACGATTGGGATATCCCGGATTTTAGCTGGCGACGTTTCAGGTTTTGTGAATGTTTTTGAGCGAGGATAGCTCCGTTCCATGGACAAAAACCTTGAAACAAGCGCAGCACTTTGGGACCATGTGTTTTGTATTCCATCGTCTCTTTATTGAGCAGCATGCTTCCAAAAGGCTCAACAAAACTAGTGAAAAAAACAATACCCTTGGCATCCAGTCATATTCTCATCTGATGATTGAGGTGTCCAATCACCTTCTCAGCATAGTATTTAGGTTCCATTACCATTCTCAGAAGGTGATTGGATCCCTAGGGATAGTTGACTTGCTATACCTCGAGATACGGTTGATGGGTGATGCAGTGATTGCAGGCATGCTAAGCATTTTATTTGAATTTCTTACTATTTTTGTCACCTGTTATACCCCAGAAGATTAACATGGAACCTGATCATACACCTTTGGAAGGGGAGTTTCCCCAAAACATATAGCTAAAACACCTTCTCAAAAGGTATGATTCGAAGACTACAAGGTGGGCCCATACCAATTTTAAATGGAGTTATATTTCCTATAAAATGGCCAAATAGATGGCGAACTGTTCTTATTTCACCTTATTTATAGGAGTTTAAAAAACCCAGTTATAACTGGTAGGGTCCCGGCCCACCTTGCAGGGATTGTTTGGGTTGGTAATTCAATTCATCATGACGCCAGTAGGTGGAGAATGATGGTCCAGCGCTAATGGAAGTGACGAATTTGGTGGATCCCGCTGCTCCAACACCAGTCGCTTGGCGCGCCGGTGGAAAGGCACTCAGGTTTTCATGAAATGTGGCGAGGCTTGTTGGTTTCAGGGAAAACGGACTCCAAGAAAAAATGCTCTGAAAATTCGGGGGTGGTGAATATAGTATCGGATTACATAGGTGAAGTGGGATTTTGGCAAATATGATCTACTAAAGTCACTGAACTTTTAGCAGCCGTTTTTTTTGAGGTTGTTGATTTTACGGTTTGGACTCAGCTCGCCGTTATTTATATATATATACATATATATAGATGTATTTTTAGGGGATGACCCAAAAAAAGGAGACCAAAAAATGCTTTGCCCTGTGAGGAGCAATTCGGAACCCCATTGGTTTGGGAAAATCACCCACACAGCAAGCCAAATCTGGTCGTTCTCATCGTTTTTGACTTGGAGGTTTTATCTGGCCAAAAAGAAATATACTTCTGCTATGGATTGTGGATGTACAAGAAGGGGCCCCCTAACTACTATAAGTGAATTTATCCCTAATTATACCCATTTACAACCATGGTTAAATAGGGTTTGCTGGGGTTATAACTACCTTATATTAGGGGGGCCCCTTCTTGTAACAAAAGGAGAGAAAACAGCGAACTACGAAAAAAACGATACCAATGTTCCAACGAGCGCTGAAATTTTGATCTGAAGATTTTTTTGAGCCGCTCGGGGCCGTATCTTTCAACACATATATTCCCGAACCGAATCTATTTCTTTTGTGGGTGGGTTCCCTACAAGTTCTATCTAGGGGCAAAGATAAATCCACAAAAATAGGGGTGACATGAAACCACAGTGAAAGCCCTTATATTTTTACGGCCATTTATGGTGGGTGTTTATATCCCTCCATTTATAACGATTGGCTCCGGGGCCCACCTTGTAATAGTTTTGAAATGGCTCTTAGTTGTTGTATTTAAACACTGAAAGATGTCCAAAGTAACATTACTGAAGATATATGATTTCTCCAACTTGTGTTTTGTGTGGCTTGAAAACTAGAAGCCCGTTGTTGTTTTTGTTCACATTTTTGGTGCGTCATCCTGCTTGCAGGTGGCCAACGATGCTTCCACTGCACCAAAGGGAACTGGACTCGCGGTGGTCCAAACGCCGCGCGGGACGAAGGTGCGACAGTTAGTCACTTGGCGACCAAAACATGCCCAACAAAACTGCAACAAGGTTGGCCCTTTCACCAGTTTTAACTGGGGTGAAATAACTCCTATAAGTAGGGTGAAATTACCCCAGTTACCCATTTATTTTCGGCCATTTATAGGGGTTACAAGTCCATTTATATCTGGATCCGGGGCCCACCTTGAAGGGTTTCCCCCTGTCACCAGTTGTAGTTATAAACGGCCCCTATATAGCTGGCTCGCCCTCAGCAGGGAATGAGGGAATGAAGATATACATGATGGGGATTCATTCCCTGATGCCCAAACTAAGGGGCCAGTCAGAAAAAATGGCCGAACAAAAATCAATGGCTTTCCCTGGGGTTATTTCACCCTATACCTATAGGAGTTATAGTTCACACCACTTATAAATGGTATTTGGGCCCGTGGAAATGACAGATTTTCCCAATCAACTTAACAAAGGTCTAACATATAGTCTTTGGATGTTTTTGAGATGATCTAGGTTTCGTAAAAGGATTCCCTACAATGGGTAGAGGGCGAATAGCAAACAAAACAGTTCTCCGAAAAATCGTTTTGAAATGTCTCTTACAAGGTGGTTTCCCTTACCAATTATAAGTAGGGTTTTCTAACTCCACTTCTGGAAGTGTTATAACCGCAGTTACCCACTATATACGGTTACCCATTTATAGGGGCTATAAACTCCATTTACTATTGGCAAGGGCTCACCTTGTAGTTGTTGTATTGTCTTTTTTGACATCACTGAAGATCCAACTCCTTATGCAAGATGGCGAAAAAACCTTGGAAGTCCAACCTCCAACCACCCAATTTTATGAAAGAAATCCATGACGGATTCCCATTGGACTGGTTTGGTATATTTGCCAACATGAATGGTTGATTTGTTTGGGATCAAATTAGTAGGTAAATATAAACCAGTCCTATATGGGTCCGTCATGGGAATATGGGTTTTATGAAGCTCCCTAATTTTTTAAGTAAGGGTCTGAATCCTCATCCGAAATTGGGGTTGGTGCGTATCGTGGATTTCTGGCCGTCATTTTCGCAGCCTGGATGACCACTTTCCCCTAAGGATCGAAACGTTTGGTGAGGGCGGTTCTTTCCACCAGCCAGGAAAAAAAAACACCATTTTGTACTTGGGTGTCCATGGAAGCTGGTAACTAGTTAGTAAGTTGGGTTATAACCTATTTAGGGGACTTACTAAGTGCCATGGACATCCTAGTACCTTGTTTTTTTCGCTGAAAACATTCACCTTGGACCTCTTTTTATTCAGGTGATTCCTTTCACGTATCCAGAGACATCAACGACAAGTGCCACTGCAACTCCTGCTGTGAATGTGGTGAAGAGTGCTGAATGGTTGGAAATTGAAGAGGTACAGCGGGGAAAGGGAGTCGAATCTGGTGCCGTTAGACTTGGAAGGAAAAACAGAAAAAACACAACGAATTCTAAGAAAACTGTTCACCAGTTGATATCCCATAGCATCCATGGGACAATATTTACTTACATGATCTTACATGAATGGCTTAAATGTTGTGGTAAATGTAGGTTAATATTCTAGTTCCATGGAGCATATGGTGTATGGAACCTGTCTCAAATGCATCTAAACCGCCAGATTTCTGCCAACGGTATCAACAATAGCAACAAAGAGCTTACATAGAACATGTATGTGGAAGGAATGGATGTAAAGGGTGATTGAGTGTTTCAAAATTGTGACCCATAGGATTTGTTTTGGTAACTTAGTATAGGTATATATGCAGTACATGGATCCTATGGGTGATGCTTCAGCAACTTTTGTTCCGGGAAAAGCTCCTCCTCAAATATTTGGTATGCAGATTCGAAAGTTTATGCCCGGTGTCCAAGTAAATTTCGAAAAAGAAAGTTGAATTTGTTTTATGCTCGGTGTCCAAGTTTATGCCGTTGATGCACCAGGTTGGGTCGCTAAAACAAAATCATTTTCAGTGTGCTTGGTATGGATTTGTGTTTTACTCCCCCTCAACATCTTAGTTTCCGGAAGGGTAAAGACTTTTCGAACCCTCCACAAGGTCTTTAGGGGAGATGGTTTTGGTACAGAGATTGTGAGGCATATTTGAAAACTGATCTTTAAAGGTTTTGCTTGGGAGTTGCCCGAGATCCAAACCATTGAAAACCGGAGTTTTTGGGGGTGGCAAGGATGGTTCTTCCGTTTCAGACTGCTTGGGATTTGGTACCACCAGTTGTTGGTGGTTGTTTGTTCTTGGAGCGTCACCCTCCCAAGTGCTCTCTTTGAAGTTGGGGCTCATCCCTTATGTGGCGTTGATGGCGGGAGGAAATCGGACTCGCTAGTATAAGAACCTGTTTAAAATGATAAGATAAGCCGGGATATATTCATTCATCCCATCATTCAAAAGCGCACAACTGTATGAATCTGTGATTTATCTATACATATATATATATATATATATACAAACCAGAAGTACTAAGACATATACCCACGTGAAACACCAAAAACTTAGTGATTTTTGCCCATGGGTTTCTTTCCAAGAAATACGTATGAACAAATAGCTTTGATGAGAGACATGACTAGCCCTTAACCCCATTTGACGTTGACAAATGTGATGTTTCAACCCGTTTCCCATCCTTAGTAACAAAAAAAACAATGTTTTTGTGTCCCCATAAACAACAAAATTCCAGAAATCTCCCCCCAAAACCCCCCGTTTTTTTTTTCACTCCACTTCCGCGATGACGCCCCCCGGGTGACGAGGCCTTGGGCGGGTGGATCTTCAATTCTTTGGAAGACACCTTGCATGGCATCGATTCCCTAAGGTCCCCCCGATTGGTCGGTTTTGACGATGAAAATTCGGGTCGAAAAATTTTGGACTTGGACGTTTGGAGACGTTTTTTGGGTTGGGTTTTGTTGAAAGATCACAAAGTGGTGTTGGCAACGGGAGAAATGGTTGGGTTGGGTTGGTGGTGGTTGTTTTGTGTTTCGTTCATGGTATTCCTTGGTGTTGATGGTGGGGTTTGCAATTGGATTGTATCCTTAGACATCTAAATTCCTTGTGAGGCTTGCTGTTTTAGGTCTGTTTGGGGGGGTCCAAATACCTTCTTAAGAGGTGGCCCTGGTTGTCGGGCGGCTAATTATTATATGAGAATCTTCACGCTTAATTCAGCTATGCCAGCTATGCTTTCTGACTAACAACCCATGGATCTGAAGAACTCTTAAATCGTGAACTCTGAGAATTTTACACGACCTCTCTGAAACTAACTCACATTCAAGGCAAGGGCACCCTACCGTCCCCAAAAAACATACTGAATCATCGACTCCAACCATCCAAAAGGATGTTGTTTTTTTGGTATGTTTTTTCTGGATGGCAAAGGTATGTTTTTTCTTTTCTGGTATGTTTTTTCTGGATGGCAAAAGGTGATGAGGTTGAAATGTGACCAAATGTATTGACTGAGTTTGTTGCCTTACCCTCCCCTGAAACTAAAAGTTGGCAATTGAAATTGATGGTTGGAGTTGATGATTCTGATTCATATCTTCTAAAAGGGGCAAAAGGCCTATACTTTCAGGGGCTTTTGCCTTGCCGTTAGTTTCAGGGACTGTAAGATGTGTTTTCCCACAGAAAAGATGAAGGTGTGTCCACAAAGTTGATTGATGTCATAGATTGCTGTATTTCAATCGATGGTTTTGCCGCCGAATTTCCGTTTGGGTTGGACCCGGCAACAAAGAGTCTATAATCTCTTTGCGATTGGAGCGTTCCAAGTTGAATTTATTTTTTGGTGACAAATATGAAGGGTTTGTCCATGTGTCTTCACTACCCTAGTCTTTCAAATATCTCCTCCTGAGGTTCGGTGTTTTAGATCGATTTTTGGGGGTTCCAAATACCTCCCAACCCAAGGTGAAACAGGAAACCTAGGGAGCCCTATCTTGTTTGGAGAAATCTAAGCCAAAAAAAGACACGTGGATGCAGCCATGTGTATGTTGAAGCCTTGTGTTTTCTTTCATGGTCTCCCACGGGTAACTTTGGTAAATCATGTCATTATTTGCAACTCCAACTCCAAATGAGCTACGAAAAAAACCCTCCTACTTTCCATGATACTGGTTGGTTTTTAGGGATCCCTAAACAACCAGGTTTTTTTCATTGCTCAAACCGACAACTCGATGTTTCAAAAAAAAGCAACTCAAACACATCCCTTTTTTGTCAAATGTATATGTCGATTCTGGAGATTTTCTACACGTTTTTGTTGTTAAGGCAGTTTCAAGAGTCACTTTTTGTTGCCTTCAATTTATCCACCGGTAGTCCCCGGGGACCTGCCTGGAGCTTTTGTTGGATACAGGTTGGTACGTGTTTATTCCCAGGTTGGTACCAGGTACCACGTATCCAACTGAGGTGAGTCAAGTACTTGGATGTCCGGTTGGAAGTTCGTAAATGGGTTATAACCTACTTATGAATGGGATATATTGGGGTTATAATCCACTTACTAGCCATTTACTTACTTCCTAGATTCCTAGTATCCAACTGATGTGAGTCAAGTAGGGTTTAACTGGGGTGAAAGTCATCGCATTTACAACCAGTGGTTTCCCCTGGTTGGTAACTCCGCCCCTGGTTTGTCCTTGACAGATTCACGAAGATGACCAGCAACTTATTGCGAAAGGGCAAGCAGCTTCCGAAGAATGCCGCGCAATGTCGAGATTTAGGCAGGAATTTTGGATGATGAGATGATGGGAGTTGATGGAATTATATTATATTATATTCTATTATATATATATCATATATATCCTAAGGATCCAAACACCTCCCTAGAGTAGGATTGATGGTCGAAACATCCCATTCCCAGCAAGGTAAATCCATTTCTTAGGACATGCCTGGATTCTTAGGGTGTAGTAAGTATTATAGGGTATGACTGCTGTTTCTTAACCAACAGTTGACTTCTAAGGAAATGACCGTTGTTTCTTAGCCAACAGTTGACTTCTAAGTAATTAGTGCATTTTGCTAGACGACATCTTTATATTTACCTGCCATTTACCAATCAAAAACATACTGATATATCTCCAAGAAATCTCCAACAGGACCCACTGAACGGACCCCTAAACCTGAGTATCTAATAGCTCTAGCAACTTTCTTAGGGGTCCGTTGGTAAGGTCCCGTTCAATTTTTGATGGAATATCCTAGTCCTATTTATGGTAGGTAGACAAATCATCTGTCACACACACACACATGGATCCTATGGGATGGGCCGCTGCGAGGCAGAAATGGAGTGGAAACAACCTCTCCAAAAATGGCCGAACATAAACGGGTGACTCCTGGGGTGAAATAACCCTAAAAAAAACTGGAGTTATGGGCCGAACTTTGTATGGGGTGATGTTTACCATTTGCCTACCATGTACCATACAATTCAACGATTCATGATAGATATATCATCTATCCTACCATGGATCCTGCAAGGTGGGCCCCGGATGCAGATAAGTTACAAAATGGTGTTAAGTTCTTATAACTCCCTATAAATGGCCTTATAAATAAATGGGTAAGTGGGAATTATATCCCTGCAAAAAAAACTGTTGTAAGGGGGCCTACCTTCCTTGTATGTGTCATGATGTGTCATGTATATTTGTCATTTTTTTTGGTGGTTCGTAAAATTAGATCCCATAACATCCATGGGACTGGTACGTTTACCTACATTTACCATAAATTTGAACCATTCATGTAGGTGAATGTATACCTTTCAACATGGATCCGTCATGGGGATGAAACGCTGTTTTCCCTCGGATTTGGCGGAAGAATTCTCCCAGGTGAGTTGCTGAGCCAAGTGGAGAGAATTCCTTATCGAGAGAGCAACGTACACCAGGCAGATGGCAGTGGAGGTTGTTGGTTTTCATGCCCTAAGAATCCGATTTTCCCCTCAAAAGTGGTGTCGTTTTGAGGACCAACACGGACCCCCGCAAAAAAAAACAGATAGTCCAAACGCTGATTCTTAGGGGTGTAAAGGATGAAGGTACATTTTGGGCTGTTTTGCACAGAAACCGTGCAAATTTCAAATCGCTAGGTATTGCATGTCTTATTCTCAGGTGATTGGGGTGTTAAATCACCTCCGAAACGGATAATATGACCATTCTCAGTTTCGGTGAGCCAGGATCCCGACGGAATGGCAGAGGCTACCTTGCTACCGCCTGTTGCAGGTGTTTTTGTGATTAAAATTTGGATCCAATTATCACCATTGCAAGATAAACTGGAGACTTTCCAAACACCTGTAATATCCTGTCCCATGAATCATTGGTTTTTCCAAGCTAGGTCCCACCAGCCTCTATCATTCGTGACTCGTGACCTTTAATGATCACCCAAGATATACCAACAGCACTGAGGTCATCCCCATAAAGGTCACTGTTCACATAAAACCACTCCCCTCAAAGGTCACCCTGGAAGTGTGAATCTGGAAGATTGATAGGCATGTCTCTACAGTAAACCCGATGATGCGTGTTTCTCCAAGACACAACATGCGGTTTTCAGGAGTGTCATGGAGGTTTTGAAGGTCGTTTTTTTTTAATGCTTTTTTTGTGTATACCCAGCCAATTTAAAATTTATCATTTGGCATGCTTGAAAATTGAAAATCCCGTCGAAATCCCGTTGAAATCCGTTGAGAAACCATCCATATGAAGCCACATTACTATCTACATTTTGCTTCCTTATGATGCTAAAAAAACAAGGCTAGATGGAGAACTCTTATTGATCAATGGGTTGACTTATATATTTCTTGGGACCGTGCAGCCGTTGTGTTTTTTTGCAAGTGTTTTTCATCAAATTCATGGATTTGGCAGACGTGGATTTGTTTGGTTGGTGATTTTGTACTTTTCTAGGGTGGTGGTTTTAGATATTTTGTATGTTCACCCCTACCTGGGGAAATGATCCAATTTGACTAATATTTTTCAAATGGGTTGAAACCACCAACTAGTTTTTACCGCAGTACATCACTGTAATTAATCACCATTTGGTTGAGGATGTGTTTGAAACTTGTCCTGAAAAGCATCGGTTAAAAAGCAAATTCAAGCAGAGCTCTTGGATTCTAATCGCAGCTGCATCGAATAGGATTGGATTGGGGTGTTATATCCCTTTCTGAAAGGACGCACCTGGATCTTTTAGGCAGACATGATACATATATATATATATGAAATAATTTAGATGTATATATATATATATACAGTATATGTAGCACGACAATGATATTGTATGTTTAGTCGCAGTTTTTGCAGAAGTGTATGTGTGATCCATTCTTCCCTTTGTATTTTTACTATAACGGTACATCTGGCATTTTTCCACCACTGCCTATGTCCCCATAGGCCCCACCAAAAAGATTGTGGTGTCCAATTGACGAACACTATGCGGAAAAAAACATCGGCATTTGGTTTCTTATTCACTACACTGTGGGCCCCTACCAGTTATAACTGGGGTTATAACTCCTCTAAGCAGGGTTATAACTTATAACCCCAGTTATCCATTCATAAAGCCATTTATAGGGGTTATAAACCTCCATTTATAAATGGTAGGGCTCTACCTTGTAGGACTTTCTTCTTACACTTGTCATACATGTATAAGCCGTATTTAATGCTTATGTAAGGGGAGACCCATCTCCAAAACAGCCTTATAAGGTACAGTACCTCCATGTTAGGTACATGAATCACCTTTGATGATCATTTGCATCAACTAGATACAACCAGTTTCTTCAAAGTGCCCATTTGATTCCACAAATGGAGGTCACCTAAAAGGGTCACTTATGGGTCCAAAGGAGGTCACTTGGAAGAATCTAGTACAAGATTTCATGCTTCAAAGCGATTTTGCCCAAAGGTGAGCCACAAAAACAAAACCTGGTTGGTTGGGTTATATTTTGGGGGGATGATACTACCTTTGTTATAGGGATTATAATATCCCATTATAGGAATCCCTATGAACCAACCAGGATTCAATTCGAATGGCTCCAGGTGGATCAAGAATGGCCAACTTGGGGCATGATGTGGACATCGGTCTGTGGTTGGCGCTTCAATTGTCCACGTTCGGAGCCTCGGGAATTGCGCCCTGCGTGGCTTAAACAATGAGGCATTAAATCTGGTCAAATTAGCTCGCGACCTCACACGAGTTTTCACCCCAAAGGATGGTTTTATCAAGGGAAATCCCTGAAAATTTCAGGGAAACCTAGGTTGGTGAAATATTATTCCATTTGGCCAGATTAAAATAAAAAAAAGCTATAAATGCGAGTTATAACCCCAATAAATGGCCTTATCGTGGGTTTTTTTCTGTTTTTTTTTTGAACCCTGCCTGCTTATGGTCATTTTTTTGAATTACTTACTAAGGATCAATGGTACCTCCTTTTTAGATCTTTTTAGAAGGTGAATGCACCGGTCGAATCCTATTCTGGTGATGGGAAGAGGACTGTTCATAATTTAGCAGATTTATGGATGGGAAAAAACAGTGCTTAGCGATGAACAGTCGTAAGCAGCCTGGATGACCATTTTCCCAATCCTAAATGACAAGGAAATGACAACAACAAGCTGTAAGGTGGTTCGCACCAACCAGTAAGTCATTTTTTTGGGGGAAATCAAACTCAAGCAATGCACATGGAAGGTAATTTTTAGGGATTTCCTGGGTTTCAAGTATTTTCTGGGTATGACAATGGGCCCCCGAAAACCTACCCTCCCCATTCTTCCCATTGCTGAGGCCCCATTCCTGCGGAAGTGCTTCGCCAAGCAACCGAGGTCTGCATTCATTGCATGGGAATCGGATCACGAACCGATCGATTTTGCCTGGGACGAACGGTATATTTCCCTACATGCAAACCATAAAAATCAACCATTCATGTAGGGAAATATACCAGTCCCATGGATCCTATATGGGTTGGGACATCGTTGAGAGAAATTTCTTGATCTCTGCAAAGGCGGGCCCCAAAGTCAGTAGTTATAAGTAGGGTAGTATACTAATAACAGTTATAACGCTCCACTTATAGGGTTGAAATAACCCCACCGTTAGCTTAGCCATTTATGTCTTTGTGGCCATTTATATAGCTGTTAATATAACTCCATTTATGATTGGAAGGGGGGGGCCCACCTTGTTGGAATAGTGAATAGTGCAGAAGAAACTTGATTTTGTTGCATTTCCAATTTGCAGGTGTCAAGCAGCATGTTTCCTGTTCTTTTTTTAATCTAGACACTATTTTGTTCATACCCTAGTCTTCCAAATACCTTGTGAGGATCGGTGTTTGCACCCCCAAACACCTCCTGAGGATGCCTTGATTGGGGTCCAACTACCTACTCACAAGGTATTTGGAGGATTTTGGAAGACTAGGGATAGATGAAATATATTTCAATGGGAATTGAGACCACCCATAGATTTGAAAAAATCGTCAGATTGCGCCCGTTGTCTTGGAACCCAAGTAAGTTTGACTCACATCGTTTCACCTTTTGTTTGTTTGTTTGTTTGTTTGTTTGATTGGTTTGTTTGTTTTTTCGTTTTACCATGGGGATTTGAATCTCGTTTGTTTCGTTCTTCCAGCTTTCCCGAAATTTCCAAAGTCTCACAGTGTCACCTTTTTACTTGGAAAAAAGAAAACCACAAAGCATTAAATCACGGCTAGTCAACCTACCCCCGCCTAACGTACCCCTACCCCCACCAGAAGTAAAGGTGTAATATAAGGCCTCATTAATTGGAAACCCAACAGTTAAATACCTAGCCTTTTATTAAGCCCTCATTTCCGGGAGGGGGGGGGCGTATGTTACGGGAAAAAAAGGGGTTAGGTTTCCCTAGCCACAATAACTGGGAGGATCTCATCAAGCGTCATGTGGCCTTACGTACTGACTCTTGGTGGCCGCAATTCAGTTCAGTTGAATTGTTGTGAATTTGCTCCAAGAGTGGACTTTTTTAGCTGTACATAATGGGTGGTTGGAACATAAGGGGATCCCTATATAAACCTCCATTCTTCCAATATTACCATTTGTTATGGGTTTTAGCAAAAACCCTATGATATTGGGTGTGTTCATCACTTACACATCGTAGAGGTGGTGTACAGCGGCATTAGAGCAGTATCATGGAGCAAAGGCCAAAAAACCCTATGATATTGGGGGAGCGCTTTGGAGCCAGGGGATGATGTCTTTTGGTACTCAATGAGGAGCGTTTTAGAACCCCACAATCCAGCAAATCACAGGGTAGTTATGATCCAAGAGTGGACTTTTTAGCTGTACATAATGGGTGGTTGGAACATAAGGGGATCCCTATATAAACCTCCATTCTTCCAATATTACCATTTGTTATGGGTTTTATCTACCCTATGATATTGGGTGTGTTCATCACTTACACATCGTAGAGGTGGTGTACAGCGGCATTAGAGCCGTATCATGGAGCAAAGGCAAAAAAACCTATGATATTGGGGGAGCGATTTGGAGCCAGGGGATGATGTCTTTTGGTACTAAATGAGGAGCGTTTTAGAACCCCACAATCCAGCAAATCACAGGGTAGTTATGATCCAAGAGTGGACTTTTTAGCTGTACATAATGGGTGGTTTTCAACATAAGGGGATCCCTAAAAAAAAACAACCTCCCATATTTACCATTTAAGTTGGGATTTTCCTAATATATACACCCTATAAACCTCCCTATATAAACCTCCCTATATAACCTCCTACCTATATACATTCTTCCACTGTTACCGTTTGTTGGGATTTGGGTTTTGGGTTTTTTCCCCCTTTGGCTGGATCGGCTCGATGAGTTGCGGACTGCGAAAAAAAAGAACCTCCCAATGGAATCTGCAGTGCGTGTATTATACGATTTCAATTTTCAAACAAGGGTTTTATTAAACAAGGGTTTTATAAGAAGTTTATATTGATGTTGTTTTTTGATGAATTTGCGCTATATATCCCTATATTATATAATTAGGCTATATTCATGGACTATACCCAAGTGTTATATAATTTTATCCATGGGTTCCATTAAATTGTTTTTATAAAATTCTACATCCCCGCGGGTCCAACAATATGTATTATGCAATCCATACATGTACTTCCCAATGAAAGAAACATATCATTATTTTTCTTGAAAAATACCTGGTTCATACGGTATTAATTGGCTACATTAAAGATTACAAGCTGGGTTTCCAAAGACCATTATTTTTTAGTGTTTTATCCCTGTAAAGTCAATTGGTTTTACTAAGGACTTTCAATTAACAAATCCACGGGACAGTTGTTTCTTAAAGTGTTGGACTTGCAGGATAGATATTAACAGACCACTTGTTGATGTGAGTTTCGTTGTCTTCAACTTCAACCACAAAGTTCCGGAGCCATTTTGAACCTACCTCACAGCAACTTAAGAGAAATAGCCAGCCTTATTCAGGGATTCTTAACTACCATGATCCCTTAATAAGGCCTTCTGAAGGTCCGGCCTGTATTTCTTTGGGTTTTTTTCATGGCGTTTACCTTAGTCCTTGGGGCAGGTGGACTTCCGTCGAAGCCGTCCTCGTTCCTTTTCGATGGTTTTTTGATCAGGAAATGGCGGACCCGATGGAGCTGTTCCACATGCATCAAGTGACCTTGAGCGCAACCTGGTCCAAAATAGATGGCTAAAACAACAATTTTCCCTATGGATCCAAGGATCCGCTGCTCTGAATGCACGGAAAGGGTACAATTTAGGGGGCAATTTGTATCTTCTTAGGAGGTACTTGGATCCATAGGGAAAATTCATGGGGAAATCCCAAGGGCAACAACCCCCAGCAATGCTCACCCCCCCACCTTTCCTTGAAATAGGACCTGTAGTGGATCCGATCTGGCCCCTTAATGGATCATTAGTCACCCCTGCATGTCCCTGAATTAGGCCACAAAAATGTCTTAGTCTTTTCAAGAATGGCTTGCAAGGGAGCCTGCTTAAATACGTTTGCAAAAGACGAACATCTGTTTTTATTGTTTTTTTTTGTGCGGAGATTTTTTTTTGGTCTCTTATTTTAAGGTATCCATCGGTAAGAATCCCCGTGATTCTCCAAATGACTTAGCTTTCAAAATGCAGATTCAGGATGTTATAAAACTCAGAGCCTTGGCAATTCCATTGAGATTCTGAAAAAATGGATGCAAAACCAGGTTTTGTTTTATGTCACAAAAAATACGGTTTGCCATCTGAAAAGAAATACGGCCAGACAGGAGTTGCATTTGAGAAAGTCATGAAGCGGTAAAAAATGAAGGTCTTGTCACTTTTTGTTGGGCTTTGGAGGTGTGAGTTCGGACTGCCCCTGTTGCAGCTTTGTGTCCAAAGTCACGGAAAAAATCCTAAGGATGTGTGATTGGTAGACTATATATATATATAGGGCTTGTACACACCCTAAAATGGACAGCAAAAGTGCCTGAAAGTCAATGTATCTCTAGGATTCTCTAGGTGGTGAAACCCAAACATTTTGTTTTTGTTTTCACCCCGAGCCCTAGCGGAAATAATCCAATTTGACGAGCATATTTTTCAGATGGGTGGTTCCACCAACTAAACCGATGACGTTTCCTTTTGGGGGCTTTTCGGCCATTAGTTTCAAGGGGGCCAACAAACTTCGCCGATGGAGTTGGGCCAACATAAATTCAAGCGCCACGGAACTGCCAGATTTCACCAGTGAGGCCACTAAGTACCCTGGACTGAATACATCAGGAGTTCAAAAAATCATATCACAATGCAGAAATGGCTTTTGTGGATACTGTATCTTCAAATTCTCGTGGAGATTGCATACATCTCAGCATTGTAAGAGGTTATCGTACCTATTTATTTTGATATTTTATCTTATCAGATGACCATCATTGGCCATCATTGCCGACTTGCATCAATGGAGTTTCCTGGTTCCCTTAATAGGTGGTAGGTAGCATATAATCACCCAATTGGTAATATACAGTATATAACTGGTATATAAGTGGTATATACTGCCAACTGGGTGATTATATATCACCTACCACCTATTAAGGGAACCATTGATTGCATGAGACTTGTGATTTGCCCCAGATCTTGCTTCTATGGCGAGCCTACTCACCTCAATTTGCATCTTGGATCCGGAGAAATTTTGGAAGGGAAGTCTTGTACAGTAGCAAGGTGTGGATTTAGAAATCCTAGGTTTGAAGTTTCCCCTGTTTGGATATGTTCAAGATCTTGAATCATAACCAAGATGCGCCGAATGTATGGATTATTCAAATTATTTACCTACATGAAAGGTGAAACATGGCCACATGAACAAGGGGAATTGTAGGTATATACTGTAGATATTACCTACATGGAGCATCTGGGGAATCTTGGATTTGTTTTGTTTGGTACAACATAAGCCACCCATCGGTTCCAAGCGACTCCAATGGGATTTGATTTAGATCTACCAGGGGATTTCGCGGATCCAAAAAACGGCCTCGAATCCTGGTAGAAAGTACCACATTAGGCAACTGGATGTCTAGTTTTAGGGGTAAAGTTGATGGAAATTAACAGCAACAGCTGTTTTCCAGGTATCATCAACTGGTGCTCGCCGGATTTCTGAAGCATCATCCGTATATATAATGCTACAACATCGTCATTTGACCAATGTGATTATTTCATTATCCATGAAATAAGGATCTCATCATTAAAACAACCAGTATAAATATTTCAAGATTTGTAAGGATCCCTACAAGGACTATAAGCTATATTATAAGGGTCCCTATAAGGATTATGATTATAAGGATCCCTATAAGGATTCTAAGAATCCCTAAGGTTGTTTTTTTTCCTTGGCACCATTTTCCATGTCAACCACGAATTCCTCCAGTTGGGTTCGCCACGCCACCGAGGCGTCGAGCTGGTTCTCAGGCTTAGCGACCTGGGCTTTACAATCAGCTTGGCCGAAAGTGAAAGCTCGAGAACCCAAGGCGGCAGTCTGACGTAAAAAGCGCCTAAAAGAAAAAAGTCACCCCAAAAATAAAAGGTGGGCTTTTCAAAAGTCAGCACTTTTTTTTGTTGGGGGTGAGTTTTTTCACTCCTATAAGGGTGAAATTAACAATCAGTATGCGCCATTCATTTTTGGGGCCGTGGTGCAAAGATTTTTTTGGTTGGTAACGTCTTAGCCGAGTAGTCACCCCAAATACTGGTGAAAAGTAAGGGAAATTTTCGAAAATTTTCAGGGTACTTCACCATTTGTCTTTGGTGTTTTGTGTTGTTGTGTGTGTCTATGTGTTTTCGTTGGCTTTCTCAGCCAGCCACAGGTGGACGATGCGGTGTTTCATGTCCTTCCACCATCAGAGAGTTTCGAAAGAGCAGATGCCTTGATCACGCAGAAAAAGGAGAAGTGAGGGACCTGAGGGACCTGGTCAAACATGTTAAGTGACATACCCATACCATCCATTTACCTACATTTACCATAAAAATCAACCAAATGTAGGTAAATATATACCATACATGGATGGTATGGGATACCCTAGGAATCCTCATCTCACCTTGTCAGTTGATGAGGTTTAGGGGTGTCCTTCATCACCGAAACGAAACGCAAGGTAATTATTTAGGTTCCATGATGTTCCATTCTCAGTTTCGGTGAGCCAGGATTTGTAGGGATATTATTAGTTGGATTTGTTTGAGGCAATGTTTATTTTCTACCATCGATTAAACCACCATTTGGGAGAGTGTTTTTTTTTCCAACCACCTTGAGCAAATCAAAGGTTATTAGTATATCTACTGTATATTAATTAGGAACTCATGAGTTGACTAACCCATTTACTAACTAGCTACTAACTTCCATGGACGAAAACTAAACATTGGCAAGCTGGCAAATCCACCGTGAATGAAGATGTAGGAATCTCATTGAAGATGGGTATTTTCCAGCTTGGCCATGTTAGTTTTCAGGAGATATATCGGTTGAAACAAGGTGGGCCCCTACCAGTTCTAACTGGGGTCATAACTCCTATAAGTAGGGTTACAACCTCAGATACCTATTTATAAGGCCACTTAAATGGGCCCCAGAACTCTAGTCATAACTGGCACGGGCTCACCGTGAAAAGATCGTGTTTAACGGGAGAAACACACCATCTTATCACCAAAGATTTCAGTTACCTAAAATGGAGGAATCCTCACCTAATAAGCTGTATGGATACCGATTATGTAAGGGAAAATCCACCCCTACAATAACCTTATAAGGTTCAGGATGCATGCATTTTGGGTACCTGAAATTCTTGGTGACCTTACTTGGATGTCCCAGGAAGTTTCTCAAATGGTTAGCTACAAGCGGCTATAAACCCAATATATCCCATGTATAAGTAGGTAAGATAACCCATATTTACCGTTTACTAACTTCCTGGGACATCCAAGTAGGACACTTTGGGTCAATAGCTGTTTCTGGTTCCCTGAATAGGTACGTAGGTGATATATATAATCACCCAATTGGCAATATATATAAGTGGTATATAAGTGGTATATGCTGCCAATTGGGGGATTATATGGTGCCGATCCCACCTATTAAGGGAACCAGGTTTCACTCCATTGATTGGGTACCGAAAAGTCTCAAAAAAACTATCGCTCCAGGAGTTCATTCCACCTTTCCAATTGCGAGTGGCACCCTATCCAGACGGAGTTATTGTCCAAATGCATGTGACGCATATGCCACTTTGCCGAAAATCAAAACGTCTACAAAAAATGCCCATGGTAAAAGTGGCAAAGCGACAAATTTCAACCATGTTTTTGGGTGTCACATTTTTTTTACTGAAAAAAACAATTTGTTTGCCACTTTGACTGAAAGTTCTTTGAAGTCTTTGGTGACATTTAAAACAATTCCAACACTTGCAGCAGAAAGCAGCCCAAAATACTTCGGGTGAGATGAGCTTTTGGGGTTTGCTTTTATTTGAAGGAATGAGAAACTAGAAGTAAAGTTGTGTTTCTTTTTGAAAATTGAACAGCTGTACTAGTACACTTAATAATTATTGTTTATTTCTGAGGTTACTCTGAAGTCACGGTCGGGATTTTTTTTCTGACAATCCAAGTCTGAGCAACAAAAAGCTGATAAGATCATGTGAAAGCGTTTGAACCATGCCGTACTGTTACAGGATGTTTTGTTTAGTGACAGTAATTAGCACTTGTCTATTTTTTTCGGGCTGCATGAAGCAAAATTCGTCTTGATGGTATCGAATTGCCCTTCGGAAAAAGTGGGCGAGTCTAGTACTACAATAGTACTAAACCCCCGCAGATTCTCCACGGATGGATTATTTACCTACACTGGGTAAATGGGGTGAGTAGTGGCCACATGAAGAAGGGGAAATGGCTTGGTAAATATTTCCCACATGGAGCATTTGGAGCATCCATCCCGCATCCTTGATATACCTGGAGCCCTTTTCATGACCTCTATTTTTGAAGGGAAAAAGCTCCCAAAACAAGGCCCAAACTTCCAATCAAAACAAGGGGCCCATGTGGGTTCTAGGTACGCAGGTACATGATGCCGATTCCCCAGTTGTTGGTTGTTTGATCTACGAATCATGAATCTATTTGCTTTTATGACCGCCAGAAAAGCATCCTTCACCAATTCCTCTTTATGACATGCCAACAAAAAATGTGGTTGAACCCTTACAAGGTGGGCCCCTACCATGTATAAATGGGTTTACAACTCCTATAAGTAGAGTTACATTCCCTGTTACTCGTTTTTTTTCGGCCATTTATAGGGGCCGTTTATAACTCCATGACGAGGCTCCGGGCCCCACCTTGTAACAGTTGGAATTTTCTACAACCGTTTGGATCCCATGCGTGGCTGCAGGTTCTCGGATGGTTTCTGCATCGTTCCATTGCAACAAGATTTCGCTCAGTTAGTGCAGAATCGAGAATCCGAAGAACGGGCGACTCGACTGTTTTTGTTAAAAGGAAACAAGTATATGTGTCCTGGAACCTATATGAATGACCCTTGTTTTGGTTGGAATTTTGGCCTTGTTGCCTTCAATAGTAGAGGGTCATGGGGGTTCCATCTCGATGGTCAACTACCCTCCTCAAAACCAACAGTTCGTCCCTGAGCATAGGCCTAAACGACCCCATAACAGGAAGCCGGATGGTCTTCCAAGCATCAATTTTCAAGGGTCAAAATGTCAGTTTCAGGGACGGTTATACCACCGGAAGGTTGATAGTGCAGCCTTCAACTTGCATTTTCAGTGGCTATGACAGTTGCAGGGTACAACTTTTTGGATACAACAAATGAATGGAGTTTTGACAGACATGGGTAGGTTTGGATGATAAAGGTATGACCAGGTAGTGATGTAGAATCATCTACAAGGTGGGCCCCTACTAGTTATATATGGAGTTATAACCCATAATGGCCTTGTAAATGGTAAGGTGGTGTTACAACCCTATAGTTATAGGAATTATTCACCCAGTTATAACTGGTGGTAGGGGGCGCACCTTGTAGTTCCATGGGTAACATGGGTATCAAAGTTGCTGTTTGGAACATGTGTTACACATGTTACATGTTCGCTTCGCACATTGAAGGAAACTGTTTGGCTTTCACTTGTATTTTATTCAACGGGTTCAATTGGTTAGGTAATTTTTTTCCAAAAAAGAAACATTGAAGAAATCAACTAACATCCATGATACCACCACCTACCGGGCAATTGATACCACCACCACCTACTGTTTTTTCTTCTAATCCATGATGTCCCAGTCCTATCCACCAGCCAGCATATACATACATACGCACATAGTATGTATTTGCATGCATCGCACAAATTTCAATCAACACCATCCCATTTCCATAAATCAAAGTTGCCATGCTTTGATCTTGTTCTGCAACACTCCAATAGCATCCATGTGTGGTATAAATATACACGAATATACCTACATTTACCATAAACATCGTATAAACATCAACGATTCATGTAGGAACATAGACCCGCCGCATGGAAATATATGGAAATCACAACTGTGGTTTTTAAAACGCGCACTTTGGCGGTTTTGTGTGTTTTTTTTTCCGAACGCACAAAAAACACATCAAACCCTAAGGATCCATACCCTTCCCGAAAATTCGTAGGTTTGATGGTCGAAACATCCCATCCCCACAATAGGATTGTAAGGTTAATCCCGAAATCGGACAGGACATACCGATCAGATCCTTAGGGAAACATCAAAAACTTTCCGCAGGTTCCATTGCCAACCTTGGAAAGTTCCTTCGACATTCTGCAGCCACGGTTGTTTCGCACCATTGCTGGGGATAGCACCGTGGCGGATGCCGTGTGCCTCGGCTAGTTATGTTTCTTAGGGGTCCAAACCTTCATTTTGAGGGGTTATTTCACCCATATTTTGGGGGTGTAAAACCTTCATTTTTCATGGTTTTGGGGTCCAAGGGTATTCAGTTTATTGAGAGGTTATGAAGCCCATCATTTTGTCACTTAATGATCCCCTAAGGGGGGGGGAGTGTACCCGTTAGAATTCCCATGATGTGTTGTTTTTTTTTGTTGTTTTTTTTTCAGGATTTGAGCACAACCAAGGCCAGTCAATTGGTTTTGATTGCAGTGTTTTTGTTTGGATTCCTGGGATTGTAATAAAAGGGATTCCTATAAAAGGGGTACCTCTTTACCTCTTAAATCCCAAACCACCAACCCAAACCACCAATTTACAATTAGTTGATTGAGGATAGCTTTTCAAAGTCTTAGGTAATCCCTTCCTTAGACATTTTCAATAGATCCGTAAGGTATTTGGACCCCAAGATCATACCCCCAAACGCTTTGCCAGTAGGTATTTGGATGTTTCGGGCTTATACATTTTAGCAATTGGTAGTACCTTTTGGGTTCACTTGTTTTTTTTAATGTTTCAAAGTCCTAGCAGGGACCTTCTGCGAGATATTCACAGAGATCCATGCTTAAATATTGATGTATCTACAGATGTTTATCTCTTTGTTGACACCACAAATCCTTTGGAAATGAACGCTTCATGTTGATACTGTATCTAGGTATTTTTGGGTGAGACACTTGAGGTGATACAGAATTACAACGTGTTAGATGTTTTTTTCCGCACAAAAAAGCGAGGTCATGGTGAAAAACAGGTCCCAGTGTTTTTAAGGATTTCCCTTACTTTTCAGGGCATTAAGAAAAACAACAACAACAACAACAACAACAACAACAACAAGTTCCCCCATTGCAACCAACAGCGCATGTTTAGAATCACCCCCCAACAAAGATCGGGGCACTTTGTCTGGCAAATTGCCCTGAAATTTAGGGGTTCAATGCCCCTTTCTAAGCCCCGGCCTTGAGGACTCCGCAAGCACTTGACAAAGGAGGTTGGTCTAACGATGTTCGATCAGAATTTTTGCAATTGGATCCTCCCGTGGCCCCTCGACACGAAGAAAAAAACCAAGAAGATGGAGATGGATGGGAGTCTCCATTGGCGTGTAAAAAACCCAAAACCTCTACCATTTACAACTTGTGCCACTTCCTTTTTTGCCACACGGCCTGGCCGTACGTTCAGGCCATAACGTTTCACGGCCTGCGGGTCGAGGGGTCTAAGATGGGAGATCCTTAAGAATTATCATGTTTCCCTTGATGTTTTTCATGGTTGGAAGTTGGAAGACAACACATTTTTTGTGTTGAAGATGCCATCTTTTTAGATGCTATGGAAACATTACAGGGAACATATATATATATATAATTATACACAGACATTGAGTATCTCCAAAGGCGTCATCAGCTATAAAGCATGGCGACCAGATGATTCAAAGTGCCTTTTTAATCCCCTAGTTGGAGGTCACTTAGCCCTTGAAAGGGTCACTTAATCATCCCAAAAAGGTCACAAAGAATTGGCAGGGAGATTGATTTCAATTAAAGGCATATTCTCAGATACAGAGAATAACCTTAAGAGCCACCCCAAGATTCACAAAAAATACCCTCTCTCAAACTAACAGCTCGCCCGAAGTTTTTGATGGTTGAAAGACGGTTTTTCTTTTGGGTTTCAACCTATCTTCAGGGGCGAACTTAGTTAGTTTCAGGGAGGCTATTTGTTTTGCAAGTATTTGGGTTTTACATGGTTTTAAGTTGGTTTAAAAGAAACACACTCTAAAGTAGTTATACTGGGGATAATTCAGAAACAGTTCAACTTGTAGATTGTTGGCCATGATTCCTGCTTCCTCTCCCCATGGGCCGAGGGTTGGTTGTCACTTTGTCACAGGAATTATGTTGGAATCGGAAGTTTTTGTTGATTGTTCTTTCTCAATGACTTTCCATATGGTATTAATGGTTCATACTGGGAAAATAACCTTCATTTTCCACTAGTACAGTGTTTTTGCAGCATCAACGTGCATGTGTAGTATTATGTTAACATGTGTGTTCGAAGGTACGTTGTTCGTGTCATCGAACCCTGGTTGCAGTCGTTTTAAAACTGAATTACTTATTTTCTGTGTGAACGACCGTATTTCACTGTGTTTATTGGTTGATTGATGTATGTTTATTTGTTTCAATTAATGTCTATATACATTTTTAGATAGAATGGACCTGAATGTGTTTGCTTCTACATATCCGTGTTGGTCAAATCTGTATGTGAAATATGTGTGGGTATATTTGTTGTGTTTTGTTTGCAATGACCATGCATCATAATATTTATATATGTTAAACCATTGACCGGTAACCCTTTTTCGTATCTACAACGTCGATACAGCTTCATCATTTGTTGTTTTTCCATCCCACCCATACGCATTCGAACCTCGTTTTGTTGAGGTTCGACAAGTGAAGATGGGTGCCACAAAGTTAAGTGTTTCCCATGAGATCCTCTTGCCACTTGAACCCGTTTTGGATGATGGTGGAGGTTGTGGTTGGATGATGTTGGATGCCCTAGGGATCCATGTTGTCTCTCAGCATGTGTTTCGAAAAGTGGTCTCTCACAAGAAACTTCTGACAACATTCCCTTAGCACTGTCGTGAGATCAGCAGTGGTGCCAAGTGCGTGCTGGTGGAATTCTGGGGGTGATCTCCATCTAAACAACTTTTGCCATAGGGAGAATGAAACTTAGAATGTTTGTAAATATAGTTGCCAAAGACTTTTCAATATTTTACCTTAAGATAGCTAAAGGTCATCCACCAAAAAAGCTTCAAAACCTTGACAGAATCCAATACCCAAAACACCCATGTTGTTTTTTCAACCTCGCCGATGCCTGCTGTCCAGTTTCACTTCGGGCTGATCAAATGGGTCAGTGCATGGGTCCTTGTGGTCTAGATTTTGGATGTCATATTCATACATATGTATATCCAAATTCTCAAATACGAAAATGATATTTGGATATAAACGATGATGTACAATATATAATGTACAACATATTGAGGTACTATTTCTGTTTGAGTTTTGCCTGCCTAAAGCCATGGGTCTCCTACGGCTAAATGCTCTGAGAGGTACGCTTCCCTCCCACTGCAGGGTTGTGGATCAACTGTTGGTGGGTGTGGGTGGGTTGTTGATGCTGACTGAGGATTCTTTATTCTCATTTAGATTCTCACATATTCGAATTCCAAGTGTTAATCACATCTCTGGTTGGGTTCTTTTGATCTTTAAAGATCTTTTGTTTTTTATCACCCAAGGAAGCTCAGTACCAACATGCAGCAACTTTGGCTCAGCTAGCTGGTTTCAGATCGATCCTTAGATGGCGAATCGACAACCGTTGGTAGAAGAACATGTGGTGGGTGATGAGTTGCACATCACCAAACCAATGAAGTTTAAGGTATCAGCCCCTTTGGTTGCAATCTATATCTTGGCCAAAATGGTGATCATAATCAAGAAACGACATATATAGATCTGATCTGTGGTTAAAAAAAATGTTGTTTAATCTATGGTTTAAATGCTGCATAGTACTAGTGTTCGCTTTCACTTTCCCAAAAGTTGGCCAAAGATGTTCATCACAAAGTATATTATTCATCACAAAGTGATATCTGTATATATTTCCAAGAGTAGAGCTTCTTTTATAGATATTGTAAATAAATTTGAAATGTCAAATTTGACATAAACAGTCCATAACAGTCCGATCATAAATAATCAAATCGTACACAAAATATATACTATCATTTTCCCATGAACCCGACTTTTCAGCTATATCTGAGCTCACTGATGACCGTTTTTTTATATATAGCTTAGGTTCTCCATCTCCACCAATGAACAAGTTTGGACACTATGCTGGACCCTATCGAAAGTCGAGTGCCAATTCGTGCAGTACAGTTGGTATCCCGAGCCCTGGTGGTAGTCAGATCTTAGAGGATGAGAATCTTCAAAAACCGATTATGGACTACCTCTCCGGTTTTGATGTTGATGACCAACCCCTGCAAGAATCTCATTTGTTGAAATGGATTGAAAAGAGGGGACCTATCCCACCACCAGATCATGCCCATGGTTACCCCCAAGATGTTGCAGACTTATGGAGGATGCAGCAATCTCTCGATGTGGCCAAAACGGGACTTCACAAGTTACAACGTACTTATGACACTCAATCCGTACAGATTGACAAGGTCAAGGCTGCTCAAATGAACAAATTGAGTCCTGGTGCTACTTTTGGGGCTGATGAATTAGAAAAATGGAAGATGGACAAGTTGAACCCTCTCTTGACAAAAATCCGATTTCAAGAAAATTCAATCTGTGAACTCAACACCAAGCTTGTTGATGCCAACAGGGATTTCCTGAAGAAGCTGCTTGTGGGTCCCCAGGATGATTGGGACCAGGAATGTGATGAACTAATGGCGGAACTTGAGAGTGTCATTGCAGGCAGTATGAGTGATGTGGTGGTAACCCCAAATGAAAGTGATGATAAAGCTACCTTGGATGCTACATCCCTTGCACTGGAACATGTACAAGCACTTCCTGATGGCCCCGAAAAGTCGGCTTTGTTTGCAGTTCTGCAATCTGTGGCCCCGAATCAGGTTGGAAAGTGTTTGAAAAATGAATTAGTTGTTTCAAACCATAACTGTTTCAAACATGTCTGTGGGAACACAAAAAGATAAACATATTGTACCTGCAAGTTGAAGATATATACACATAAATATTGAAAAGCTTGAACTTTTTAAAGTTGCATTGTCCATTCAAGTGGTCTAGCCCACTAGGCAAATGCACCAGAGATCCCCAGTCCTGAAGCTGAAGTTCCAAAACCTTTGGCAACACTTTCTGGTACTACGGATCCTGACATAGCCATGCAAGCACTGGATCGAAAGGATACCACTCAACTTGAGGTAGGGGACTTTGGTGGTGAATGTTTTTTTCAAAATGGTCAATGTTTAATCATCAAGATATTTTTATAATATGATTATATGTTGTTCAAGATGGAAAAAACACAGTTAATTCAATGTTACATGATATTTTCATATATATATATATGTGTGTGTGTGTGTGTGATGTTGGAAAGTGAGTTTCACACGGGCATGTCTTTCTGTCAAGACTCTGTGTATTTACAAATGTAGGTCCCATAGTCAAAAACGACATCATATATTATATTGGTGGTAAGATCAAATAGGTGTGAAAAACATCAGGTTCCATTTTTGAAAGAAGGTGAGTATGATTATCCTTCTGAGGCAGCACAGAAGGCCAATTCCATGATTGAAAAATGGAAGCACGATGCTGATGCCATTGTGCAGCCGGATGGCACCGTGAAGTTTGTGGGGCCCAGGGGCGTGATGGAGGATGAAGCTGCACACATACAACGTCTTACACACAACGCACGTATGCGAATGCACCGGTCCTTCACAAGTGGGGGGGTTGCAAAAAAAATAATCAAAACATGTGTTTCCATGTGTATATTTGCTTACCTTAAATTATAAGTTTATCTTTATCTATATTTAAAATTTATAAAGCATAATGTTTTGACTATCCTGGACTCACCCTGTAGGCCCAACCTGCCCAGCTGCTGTTCTTGATGCATGGAACAAAAGAAAGACCAGTTTCCTAGTCTGAGCTCATGTTTGCTTCAAATATGGTTTTGTGTTTGGCTTTCATATTTATTCTATGCAAAAAACACAAAACCTAATTTGGAGCAAATCTGTATATGAATTGTTGCTGTTTTTTTCCCCCTTAAAGAGTATTCAACATATCTTATTTTTTTTGGGGGGCCCAGGCAATAGCATAAATTTTCTTTTAGTTGAACAGTACCGCATCTAAGACAAAAACGTCCTCGCCAACCTCTTCGAGGATTTCATGCAGTCTGGGGAGGACTGGTTGAAAAGTACTATAGTGATCAATGTGAATAAGTCATCTCGCCAAAAACGCCGTGGAAAGCATGTTATGCTTCCCTATGTGGAAGTTAAAAAACGCTTCGGTGTTGCGGTGGCTGCTGGCATTTTGGCGGAGAAGAAACAACTCGAATCCAATAAACCAGCTGGTTCAGCGATTACTTATTGGATGGAACATCCTGATGCGAAGGGTCAGGAAGTACCATGATTGCAACATACTTCAAACTTTCAACAGAACTTTGTGGCCCTAATGGTTTCAATTCAATCAGTTGCTGCAAAACATTTCCGCCCTCATAAGACCAACATATCATATTTCCCTTTGAGAAAAAAGACATGGACTGTGGTCCCCTGCTTGTCGCTCCATTGGTCAGCCCAGGATTGGAACCTGCTTCGCATTTGGGATGCGCTTGAATTTGAAGAAGAACACACGGAGGGGGTTAGCATGGGTATGGAAGCAACTGGGGAATGTGATCCAAGTCAAACAAAGCAGCTTCTGCAACTAGTCTTCTGAATCTCAGTTTTGTTTCGAAATTTAGATTTCAACGTTAACACCTGGCCTAAAAAAAGACGCTTTGCAGAATTCATTTCATTCGAATGAAAGGATGCTTTTTGCTTTTAGATAGCCTGCAGTAGGTAGATGGTACACATATAGTCAATGGATCTATTTCAAAATCATTTGTTTTTTTCCGCTGCCAAAAGCTCACCCAACTTGGAAGTTTTGCATCTTCAACATCTTCAACTATAGATTTATGTATCTACATTAAATATATATATATATCTATATATGAACTTATTCACATATTTATCACCTTACAAGTTTGGGATATTCAGTATGCAAGGCAAGCTATGGGGCCACAACGTGAGAAGATGATGGGCATGAGCTTTGACAATGCGGGTACTCCAGCCCCAGGTCAACTTCCTCCTGATGAAAATACCAAGGCTACCAAAGTTAAACCAATGAGCAAACGACTCAGTTCGAGCATCTCTGCATGCAGCAACAAACTCACGGATGTGCTAGCATGGCAGGCCAAGCTCAAAGAAAACAAGGGTGGACTGATACTTGCATAGTCAACTTAGCAGGAATTCAAACTTTGAATCTTTGTTTTGGCTAAAGTGCATCTTTATGTTTGGTGATTTTGAATTCCTGTTTAAGAAACATTTCTTTGTGCCGTACTTGGGTTTTGAAAACGTTTTCTGAAATGCAATATTAAAGTGTTTGTATATATATATATATTTATATGTATACTGCTGCCAGTCCCACACCCACAAAGAATATGTTGTCGTCTTTTTTTGTGCAAATATTCCCAGCCCCTTTACTTTCCTCTCTTGACTGCATGTATCAGGACTGAAGTCCTCGTTCAGGGGTTTGAAAAGGAACTCCAGTCTAAGCTGGTTGCTATGCAAGGTAGCAGGGTGGAGTTGGAGCGTCTTTATGCTTTACGTGTAGATGACAGCAAGGTGGATGATGAAGCAAATGCTACTTACAAAGAAGATGCCATGAAAGCAATTCGCAATTGTGAAGCTTCTTTCACCAGTTATGCGGGCTCCATTCGGTCCATCAAAAGTGTTTTGGAAACTTGACTTTTTGCACTAATATTTCATGATGTTCATTCATACAGAATATGTATGTATAAATATTCACTTATTATCTTCCAACCAAATTTCAACCAATGGGATTTTTTCGCAAGGCTGTAACGGATTTACTTTCATCACACCCACAAGCCACCAAGGAACCTCCGAAGGCCAAGGCCAAGGCGAAGCCAAAGGCAGCACCTGCTGCTCCCGATCAACCACCTCCAGAGGGCTGAGCAGTGTGATTTTCTCTTGGGTGTTGAGTCGATAGGGATAGCCTTATCTTGACCAATCCTTGTTCCAGCAAATAAGCTTTAATCAAACCCTTGTCACCTGCAATTATATGATATTAGAATTTGTGTAAAGTGTTTTTGATGCTCGTTTGTTCAACATACTGATAGCAAGTACCTGAACCACAGTCTTTCTGCAATTGGTTTGGTTGCTGGAATAGATTTTGAATTGTGGAGCCGCCACAAAGCTATATGGAAAACTGGCTTTAGGTGTGCTGGCTCATAGGTGACTTCACAGCGCACATGATCAAAAGGATGCACAAAAGTGGCTATGTGCAATCCATGGTCTTGATCTAGCACATTGTCAACTTCATTTGATCAGGATCTCCTATGTTATTTTGAGGTTAAGTATCTCTTGACTTGATATATAAATATAATATATGTTTTCAAATGGGTCTATTTGACATCTAATTAAGAGAACTGCTTGCATACACATTCGGAAAGCAAGTTGCTAGTATGGAGAAATCTAATTCCAACAAAGGGGTATCCACCCACGCAGGTGCTACCATCGACAACGCGAAATCATCACCGCTGTATTCTTTCCTACTAAAAGAAGCTGGCCTGGGAGACACTAAGCTGAGTACTGGAGTTTGGGGTGAAGACTTGACACATCATTCTCGAAGTCAAACTGCTCCCATATCTCAACTCAGGAAGTTAGCTTCACCAAGACCAGAAAGCTTTTGCACTACGTCGACAAGGAGAGTATACAAGCAAACCACATGCAAATTTTACATCAATTTTGTACATATATATATATGGTTTCAAAAAAAATAATTATATATATATACATAACCATTGTTTGTCACCAGCCATGATAGCTTAGTATATATATGCATCCCTATGCTACATAACATGTGTGGTGAATGGTGCCCATTTCACCATTCCTATATCGCCAACTGTTGCAGGAATTTCGATATCATGGAGTGGAAATGCGAGGACCTTGCAAAAGATTAGAAAAAACTGGGTGCCGTGGAAAATTCAGCTCTAACATTCAACGGGATATGATGCGAAAGGTTGCTAAAAGTGACCCTATGCAGGCCAGATCATGTGGCCAAAATTCATGACTACTTTTGGGTTTGCTCTTTACCCCATGTTTGGCTATAAGAGCAATGATGAAATCTTTTTGGTTTTGATATTTGATTTTGACATGATCATCCCTGAGGTGGAAATTGATTGGATAGACTTGACACTCCAAAAAGAACGTGGCCCCAATGGTGTTGAAATCAGGACTGGTAGGGAACAAAAAGAGGTTTAAAGTGTTTGTTTTTTTTTGGCACTTATCAACTAGTACTGCTGTAGCTAGTATTGGTGTACCTCACCTCCCTGTTGTGAGGAAGCATCCTGTTATCATGCCCCACAAATTGGTGTGTGAACCGTGCTGGCCAAGTGTTACTGATGGAGATGTGCAACAATACTGGAACCATCTTTCCGACCATGGCAGTCCATTAGCTACACTGAGCCCAAACAAGAAGCATGTTCCTTTATGGTTGTGGGGGGATGAGGCCCAATTCCGGGAAAACGGAGATGAAATCTTGCTGATCTGCATGGGGCTTGCCATAGACAATCGCAAGTACAGTGTGGAGTCTTGCTACCCTTTAAGTGTGTGTCGCTCTGAATCTTTACCTTGTTCAGCAAACATTATTTCGTCCTTTTTTGCATTCCAGCACTTAACCTTGCTTTTTACTGACCTGGACATATATCAATAATCTAGATAGATAAAGCTACATTTGGAAATTTGTAATAGCATATAGATATCAACTGTAGTTTTATATCTATATGTCCTATTGTCCATTGTGGTGATGACCAGCTATCAGGAAATCAAATCTGGTTTTGAAACAGTGCGTGGACTCCTGGATGTTGCATCTTGGTTCGTTTTTCTAGATTCTGAATTTTGCATCCTTTTTCTTTCAGCAGTACTTGGGGCCCCCAACACTTGGCTTCTCATATGCTGAAGTTCCTGCATATGTGGCTGGGCTTTGCAGGTAGTGGGATCCCTGGAGAAACTCTATCATGATGGAGCCACACTTCATCCCGACAAAGACCCTGTCAAATTTGTGGTGACTGAATTGAAGGGAGATTGGAAATGGCAACAAGACTCTTGGTTTTGCCTGATTAGAAACAAATCAAGTATTTTTTGTAGGTTGCCTATATGGGTAAAAATAATATCAAAAAAACATCATGTTTTTTCATGAAGGATTTATCAAAAGACTTCAGGAATGGCTCCAACTCAGTTGCAACTACTTGTGCAATGCAGTATGCCATTGCTGTCGTGCAAGGGTGCCCACTTACTTCACTGCCCCAGCCAACCTGGGGGACAAATTTCGTCATAACACACGAACTTTCTTTGAAGAATGCGTCAAACCAGGCTTGCAGAGACACTTGACTTATACTTACTTTTTTTCTGGTGTGTGGGGATCACACCCCAAACCCAAATCAAGAAGCAGTAGTTATAACCCTAAAGGTGATATCATATCAAAAATTGAATGATTATTTATTTATGTGTTGGTATTGTGGTTTTGGGTATATATTTGGAGTCCCTGTACTTTTTGTCCACTCACGGCTGTTGACCCTATCAAGGTCCTCTACTTCGACTCCCTGGATTTCAGCTCCAGATGATTCGTTGGGATGCTATGCATACAGTCAATTTGGGGGTGGATCTTTGGATTACTGCCTCTGCTGTGAGGAAAGTTCTTGAATATGATGTTTGGGGCGGCCTTCAAATGCCGGAGTCTGACAGATTGCTTGTTGCATTTGATTTGTTCAAAACATGGAGTAGAGCCAAAAAAGTCTGGTACCTTGGCCCTAAAACAACTCATTTTTGTACAAAGCAATTCGAATGGCAATATGTCATATTCTTAATAAAGTATTCACGATTGAAAATGCTATCAACAAGTTGTTTTCAAAAGACATAGTTGGTACTTCAACTTTATGTGTAATAAATGTATCAAAACAGTTCTACCCTGATTAAAGGCCCTTTGAACCATCCCTGAAGCTTAGCTTAGGCACTCCATGCCCAAGTTCAAGCCTTGGAGATTCAGGAGCACCAAGCATCCATGGCCAGAACTACAGTCCAAGGCCTACAACGTATCTTGATCTTTGCAATCATGCCTGCTGACAACTTGTGTGGAACATGCATGGAACAAATTAAAGTACTGCACATATATTTTCTATATTTAGCAGGGGTAGGCCTGTTCTTGCTGCTAAGGCAAGATGTGTTACAGCTTGGTTGTGTGAGGAAGTCATTGACATAGCCAAACAAGACCATCATGCAGCTGATGACTGGCTACCTTTGATAGCTTCATGTTTGTCCCTTGGTTGTATATTTGAACCTTAACTATTCGACTCGCTGAACTAGTCAAGTTAAGGTATAAGGGGGGAATTTGAAGAGTAGCAAGGAAAACAAATTTCTTTAATTGCCATCTGAGGTGGAACTTAGCAGAATGGCATCGAAAATCTGAGTTGCTACCTAGGTATCTGACTGCAGAGCAAGCGAAGGACCTTGATTCGATTTGCAACACCTGCCTCACCTACTATGCCATCTTAAGCAAGAAAGCTGTTAACTCTGGACAGTTGTTGTTTCCCATACGGCCCAAATTGCATGTTGCTTGCTTCAACTAGAAAATGGGTGTGGTTGCAATTTAGTTTGCATAGTGAGCTTTGCATGTGCTCTATGTGTTTTTGCTTGTATACATTGGCCGGCAAGGCATGGCAAGAGCTGGCGTTTCAGCAGACCCAAGACTGCTACTTGGTCATCTTGATATGATGAACTCTGCCCAATTTTACTGTTTGAAGTATTCGCAAATTTATTGAGAAAACCACAGATAATTTTCAAATATAATGATCGATATTCACTATATTCCCTTGGGATCCAATCAACTTGTCAGAGAATGATTAGGGTGTAGTTTAGCTTCCAACCATGCGTTCTCAGAAGGTGATTGGATCCCTATTGATTAATGGGGTCAAACTTGAGGTTACAATAGCCGCTTCTTCCAGGGGTACAAGCCAGAAGATTTCATTGGGAGGTTGGCAGATCTAGCTCAGTCCCAATCCGGAAACAACTCCAATCTTGAGTATATGTGCTTGAGAAGGTTCTTCCTTGGGCATCTGGTCTTCCAATTGGAAATTATGTGTTTTTCTTTTCTTTATGATGACCCAAATTCTTAGGTTTAAGGATATCAAAGTTGCACTAGTTAAACCTGCAAATCTCTAATTTGTAGCTTAGTCAGCTGGATCTCTCTTAATGCCCCAGGCAAAAATCGCATTTTGAGCTGGAACGTTGGGATGCCTTCTCTGGCGACTTTGGTGGTGATGGTGATGGCTCGCAAAATTAGGAATACATGCACGTTTAGCTAAACTGTGCCATAGTTGACATGTTCAAAGATGCACCTATAAACTATACACTGTCTTTTCACAATTTGATTCAAGATGGCATAGCTGTGGCAATGCTTGGGTGGTTTTCACTGCCAAAATGCGAGATGATTGTGATCAACCTACTTTTCTGAAAAAAAATCTGGCTACCAAGGGTTGGTTTGTGGGGAGAGTTTGATGAATCATGGATCTATAGCTTAGTCGGAAAAAAGAACTTTCTCTGAGCATGGTCGTCGGAATGGTCCCCAAATTAGATTTCCCCACAAAGGTTTTCACATTTCATGTAGTTGATGAGCGTGTGTTTGGGATCCCTTGGGATGGGAGGATGTTGGGTACGGCAGGTGCGGGCCGTAGCAGCCACAAATGTTTTCGAGAATGAAAGAAACACCTTCTCTTTTTTAAAGATTGGGCTGGTGCACGTTGCGATGATGATGATGATGATGATGATGATGATGATGATGATGATGATGATATGATGATGATATGATGATGATGATGATGATGATGATGATGATGAAATGACAATGATGAAATGCATAAGTACCACCAAATGGTGTAACTGATGGTTTGGTTTTGGGACCGGTTGTTTGAACTACTTTCCTCTTCTTGGAGGCAGTTGGCTGGGGGTTGGACAATTCATGGCCTGAAGCCGTTTGTGCAACGTGTGGGAAATGTTAGCTATCAGTCAGTTAAAGGTAGGTAAGACCCTAACCGGTATGTCAACAGGGTCTGCCAAATTGGGTTCTTGTATATTCAAGAAGGTAAATTGCCATTTCCATCAGCTTTAAGTACAGACAGTTTTTATGTTTTCCATTTGTTACCTGACAGTAATTGGAGGATCATCCCAGTTAGTAAGCGGTTAATAACCATGGATGATATCGTAAGTCCGTAGATCTGAGGAGCTCAGGAATTCGGTCGGGTCTGCGGGGCTCAGGAGTTTAGGAACCATTTGGGTTTCATTAATCCAAATAAACATCAGCGGGGTCCACCATAAGGACCTTGTTACATGGGAAAATCAAGCCTAAAGATTGAAAGGTATTGTCCCTTGGGGATGTAGGGGTTTCTCCTATTTTTTAGGGTTGTTTCAGGTGATTTTGGCAAACATGGCAAACCCTGATCAGTCACCATGCTGTTGATGGATCGGAAATCTTCGCAACCAGGTTTATCTGGGTTTATCCACTAAATTGCTATAGGTAATACCTGGATTTTCATAGAATAAAGCAATATGTAAACTAGGTGTGGTGGTTTCAAATAGTCTTGGTTTTCACCCCAAACATGTTGGGGAAGATGAACCCATTTGGACTATATAATACATCTGTTTTCAACTGGGTGTTTCAACCACCAAGGAGCAAAACTGCCATGGGCTCCCGAAACCCTACATTTTTTGGGGGGTTTTTATGGTGAATAACCTGGTTTCTAGGTGGCCCAAACCTTCATGATTTCATGGTTTTGGGGGCTCATGGTGTATACATCCGACGTGGCTGGCACGAAACGCGGTGGTTTTTGTCACTGACCAAGGCTGAGTGCAGTTGGTATCTCCATCGCCAAGCTTCACAACCAGGTGCTTGTCCAAAAACGCTTTTAGGATCAATGGTTCCCTAAGAATACAGACCCTAAAAGGATTGATCCCATCCCCGAAAGCGATTTTATTCTTAGGATTGATGGTCGATTGATCAATGGTTCCCGAAAATTCGTAGGATTGATGGTCGATTGATCCCATCCCCAGGTGATAGGAGTGTAGATATTTCATCCCTTTCTGAAAGGACATACCTGGATCCTTAGGGTTTAGTAAACGGGTGATAACCTACAAGGTGGGCCCCTACGATCGTTATAAATGGAGTTAGTTATAACCCCTGTAAATGGCCGAAAATAAATGGCTAACTGTTCTTATTTCACCCTAGTTATAGGGGTTGTAAACGCAGTTATAACTGGTAGGGGGCCCACCTTGTACCCCCCCCTTAACGTATTCCTTATTAAGGGATTCACAGTGTGATTCACATATGTTAATAAGCCATTAACAAGGCCTATTCAATTGAAATAAGGCAGCTTTGGAAGAAAAGGCCAAAACAAACACAGGCAGTTGGATAGATGGAAGGATAGCTGGGTGGTTGTTTCACGTATTTTTTAGGTTCACCTCATTTAGGGAAGATTTTCAATTTGACTAATATTTTTCAGATGGGTTGAAACCATCAACTGAATATGTTAGATAGATAGATATATTGATAGGTAGATATATTATATATTGATAAGATAGATGAATAGATAGATGTAAAGAACGATATGAACCTGACACTCTTGATGGTTGTATATATCCTGGCACAAATCGACCTCAGCCCTTCTTGATGGTTTAGAAGTTACTTTGATCATTCAAGGTTGGTTGTAGAAGTAAACCTCCAGGGTGTAGCATAGCCATCAGAAAAAAGTTACATAATTACGTATCCCATTCATTCCGGCGGGGCGAGCTCTTGGGTTTCAGTGGTGTAAATGATTCACCAAAGAAAATTACGAAGTCCGTGGTTGGGAAAACGCCTGAAACTCCAATCCATCAGTCACCCTTAATGAAACCTGAATTACTCAAAATTCCTGTTACAACAGTTGTGTCCAACATTGTGCAACTCTCTTGCCTTAACATAACTCGAATCTAGTTTTTAAGGCTTTAAGGATGGAAATGATTACTGAAATCTAGCAGTCATATGCAAAAAATCTAAAATGCACCCAGTGATTGGAGTAGACACATGTCAACATGGCTATGATGCTGTCTTATATACAACCATTGCCCTCATAAGCCAAAGTGCTAAAGATTTCACTGTTGCATTCGTCTATACAAAAAAGTGCTAAAAAGTGCTTATCAACGGAATTTATAAAGGATTACTTCCTCCATGAAAGGTTACACTGCTTTCTTGCGTGCTTCACATGCTGGGTATGATCCCCACAGTTTTTCTGATTTTCAAATGCTCAGGCCCCCATCATGGATTTTTTGTAAGTTGGTTTTCAGGTCTGAATTCCCCTAAACAAAGTCGCCTACCCTAAGAATCATGGGATCTCAAAATTCTGGTGGGAACTGGAGATCCAAAAAAATCCCTGCAACAAAAAACATCCAAACCCCCTCTTTTTGGGCAGGGTTACCCGTGATTCTTAGGGTAAATATGTGTCATGTTTGTCATCCGAGTTTCATGAGCAAGCTCGCATCCTGGAAAGGGGCAACGGGGCAACGGCCCGCACGTCCCAAAAACATCCAATCAATTCTACGTATTTGGTGGTTGGGGGGTGGGGAAGAGTTTGCCAGATTTCCAAAATAACCAGAATGTTTGTATCTTGGATTGGTTTCAGGTGATGTTTTACTTTCCATGATGGTACATGACCATTTAACCACCTCGTGTTTTCTATACTAGGTTCAAGCATCTTATGCAAATCAAGATAAAACACTTCTTTTTCCGGAACAATGTTTGTTTTCACAATGTAACCACACTGATACACAATCCTTAGCAAGGCATTATTTCCCTAGGGATTCCTAGGGGGTGTCATATCCAAGCCGAGCTTATCATTCAGGCCGCTCAGACTTTGCATGTGGCCGCTTGGTGGTCACGAAAATTGGTGGATGCATGAACCCTATAAATCAAAAACATGTAACAAGTCAGTTGAACAATGAAAAAAAGGGCCCAAATTGTTGTTTAGGTTTTGTTTTTTGGTGATGAAATCCTACCCAATTATACACATCTGAGATTTTAATAAGCCAATATCCCATAGGATCCATGTATGGTATATTTCCTTACATTTACCATAAATTCATGCCAAATGTAGGTAAATATCCCATACATGGATCCTATGGGTATAAGGATCTCTATAAACAGGAAGGTTTTTTTCGTAGCTCAGTTTGGGGCTCAAGGTATTTGGGTCCGGTGGACCAAGGTTTGATCGTGATACATGGGGTTGTTTTTTGTAACCATATATATACATGGCCTTATTATAACTAGGTGGTGGTTTCAAACATGTTTTATTTTGATCCCTACTTGGGGAAGATTCCCATTTTGACTAATATTTTTCAGATGGGTTGAAACCACCAACCAGATAAATTGCTAACTGGGCTGAAACAACACCCCAAAAAGGTTGAGTTATGGTCCACCTCCTTATAACTCGTAGGGGCCCACTTTGTACTGGGTGGTTTTCAGGGCTATCTCGTTCGTGCTCGCTCTGTTTTTTTTTTTGTGTTTATATTTGTGTTCATCAGATCTTTGCATCGTTAAGGGTCAGTGAACAGAAGCAGATGATAACCCTCTCAGAATGCTACCGTATTATCTTATTGTTTTCTTGGACGAGGGTAGAATGGTTCGCCAGTTTTGAACTACTTCATGGGAACAGTTGAGACTTTGCCTCTTTGACTCTTTGGAATGAACTTGGTTGTGGGAAAATAGTGGACTATGCATATTCATATTCATTCTGGTTTCAGCAAGTTTGATATAGGTACGTAACATCTATAGATGTAGTCTACATACATAGATATCGTGTAATTGTTCATAACCATCATGCAACGAAGATCTAGATGATCGCCAACGTTCATTTTGTTTATTTCATGTTCGGTGGGCAGATGGTTCGATATGATCTAAGTATATGTTTTCAGCATGGTTGTCGATTATAATATAATTAAGAAAATATGTTTGTAACTTTCGAAAACATGGCGCAGTTGACACAGGGAATATATCCCAACATGACCTAGATAAAGGATATTTGGTGAAAGTGTTTCAAGAAGACCGGATAGATCTGTGCTGAACACAACTTTCACCGGTAAGGGTGCTCGAAACAACAACAACCATCGTTCCCAATCATTCCCATATTTGTTGCCAGTTATCCCATGGACCTTTGGGAATGGTCTTGTTCACAACTTTGGAAAGTGGATGTTGAGCCATTTCTGGCGGAAATCCCCAAGTTGTAGTGATGATGATTTAAGATGTTGTGCGTTCATTGTGTGTCTTATGGAAAGTAGTGATCATACACGTTGGGCCCCTACCAGTTGTAAATGGAGCTATGGGGCCCCTGCAAGTGGCCTTATACATGGGTAACTGGGGTTATAACATCTATACGTGGAGTTATAACCCCGCTTACAACTGCTAGGGGGCCCACCTTGTACCAATCAGTGTTTGCAGTGCACACATCGCTAAGACAAAAACATTTGCCACCAAGCATTCAGTTCGGTGTGTTCTAGTGACCTCAACAGAACCCCCCCGCCCCCAGAAAAACAAAAACAGTCAGTTTCAAATGCCAACAAAAATAACCCCAAAACCATTTCCGGTGCAGAGTCGTAAGGTTTACAGTTTACACCTTCCAAAATTGAACAGTTCGCCCCCTAAAATTCAGGATGATTGGAAAAAAAGCTTTCGCCGGACCCTTTCCTCTTATAAAGAAAAACGGTATATATAACTTCTTTTCATGGGGCTATATATATGTGCTATATATCTTTAAACATCCCTGAGGTTTTTTGGGGTCTTCCGAAACGCCGCCACCCCAAACGCTTCGGGGAAAAATGCCACGGCACTCCCGCGACACCCTCCCGCGACGACCTTCCACGACATTTCCTCAGTTGGCACCTCAACGAGATGACCCTTACGCTCCCGATGTCATTGGCCTCTTCGTAGATCATCGCGCCCTGGCAGCCTCAAGGGATCCCCAACGGGTGGTTTTTTTTTGATGTTGATTTTGGATGTGTGTGTTTTTCCATACCTGTCAGGTTGAGGGTTGTTAGATTTTATGTGAGCTGTGTCCCGCTCCGTGTGTTTTTTTCGTTATTAGGAAACTTTTGAGAAAGAGTTCAAGCTATTGCTTCAAATATAGCTCAAGAGATCTGTTTTGTTGTTGTTTTTTGATTTCTGATGTATTTTTCCGGAAGGAACCGTCTTGTGATAAAAAGGAACTTACCATTTTTTGAGAACACAGATTTTTCCATCATATCGAATCATATCCCCGTAATTTTTTGAACTTTTGAACTTTTGAAGATGGTGTTCCCACTTTCCCATTTGGAAGGATATGTGATCCTTCCTTGGGGTTTTCCCCAAACCACTGGGCACCTTCCACTGCGAAATATACACGGGACGTGTGAGTTTGTTGTTGTTGCCATCCTGGACTAGAGGTACAACTTTACTTTTAGACTTTTAGATCTGTTTTTTTTTTTTGGAGGGATACTTCTTCACTTAGAGTTTATCTATTTCGGGATGGTTTTGTCATATTTTTGAATATGCACCCCCGAAATTTATCATAGATACCCAAAAAAACCTTTTCTTGTTGAATGTATATATCTCCTTTCAATATGGCTACTTCGGGTATACAGTATATGAGTAAGTATATGTTATATACATGTGTTTTGAGGACCTCAGTAGCAAACATAGTAACATAACTGATAACCATACTTCCATAGCAGCCCTTCCAGTGTAGCAGGAGGTCGCCCTAATCTGAGAAAATCGGCTGAGTAGATCCCACCAGCGGAAGTGTGGCTTCACTGAAAGGAAAGTCGAAGACTTAAGTGAAGGTGAGATTTCAAGTTTATTTATCTCGGTGGTGGTTTCAAAGATTTTTTATGTTCACTCCTATTTGGGGAAGCTTTCCAATTTGACTGACATTTTTCTGATGGGTTGAAACCACCAACCAGTTATAAAAGATGTATGTGGAGATACACAATGGATTTGGATTATATAGGATCCATGTATGGTATAATTACTACCATGTACAAAATTATCCAAATGTAGGTAAATGTGCCATATATGGATCTTATTGATATAGTGTCATCACATTTAAGTGAAACGAGGCAACAACACCCTAGACATCCAAATGCCCACTGAGAAGCTGTTTTAGGTATATTCTCAGCAGGTGTCTAGGGACAACGGATATATGCTAGATTTAGGCGCGCAAACGTTTCTGCTTTTTTCCCGACTTTAGAAGAACCCAGGTGCAGCTGCAGTACGAAATCGAACCCAATATCAATATGAAACATGCCCACAAGGTGGGCCCAAGAACCGATGGTTATAGGTATAGTCCCTTATCAATGTGGCCTAAATTTTCGGCGAATCTGAGCCCCCTACAATTCAGTAACCTAGGTAACAACAAGATTTTTGCCCCCCTATATACCAGTTATAAATGGAGTGACATTTTCAACGGCGAGACCGCTTTTTCAATGGCCGAAAATAAATGGGTTTCACTGGGGTGAAATATCACCCCAGTTATAACGAGCGTAGGGTGTTCCATCAGGGATTCAGAAAACTTTATCGACTTCAAGCACTGCTTGATTTGTCAGAAAACTTCTGTGCATGGAAACAATCCGACGATCACCACCTGGCATGTATAATAGAACTCTGTAAATAACGGGATAAACTACCTCCACCTCAAATTTTAGTCCATGATTTCTGAACCATCAACAGTCTCAACAGTAGTTTCTGGGAGGGTATACCCCACCAAGAACAACACAAAGCCAACTCTTCCTGAGGTCGACTGGAAGTTCCTGTGGCAGGCACATTGACAATCCGAGATCAGTTTTACACTCTACACACAGATCCAAATCCCTAGGGATCCAATCACCTTGTTAGATGATGATTGGGGTGTATAATCACCTCCTTGCTGAGTATTTAGGTTCCATTACCATTCTGAGAAGGTGATTGGATCCCTAGGGAATGTGCATTAAATGGCCAGATTCTTCCAGTTGTGACCTCGTCAAAGGACCCAGTGATGTGACCTGTTTCAACAGGGCCTTATAAATCTTATAACGTGACCGGAAACCATTTGGGGAATCAAGGGACTGGTCACTTTGAAGCTCAGGGGACTGGTTTTGTTGTTATGATTTTTCTTGTACCCATAGATGGGGATTGGTTGATCATGAACTTGTTGAGGCAAAGTGTTGGGATGTTCCAAAAGACATATTTAAAACAAGAAGACATGGCGTACAACTGAACTACATACTACCAACTACCAACCTCTTCCTTTGTTAGCAGGAAAATGCATTTCCTTTCTCAATATGTCTATTTTTGGGGTATCAATCCTTTTAATTTCAGGGGGGGTAGATTTGCTGCCCTTGAAAGGTTTTTCGAATGGATGTGAATCCCACGTCTAAACAGTCATGGGCAATAGTAAAAAGACCACCAGCAACCAACCACGCCCACTTCCCTCACGGAATAAATGCGGCAGAATAAATGGGTTCATTTTATGTTATCAGTTATCATAGACTACTGTACAATTTTCCATTTCCGACTAAACATTGATCACTCACCCATAGGATCCATGTATGGTATATTTACCTACATTTACCATACAAATCCACCAAATGTAGGTGAACATACCATACATGGATCCTATGGGTCACACCAAACTCAACAATGACCAATCTTATCTACGATCTTTCCAAACTGAACAAGAACAAGCTTGAGCACTTCCGGATTCACTTAAAAGACTGCATGGAATCTAAGGCTAAGGGTACCCTCCAGAATCTAAGGCCTTATGATAGGGTCATATTTCCGGGATCATGGTGGTGAAAAATCCTCCGTTCACAAGTTAACATATACTTCCGGGCCACTCCGTGGCAATGGTGGGAATGGGCTCCTTAAATTCCTTGCTGAAAACTGTTGCTTGCTGGTTGTATCTACGTACACTTCCGTTTCAACTAAGATGGAAGCTCGAAAAAAATCCATGGAAAGTTCGACCTTTTTTTGAAGGATGGGATACAATTCTTAGGTTCCATGTTTTTTTTTGGGGAGAGTATTCATGGTTTCTGAGTGACGTGACCCTGAAAATGGACAGGCTTGCATTATGCCGGGGTGGCTTTAGCCTTGAATAACGTGGTGAAGAAACGTCAATGGCGACAGCCACCAGTGGTGGGACAATCAACTGCACCTTTTGCTCCTTGGTAGCGGCGAGTTTGCAGCGTTTGCTCCCCAACAAGATTCGTTCCGCCCTGTCCCAAGGTGTAAATCGAAATATCAGTTGGCCTTTTTGATGGGTCACTAGGGTTTTTTGATGGGTCACTAGGGTTATTTCACCCGCAAAAAGTGGCGTTGAAAAAAGCATACTTATGAACTGGCAGGGGCCCACTTGTTCAATGAAAAGAAAGACATGTTAATCAAAACACACGGTAACCATATACGTAACTAACGGCCCCTCCAACAATTCAAGAGGTGGATGAAAAAAAATAGCAGGTGTTTTTTGTTTTTTTTGCATGGAGTAGATCTTGTGTGTTACAACAGCCTTTTGGGGCCCGGGGCGTTTTCAGGGTGTATGTTTTCAAGCATTCCAATAAGCAAGGTAAACAACCTTAAATCCTCATTCAAAGATGAGCGTTTCAAGGAATGACAACCCAACTTGCGGGAAGGTGTTGGGGGGTTTTGTTGGAGGCACCTTCAATGCCCGAAGGCAGGTGGTTTCAAAAAGATGTTGGAAAGTTTTACACTTTCCCCGAAAAAAACATGATCCAATGAAGAACTTTTGTTGTTCAAATTGGGTCGAAGTGCCATCTTTACGTCCCTTCTTTTGTTGAAACTGATCATGTTCATTTTCTAGATTTCAATTTTGAACACCCTTTCAACCCGACCGTTCAGACTCTTTGTATATAAAGATGAACATCCTGGCCTTTCAAAACCCCTTTTTTTCTACCCGTGACCTTTGAAGAAACAAAAACGCACAGGTTGTTGTTGTTGTTGTTGTTGTTGTTGTTGTTGTTGTTGTTGTTGTCGTGGTCGTTGTTTTCCCAAGGTGGTTTCTCTCAAATTTCAATCTAAGGTGAACTTCATGTGGACGGACTTTGAGGACTCAACAAAAACACGGCTGATTTTTTTTTCCATGGCTGGTTTTTCCCCCATATGCGCCCAATAAAAACGTACCACGGGAACCCAAAACCTTGAAAAATGAAGGTTTTACACCCCCAATATATGGGTTATAACCCCTAAAAATGAAGGTTGTGGGTTCCCATGGTATGTTCTATTTACCTTACTTACATAACCGATCTAATGTAAGAACATTAAAAAACTTTCATGGATCCCGTGACCTTCGTCGGTACCTTTTTCTTAAACCTTATTTTGGGTTTGGTTCAAAAAACTTGGAGGTGAACCAATATGACTAGGTGGTGGTTTCACATATTATATATATTTTTTTGAATGTTTATCCCTATTTGGGGATTCTTTTCCAATTTGACTTCCGCATATTTTTTTCAGATGGGTTGGTTGACATCACCTAAGTAGATGCCAACAAAAACACCCATACAAAACTTGTTGAGTTTGGGGGCTTTTTGAGTTGAGCATCACAGTTTTGGTGATGTTGCCGCCTTTACACCCGGTATAGGCGTGTAACCATTGGATCTGGTCAAATTTCATCGCGACCGAAAACACGAGTTTTTGGGCCCCCAAATGGTGGCGAATTGTAAGGGAAATCCCCGAAAATTTCGGTTGGTGAAATATGATTCCATTTGGCCAGATTTGATGTTGGCCCCATTGATGTCACGTGATATTTCTTTCGGATGCGGTGGGGGTTATCCACCGCACCGAAGTTTTTTTTGGGTCTTCACCCATGATGCATCCAGTAGGTGTATAACATGGGATGACTTGCTTTAATTTGACCCTATGCATCCAAGTACCTCCTTTTTGAAGATACAAATTGCCCCCAAAGTGTACCCTAAGTGCATTCAGAGCAACGGATCCTTGGATCCATAGGGTGATGTTAAACTAATGTCAATTAATTTCATATGAATTGATTTCATATGTGGATGAATGAAATGGGAAGCTCGAGGGCCTTTTTTCGTCCACCCTTCATGGTGCAGTTTGGTCCACCCTGAATGATCAAACGGAATTGTTTTTAAGGTATGCGATTTGATGGCTAGTTTTGTATATGATGGTCATGCAATATAATATTGTAACATACCTGTGTGAACATTCCATGTATGCGTAGGTAAGAGATGGTAAGAGTGAAAAAGGGTGGAAAACCAAAGACCCTTGTTTTGCTTGTAGTAGGGTAACATGCTTAGGGTTTTCCAGATATGTACATACTCTTTTTTGCGTATTATCTACGTCTCATAATTTCGAATGTGTAGAAGATATGGATATAACATGATTTAGCTACTGTATGCAAACGAACATGCGTTTTCATATGCAATATGCAACATATACATTGAACTAGCAAAGTTGGAGTTTGTCTTGTTGGATACACAACTTTCAGATACTTTCAGTATGATGATGGTGACGACTTTTTGTGTACAGTAAATTATTGGTTTGGAAGATGACAGTTCCTTTTGGGGCCCGACCTATATTTGTATTTTCATGGGGCGAGGTGTTAGTATCACGGATGGTACATGATTAAAAAGGTGAGACAAAACTGGAGCACTACCCTCCGGTAGACTAACATAGCCTATAAAAATGATGGTTTCCAATAGGAATCTCCAAACTTCCAGGGGGCTCCCATTTTCAGGGGCTTTGGCTGTTAGTTTCAGGGAGGGTAACCATTCACTTGGTACTTTTTTGTTTGGTTAAACCACGGTTACTGGCCGTAGCCTAGCAGGAACCATACGGCTTCAAACCCATTGTGGCCCAGAAGCCGAAGGACTCGGGGAAGTTATGGTGGGAAGTTTTCTTCGGCGTAGAAACTTTACTGATTTCAGAAGATGAATGTAAGGATTATTCCATTTTTTAGTAGGGAATCCCTATAAACCTTCATTTGTGACTGTTACTGGGAGGGGGTTAGACCTAAGGCATCCTATTGAAATATTGGTGGCAACTCAAAGATTTTTTTAATGTTCACCCCGAAAATTTGGGGAAGATGATTCCCAATTTGACTGACTCATATTTTTCAAAGGGGTTGGTTCAACCACCAAGCAGTACTGGATGAACGATCAAGACTTCCAGGAATCAAACAAGAGGAAAATGTAGAGTTTTTCAGGGCTGAAGACATCCTGCTTAAAAAAACATGTCTTGTTGTTGTGGAATCTATGGAAGCTAGTAAGAAAATGTAAGAAATGAACAGCTAATTGTTGACTTTAGAAGAAAGAACTGATGTGGACTGTTGGCTTTTGTTTGTTGAGATCTTGAGAAACATTTGGCTGTGACGTGTTTTACTTCCCGATCATGCTGTGTATTTCCAACGATTCTGAATTGAAATGAAATGAGCAAGCCTACACGGTGGGCCCCCTACTGGGGTTATAACCCCAGTTATCCGATAAAACCTGCATGAAAATTCCTCTCCCTTGCAACCGGTTTACCGCGGACATTTTGTCCACAGGACAACAGTACAGCAGCTCCCATTCAACTGGCCATTGTCCAGCCTGATAGGTGGATCCACGGGAGCCTTGTTAAACACCCATTTTTCCATAGCATCCATTCCATGTATGGTGTTTTTTTTTTATACCTAACATGATTTACCATGTTTTACCATTAAAAACAACCAAATGTAGGTAAATATACCACACATGGATGGTATGGGTTAGTTATGTTTGATGTTGTTGTGGTGGTGTTGCTGTTGTGGTTGCGGTTGTCGTTGTCGCCGTCTATTCCATAGGAACGACAAGGGCTTGTGTTTCCCACTAAGGATTCAGGAAAATAAAGGCTGTCCTCGTGGGGATCCATGGTGGAAGACGTTAGCAGTACAGTGTCTCAGCCACTCAAAATAAACCTACAGCACAGTAGGGTATTTCTGACTTATCACCCACTTCCAAACCATCCAAATTTTCGGATGATCAATTTGGATACCCTTTATATACTAGTAAGTGGCGTCTAAGTGACCATAGTTCAAAGGAATCAAAGAGGAGTTTTGCATGTAACCCTTGGAATGAGAACCATGAATTTTGCTGAGACAGTGAGAAGATATGATAAGATAAGGGTTAAACCTATACACGGTAGTATTGGTTTAAAGTTACTCCCAAGCCTTCTAGTTATGCCCTTGAACATGTGTTGCACAGGGTTGCACCTTTTCAGCACTTGGCCAGGGAATGTTGGCGTATCTGCTGCACCTTCAAAGCCGAGACCTACTCCGAGGAGCAGGTGGAGAGGTGCGCTGATAGGGTGCCAAAGTGGTGGTTTCAGGTGCGGTGCTTCGAACTCCTTGAAGTGGTTTGCATGAGAACAAAGAGGGTCATATTGTCAGAAATTGTTTTCGGTATCCAATGACTTTCGAAACGCATAGTATTGAATGTATTTAGGTTCCCTGAAACCATTCTCCGTTTCGGCGAGCCAGGATCTCTGGAGTATGTAGATTCGAATCTTCCCCCATGGCTTTCTAAGCCCAAAATTTGTAAAAATATAGAGACGGCCTTCCCTTAGACCCCTAAAACTCATGAAAAATGAAGAAACTCTTAGGCTAAGAGGACCCAACAATGGAAAAATCCTTACCTTAAAACCCATGCTAATTTCTACGATTCTACAATGTGAAACTAATACCAGCTATAACTGGGTTGAAATAACTCCATGGAAATTCCATTGAAATAACCCCCAGTGATACCGATACCCATGCATTTTTTCGGCCATTCAAAGGGGTTATATAGATAACTTGTAATATTATGACTCCATTTATAACTGGTGACAGGCAAACCACCTTGCTTCCATCGAATCCACTTCCATCGTTGCCAGGTTTTATCGATATTTGGCTGAAGCCCTGCGGTGCTTGCAACTCAACCTGAACTAGGTGGTGGTTTAAAACATGTGTTATTTTCATTCACCCTTGGGGAAATGATCCAATTGGGTTGAAACCACCAACTAGTGAATGATTTAACACCTGGAACTCCAAACAACCAGTTTTTTATGGTTGTTTCAATTGGATGATTCCCAATCACTACATAAAAATGGTTGTTTTACCAAACATCCATTAAAAAGTGGTTGTTTAGGGTACCAGGCATATATGTTCATGGCAATCTACTTGGAGGATCGTCCCAGTTAGTAAATGGTTGGTAGCTGGGAAAAACTTCCCATTTATAAGCCATGAATGTCCATTTGGAAGGGGAACATTTCATTTTTGAAGATATCTTCAGAATCCATGCGTCAAATTTCGCACAAAACAAAAATACCTTGCTGCAACTTATGTCAGCATTCGAAAAGGAACAAGGAATCTGAAACATGCGTCCCTGGAAAAGGACGAATTCATATTCTTAAGGTTTTCAATTCTTCAATTTCGAAGCTGTACATTATAATGAACCCCCCTCCCAAAATCCCAAAATAAAATGACAGTTTTTTTCAGTGAATCCCAACCGCTCGGGAACCTGCCTCACCTTTGTCAGAGGATAGTTGGTCATGTTAAATCACCGAAGCCCGAAAAGAAACGCATAGGTTCCTTGAGGTTCCATGGAACGATTCTTAGTTTCGGTGAGCCAAGTTCCCTAGGGCCCTAGGGGTTATTATAATAAACCTTAACTTTGACCACTGTGAAGTTGTACGTTGGAATTTGTTGCATCGTCCTTTTGAGGATCGAAGCACCATTGACAGCGGTGGTGTGATTTTCGCCACGAAAAAATGGAAGTTTTGAAGCCTGGAAGATTCATATCACCGTTGTTCTCGAACAAAAGATACACATATCTGGAAAAACCTCCATGATGCAATCACAAGCGATTTTCGTTCGTTCCATGGTGCAACCCACAACCCTTTGAAACCCTAAGGATCCAGACATGTCCTGTCCGATTTCGGGATTAAGCCTGTATAATTCTATGGCCCCGGGATTTAAAGGCCATCAATCCTACGAACCATCCGGAGGGGTCGACCCGGATCCTTAGAGAAATATTGGGTGAGTAAGATGTTTACCAATGGAATTTACCTGACCCTTGAAGCCAACAGCGAATTTTCCCTTGAAAATAAGCAACTGCCACAAAACAAAAGTTCATTTTTTGCAACTGCCAATTTTCAGGGGAAAAGAGCTGTTACTGTAGCTTCAGGGAATATATGTTTATGTATATTTATATATATATATCTATATATAATGATTCTATATCACAAATTTATCATTCCCCTATAAATACAACCCCACCTAAACCAAAGTTTCGGTTTTACATGGCTCAGATCGTAATATTGACACAATGACTGGTATGAATTTCAAGAGAGATCAACGGTGACTTCGGGGTGGAGCAACGCGACATGCAGCCAGAAATCAAGGGCCGATGAAAGGCGCTCAAGACTAGGGGATGTTTGTTGAAACAATCCCTTCAGCTGCTGTGATGTTGATTTGGTGGAATGCCCAAAAAGGCATTCCTAACTGCTTTCCAGATACTTTCCTATGCCTATAAGTGTTTTGTTTTGTTTTTTGTTTTTACCATTCTTTAGGGAAATGTGATTCAATTTGACTTCAATCAACTTGCTATATTATGAACTAGCCTTCCAATTGCCTCTATTTTACATAAGTATGCAGGTGCTGGCTGGTTTCACAGACACACTGCATCACGTAGATTTTGTCAATGACTATCCTGGACTTTGTCTTTGTTGGTGTTTGTATCATTTAAGTATCATGATTGCTAATTGTTATAAACAGTTCCGGCTATGATCGTCATACGTAGCTTTAGTCGTTTTTTCTTTTGCCAGCCGCAGACATTTCAAAAACAAAACAAACACCGTGGATTCACCACATTTTTCTGGGTTCTCAATTTCTGTGCGTGTCGCCCTTATATTCAAATGATAGTACCCGGTCCCTTGAACACCCCCGTGGGGGGATTCTTGGCGGTCCGAAAGCAGGCAGAAGCGAAATGCGATTCGCAACCGAACTGATAGTCAACATCTCGAAACAAACTCCCGCTGCGGCGGGGTTTGGACAACACTGCAAAACGCAAGGAAAGACAAAGGTCAAGTGACCTTCCAACTTGTATACAAGGTGGGCCCCGAACCGTTCGTTATATATGGAGTTATGGCCGAAACATTTTCATGGGTTTCACCGGGGATGTTTCACCCCCTGTAAGTGGAGGTGCTGTGACCTTACTTATAACTCGTTTTCCGGGGCCACGTTGTAGAGTTAAAACGGAAGATGTACTGAAATATTTGATGCAGGTTCGACGTTTTTTGCTTGATGGGTATGCGGTATGCTAGTTGAAGGGAGTGTATACACACATTTTGATTGAAATAAATGTATATATCTATGATTGAAATGTATCGGCATGTTTCTTGGGAATGTTGAGTTCGAATCCACTAATTACTTCATATGTAAATAGTGATCTTGGTGGAACATGATCAAATTCGCTCAGAACTTGTTGGAATGGTGTCATCAATGATCACATGAAACAAATAGATCTTGCAAATGTCTGCCTGGATTTGGGAACTAACAGCTATAGCCCAAATATTCACGGTGCACCTCGAGATGATTTCCATGATTTGAATATGAATAATTTTCCTTTCAGCCCAGCGACAAGCTGTCGTGGATTTATGTATGGTTTATTTATGTGTGCTCTTTTTAGCCTCCGTCTATCATCGGATACATCGCTATGTGGTCTCTCAAGAAAACGTCTTACAAACTACTGATTGCTAACCTTGGAAATCATTCAGTTAGTTCAAAAGAGTCAGTCGGTGGTGTCATAGCGAGCTTTGCAATTGGATACGACGCGTGCTGGACCCTGTTCTCCACTAAAGAGCTCTTCCAATGGTTTCAACCATGATGTTTACTCAGATTTGGGAAAGATCTGATGAATGACTTGCCCATGTCTTGAAACATGTGGTTGCTGTAAAGTATAACCGGTTAAGTACAGGATGCTGACTACGTACATATTCCACATTCTTTATATCTCATGCCATGCATGTATGTTATATTTACTTTACACTTACCAACAAAAATCAACCAAATGTAGGTAGATATGCCAGTCCCATGGATGGTAGGTATGGGTATGGGATATGTACTCTGACTCGTTTGAAGGGCTTCAAATCCAGATTTACCAAGATTCAGCCACATAAATGCGGCGGGCTGGGAAGAGACAGGGTCCAAGCTGATGAATGGCCACACACTAAAAGCGAAATGGTAATGGGCCCCTGAAGATGCAAACATGTTTCACTCATAACACATCCTGACACTCAGTGATTTCGGATGATTTCAAAAATCAGAAAATCAGTTTCTTGGATTACATTCAAAAAAATGTTTAAAACACATTGGATGGTCCAACAAAAATGGGCTACCCTATGACCTGTGCGGTTTCTTCCAGAATCATCCAGTTATCGCATGAGAAAATGAGGGAACAAAAGCATCACCTGGCCATTCTTTGTGACCTTTTTGGGATGGTGAAGTGACCCTTTCAATGGCGAATCGTGACCTCCAAATAGGGGATACAAGGGTCACTTTGAATCACCTGGCACTGTTCCATGATTTGTTCTTCAACGACGCACTTAAGGGGGCCCACTACTGAAGCTGTCGGTGAACAGGTGTGAGAAACCCGGAGGCCCCATCGATGTTTCTTTTTTTTTGTTGAAAGTGTGATCTTCGTTAGCATCAGAATTCCATACCCTTTGGTAAACTAACATAGCAATGGAAAATCCACCATTTGAAGGTGCATTTCCCTATTGGAAAAGGTGGATTTCCATTGCCAGGTTAGTTTACTGGAGGGGTAATCCTTGGAACATTTTGATGGAATCCGTTTGATTTGAATTTTTTGCGGATTGTACCATGGTACATCACCATTTTTCACCACCATTTATAGGAGAAGATGTGTTTTTCTTTTTTCCAAGCATCTTGAGCAAATCCAAGTTGTGTTTTTCTCTATTTCGGGACCTTTCAAGAAAGCCATGTTGTATTCACAGGGGTTGGCCCCCCAAAAGAAAATCTTCGGTTTCAAGATCCCTATGTTCCCACAAAAAATACAACATCCACGGACTGAGAGGGGTTAAGCGGTTAAAAACCGGGAGATTTGCGTTCCGAAAAACTGGAATTCGCTTCAACATTTGAGGTGAAGTGACGCAGCTAATTTCTACTCACTGCCATGGGAAAATACATACCTTCAATTTTAGGGGTTTGTTACCCATATTTGGCGGGCCGGCCTAACATCTAAAACCTGCATTTTTTCATGGTTTTTGGTGTCCAAAGGTGATTTTCCTAGGAGTTCCTGTGTTTGGGATTTTTTTTTGCCGCCAGGTATCCGGTATCACTTAATTGACCTTTGAAAGACTCAAACATTTTAGAAAAAACATCCAGAAGATGGGTCCCTGCCAGTTATATCTGGGGTTATAGTTACCCCAGTTACCCATTCATTTTCGGCCATTTATAGGGGCCGTTTATAACTCCATTTACAACTGGATCCCGGGACCCACCCTTGCAGGTTTCAGCCTACATTTCTGCTGTTGTTGTCGTTTGTTTCCTGCCCGAATTGCCTCCGGGTTGCCTCGAATCACCCGTGAACTCGACAGACGGCAAGACACAGAGATGGTGCAAGACTGAAGCAGATGGAGCAGAAGGAAATTTAGCACATGGCAATACGATACATTTGCACACCCAAGTGGGAGAAGCATGTTACATGGTTGTCTGTATAAGCTTCAAGTTCAAGAAGCTCAATTGCTTTGTACGTTTTTATCATCATCATTTGATGGTATTTTTAACGGTCATCGTCTGAGTCATTGTTTTAAAGACAGGTTTTTGATGTTTCCGTCCGCTGACTTCTGCACAAAAAGGCTGAACAGATGTTGCCGGGTTTATTAATTTCCTCAGACTTTTAGTTCATAAGTTGTATTCTTCATGTTCCCTTTGTCAGAGTTCAAACCCTGCACAGTACAGTGGGCTCACCCTCCCCCCCAAATCCCACCAGAAATAAGGCCTGATATTATATTTGGGGGGATGATGCTGGGGAAGAATCCCTCGAAGGTGGGCTGCTGGCTCCTCCCCTGACTCCCAATTCCCAAGGAGGTTTGGTACAAGAAACCAGCCCTAAGTCACAAGTCATAACTAGAGTTATATAGAACTCCTACAAGTAGGTAAGTAGGGTGAAGTAACCCCAGTGAAATATTTTTTGCCCATCTATATATAGGGGGACCCTGGTCACTGCATTAAAAATGGTACGGGCCCACCTTGTAGAAGCTGCAAGTTGTTGGAGATCAGTGGCGTCACTCTGGTCTTATACCCAAAAGGAACCCATGGTTTCAATTGAATTTTTGGGTGAGTCATTTCCGTGTTTTTTGTTTTGGGAGGGTCTTTTCCATGAGAGAGTTGCATGACAGAATGTTGCGATGAAGAGAGTTGCATCCCCCACGTTTCATAGAGCACTCCAATGCAATCATTCCATACTGAAGGAAGTCAGCGGCTGAAACATTGGAATAAAATGAATAAACAGTACATAGCCAGGAACCAGAAAGAACTTTGAACGTTGTGGAACAAAAGACGTGGCGGCGTTTTTGATCAATCATGCATTACCATGCTGTAAAATAGTAGCATAGCTCCCAGAAAGCGGTTGCAAGCAAAGGATGACAATCAAGATAAAACCCCAACAAAATCCAACAGAAGAGCAACCGAAGTCATTTGCATGCAATACAGTCTTGATAATTAATATTAGATTTGATCAACTTACAAACGTTTAAGTTTCAAACATCTTTGAGATTGGATGGTTCACTGCTCCATAAGTGAAAAGAAAACAAAAAAGGCGCTGCAGTTTGGGGACGTTTTTCTGCATAAATATGTCGACAAAACGCCTCCGAACCGCAAAATGTTTGGCGAAGTACACAAATGTTTGGCGAAGACGAAGAGCAACAGCGCCGTGTGCGTGGATCATTAAAAAAAAAACAGCTGACGGGTCCTCCCTGTGGCTTGGGAGGAATTGCGCCGAGAAATGAACCTTAGCGTTTTGGGGGAAATTTAGCTGATGTGTTTTGGGGGATTTAGAGTGTCAAAGTATGATAAGATGCTGTTGCTGCTGGTGGTGTTGTTGTTCTTGTTCTTCTTGCGGTTGCGGTTGCTGCAGCTTGTAGTGATGCGATGTGCTAAATGTTGCCACTCCTCCTAACAAAGAAATTATCTCTAAATCTTTTCGGGATTTGCCGAATTGCTGCTACACCAAAGCATTGGCTGACACAATCCTGGGAATGGCTTCCTGCATATTTTCACCATGGGACCAACTGGAAATCCCCAAACCCCATTGCTGATAGAATACAGTATTTGAGCTATATTGCCAAGCCAGAACATGCCAGAACCCTCTAGCCATTTTAGCCCAATTAGCTGAAACCTATAGATACCCATCCATATGCTCTATTTACCCACATGAAAGGTTGATGTTTGTGTTAAATATAGTTAACTATGCTATATGTTGTATGCTATATGTGGGTGATATCCCCAAATATACACCATTGATAAGTAGGTTAAATAACCCATTTACTAACCATTGATCCTAACTTCCAACCGGACATCCTAGTACATTTACCACCCCAAAAAACAACGAAATGGACCAGCCCAAAACTTGATGGACCAGCCCAAAACTTGATGTATTTGGGGTTCGGGAATCTTGTACGAATTTTGTTTGGAAAATGCTACTTCCGGTGGGCTTCCTACCAGTTGTAAGTAGGGGCCCATAACAACTCCACTTATAAGTTATAACTTATAAGGGTTGAATAACCCCAGTTACCCAAGTAAATTTCGGCCATTTGATTGGGGGGCCGTTTATAACTCCATGTATAAGTGAGCAATATTGAAAAAAAATGGTTGGTTGGGTTATATAGGGGATGACATCCTAACCAGTTATATCATATTACATAATTATGTATATGGGGATTATTTGATAAACCATGCAAGAAGGACCCCATCATTAAACAAACAGGATTCAATGGAAAGTAGGGCCGTTTTGTTTTTTTTCATGACTCAAGTGGAAAGCTCATATGAATGAAGCTTCTGGAAAAGATTATAAACTCACCATCATTTGCAGAGGTGCATGTTCATTCCTTCCTTGAAGTATCGTAATTATGCCTGAAAGATTGTGGTGGAAGAGATGGATTTCATTGTGTCAGGTTCCCATGTTATGATATAGGATCCATTCATGGCATATTTACCTACATTTACCGTAAAAATCCACCTTTTATGTAGGTAAATATACCAGTCCCATGGATCCTATAGGAATGAATTTGTAACTCCAAGGTGAGCGGCCCCATGTCCCTCGGTTCTGAGGTCGAGCGCGCCACGCTTTCCGTCACCACGGATGGGTTTGCATCATCGGCGGAAGCGGAGCGGCATGCACAGGAGGCGCTGGACGACGGAACCTCAAGGGTTGGTAACTTCCGACCTTTTTTTGGACCCAAAACTTATCCAAAAATATGAAAAATGATGTTTTTTAAAGTGCCCTGACATGCCAATATTCTGGAAGATGCGACCCATATGGGAGTGGAGGAAATTTACCTTTTAAACATTTGATTTGGTTGATTTTTATGGTACTTTCCATACTGTGAGACGTCTGATCTCGCGGATCGTGGTGTATCACATCCGTTCCAGCCTTCGGTGGTATTTAGGATCCGGGGAGCTAGCTGGGATGTTGACGTTTTCAACTTGTCGTAAAATTCATGAGATAAAAACCTATGGTGGGGGGGGGTTCCTAAAAATGGTGGGTTGGTACCCGAACAACTATTGGGGTTTTCCTAGTAAAAATCCCCAGTTTACCATTTGGGGGTGTTTTTTGGGGGGAAACCCACCATTTTAGGAAACACCCATGTATTTAACCTCAACTAGTGCAGGGTGTTTTATGTGTTTTCATGAACGTTTGATTCACTAGTGATCAGTTGACGGTACTTATCCAGGCAAGGCAAGTAGCGACCTTCCTTTTCCGCCGGGAACGGTCACCTTAAATTGTGGTGATTGTAATGGAATCCGATCCCCAAAATGGCCGGAACATCATTTCCTAAGAATCCGTTCACCCTTCCCTAGACTGGTATGGATAGGGATCCAATCCCATCCGAAAAGGATATCTCAGGATAGTCCTGGATTCTTAGGGAATAAATTGCCCAAAGTTATGGTAACTCAGATACCTTGGCTGCATTGCTGGACTGTCACAGGAGTGATTTTCCTGTCCACCCTGCTCGCAGACTGGGGAGTTGAGATTCCTGTATGGTTACCAGATGAAGGATTGCATGATCCAAGAAGATTAGTCCACCTAGTAAACGTTAGTACACCATTGTTTAACTGATGGTTGTTACAGTTGTTACACTTGTTATCCAAGAAGGTTAACTGATAGAACTCTAAAACATTAGGATGACAACTGTAAAAACCATCAGTACGCCACCGTTTCTTCCTCTGAAACGGATGGGTTCTTGTATTCATTCTTGGGATGAATACCGCAGCGAGTACCAACCAGAATTTCATGGGCTTACGATGTCCACGAGTTTGAGCGTGTGACTCAAGTGAGTGTGTGACTCCAGGATGTTGGAAAAAACCCACCTGAAATTTAAAGAAGATACCCAAACCCAGATGCTCCGAATGTATGGATGATTTTCCTACATGAAAGGTGAAAATGGCCACATGAACAAGGGGAAATGTATAGTAAATATTCTCTATACATGGAGTATACGGGAAATTAGCAATATTTGAAAGGAGATACATGTTCGCACTGGACGTTTGCCACAGATAGGCAAGACAAGCAATCTCCAAGATCATCCCCACATAACTGGGTAGTATGATCTCCCTATACCTCAAACAACCAAGGTATTTTTCATAGATGTGTGTTGAGTCATCTACTTAATTATAATCTGATATTTGCGAGTGGGAACTACTTTTGGAGGAATTGGAACAACCCCCCCCACCCTCGTGAACAGTCACCACCAGGACTGTTTCATTTTTTAGTAGGGAATCCCTATAAACATCTATAACCTTCATTTGTGACTGGCATCCTGGGGGTGGGGGGGTATAGACCACTTTCAGTATCACCAGGAGGCCCCCTGACATGTTCTCTGTTCTTGGTGTACTGAAAAACCTACACTCCAGTAAACTAACATAGCAATGGAAACTTGACCCTTTGAAGATGTATTTCCTATTGAACATGGGGATATTCCATTGCTATGTTAGTTTTCCAGAGGGTAAATCTCAAATCGACCATCAATGGCCCGCGATGAAACGGTGGCGTTAGGTGCTTGGTGTCACGGAAGGTGCCAGCACTGAAGAGGCGTGAAAACGCCGTCACGCCGCGATGCTGCTAACTGGGAGTGCCACAAAAAAAGTCTGGAGATATGGGTGTTTCCAAAAATAGGGGTGGGCCCCCAAAACGGATGGTTTGGAGGGTACCCTATTAAAATGGATGATTTGGAGGGTACCACTATTTTTCGGAAACATCCAGATCCAGCTTGGAGGATCATTCCACTTAGTGAGTCGTGAGTAACCATGGAAACTATGGCGATCGTGTTCGTCCCCTAACGAACTGGGGTTGTGGGACCCCTTCCACATATGTCCTTTTCATGGCTTATAAATGGGTGTTATCCTAACTACTTACTAACTGGGATGAACCTCCAAGAGAATCTACAATCCGGCAAAAAGACCTCTTGATTTTTTGTGTTCAAAAAGTCTATTTCAAGTTTGGTTCATACATCTTCAGAGGGCGACAAGGGGAGTTGTTTTTCCTGCGCAGAATCCAAGATATTTCCAAAAGTATACCTTCGCAAATCTTAGGCAATCCCCTGATGCCCTTAATCATGGTTTCGTGTTTTTTCAATGTAACCACCTTAAAAATCTGTATTTTTTAGCAAAAAAAGACAAGTTTTGCCTACAATAAGATCTCACTTGTTATTTCCAGCTTGTGAAAACATCATGATGTTTTTTGTGTGGTTAAAAGAGGTATGGTTGCCCACGTTCCATTTTCTTCCAGCACCCAACTGAACCAAAAACGTAAACAGCTGTTACGGTTTCTGTTGGTCCATCATATTTTTGTCCCAAACAAAAACAGGACCCTCAAAAAAAAGGCCCGGCCGTTTTCAACAACGACCTTCACCAACGGCTCCATACGGTTGAGGTGAAGGCCGCCTACAAACGGAAGGTACGCACCTCGCACCCAGATAAAGGCGGGGGAGTTGGCGGGAGTTGGCTGCCTGGTTGTGCAGGTTTTAGGGTTTTTGGATCTAAAAAAGGGTTCATCTTCAAGGCATTGAATTCATAAATCCTTAGCCTTGAAACATCCCTATAAATCCAAGGATCCGCTGCTCTGAATGCACTTAGGGTACAATTTGGGGACTAAAGTATCTTCTTAGGAGGTACTTGCATCCATAGGGCATAATCATGAAGGTAAAAAACAAAGCATCCTGACAGGAGGTGCTTCTGCCACTTTACCATTGAATTTTGGAAACCTATGGCCCCCTTGGACCTATGTGCAGCTTAGTTGGAGGGATGCAGAGGGATCAAGGCAGTCGGCCCCTCAAACATGGTACTTAGAGGTTCAGGATACTTAGTAAGTGGATAGTAACCAGGGTGAAAAAACCTCTATAAGTGGGTTATATATGTCCCCCAACTAGGGTAAAAAAACCTACATATGAAAAAGTTACATCCAGTATCCTGAAGCTCTAAGTAGGGGATTTGGCGACATGTGGTCATACATATACAACTATGTAAATGATGCATGGCTCTTAACTCTTTGTGACCTTTTTGAGGATTGTTAAGTGACCCTTTGTTAATGGTTAAGTGACCTCCAAGGTTTGGGGATGACAAAAATCACTTTGAATCACCGGGTATATATACATAAGAATCACCAAAAGTTTGACTTTAACCAGGCAGAAACCTAATGTTTTTCAACATATATGGCCAAAAAAACGGACTTTGATGCTGGTGTCTTTTTTGTTTTTTAAAGCTGAATCATAAAGTCCTTGCTAGCCATGGTTTTGGGGCGTGTATGGCAAAACGGCATGGTCCTAGAGCACACGTTCCTTCTGAAAGATTCCATTCCCACTTTGGCAATGGACCGTGCTAGTATACCAATTTTGGAACTCGTCATTTTCAGCGTCCTTGCGTCAACATTTTGTCCAGGCGATGTCCAGGCGGACACAAGAAAGTACGGATAGTATGTTTGGATAAGAACGGATAAAATACACTCAATGGGTTTTCATTCAAGTTTCAGCGCAGGGAGGAACGAACCTATCTTTTATTCATGCATATAGTGTGCATATAGTAATCTCTTTGTGATGGTTTTAATATTTATATTCGCTACCAGCCTTTTTCCAAGTGACCCTTTGATCCCCGCAAATGGCTCCAAAGTTTCCCTCACAGGTGGCGACTCCGAGTCGTTTGGTCGTGTGCAACATGCGTGCGCGTGGTCAGTTGTGTGGTCAGTTGGGTGGTGAATTTTCAAGCCGAGGATGGAAATGATGATATTAATCTGGTCAAATTATAGCGACCTCACACGACCTCACTACAAAAGGTAGCTAAGGAAGGGAAATTCCCTTATTTCAGGGAAGTCTAGGTTGCTGAAATATTATAATTTGGCCAGAATGATGATATTAATGGAAGCATAAAATCATATAAAAGCTATAAACAGCCTTATACATGAGTTCTAAAAAGCTCAACACCCTGACTTTCATCCTTGAAATTTCAGCACAAGGCCCAAAGTCACCAGCGAAATACCTCCTATAAGTAGGGGCCCACCGTGTAGCCACCCTGTCATCGAATCCTTGGGAAAACCGGCGTCAAGGTTTTCTACTGGCCATTTTGCAGAGATGAAGTCTTGGGGGATGTATGCCCTCCCTGAAACTAACAACTCGCCCCTGAAAATAAGCCGAAACCCAAAAGGAAAGAATCGTTTTTCAACCATCCATCATCAGTTGCTATGTTACCCATAGGATCCATGTATGGTATAATTTCCTTACATTTACCGTAAATACAGTAAATTCATGCCAAATCCTTGCATTTACCGTAAATTCATGCCAAATGTAAGGTAAATATCCCATACACTAGGATCCTATGGGTATGTTGAGGCTTACATTCCCTACACTCGTTAAACGGACGGTGGTTCCAAACAAACTTCAGTAAGTGGTAGTTTCAAAGGTTCGGGTTGAGCAAATGAGCCAACTGGGTGCGGGGCAAAAGCGCTTGCCAGTCATACATGTTTGTGTTAAACTGGATCTGCGATCTGTGATTCATTATTTAACAGTTTAATAATTAATAAGTTTGACACTGTAGAGGGAGAGTGAGATTCAGAGAATATGTGTTTGTTTACTTTGCGGGATGTTCTAGATACAACATAGTTTCATTTTGTGACACTGTATTTCGTCATAAGAATAAAAAGAAACAATGCCAAGTAAACTAATGATTCAGAACCACAGATCGAGTTGCGTCCAATTTACATCAATTTACCAAATGTATTCTTTGTTGATTGAGGGTTTCGTTTTTCTTTTCGGTCACCATTAACCTTTTCATATGTTTCTACAAGTAGTCGATGATGCAGATGCCATTTGAAAACTTTTTTTTTGTGCAACTCTATACCTCCGCAACCACAAGTTAGCTGCCACCACCCATCAACAAAATTCCCCGTAAATTCCATCAAAACATTGTGAATTCCACTTAAATGGTTGGATGGTCGACTGGATGGTTGGAGCTTTTTCTAATTTTTCTAGCAATCATGGAAGTTGAACATGGCCCAAATACGGAGACGAAACACATCAAAACTTGAGGACCCAATTTTCCACTATACTATGTTGTTACAAGGTACGAGTTATAACTGGGTTTATAACTCCTATAACTAGGGTTATAAGAAAAGTTAGCCATTTTTAAGGCCATTTATAGGGGCCCCATAACTCCATTTATAACTGCTAGGGGCCCACCTTGTATGTTGTTTTTTGTTTTCCAACATGTTTTTCGCCAATGTCAAGTTACTTGACCATCATCAGTGATCTTCTGATCAGCACTTAAGGTAACTTAATAAGGTGTTTTTCCTCGGCACAAATGTCATCCCAAAACAATTCCACTGGCCGTGTTGTTGCTGGTCTTTATGGCTAGTCAACCTACCCCGCATGACGTACCCCCCTCAGAAATGAGGGTTCAATAAGGCATGATTAAGGGAAAGCAATGGTTAAATAAGGCCTTATTAGGGGAAATCAATGGTTAAGAAGCCCTTAATAAGGCCTTAATTCTGGGCGGGGTGTATTAGGTTGACTAGCCATCATCCCATTCTCAAGGTACTTGACACTTCTGGGCAATGTCAGTCAGGTGAAGGGTGGAGGGTGGGATTTGTCCCAACGAATGATTCGTTGGTTCTGAAGAAATATGTTGATTCATATTTGACTTTACTGGAAACCATTGTTACATTATGCCAGGGGTCGGAGGTAACCTGAATCTATATGCATTATTCATATGGGTGAAATACTCATGGTATGTGATTTGTGTATGATCCATGTTTACAAGGTGGGCCCCTACCTTTCAAAGAGTTATCACCCCTATGAATGGCCTCATAAATGGGTAACTCGGATTATAACCCTGCTTATAGAAGTAATATCACCCCAGTTATATTTGGCTTTTGTAGATTGTAGTTTACAGTATGTCTCATGGATCTTCAAGGACCTAGCAAAACAAGCACAACTAATTCAATCCAACAACACTTATTCAACCGTCCTGCTCGTTTCACATGTTGGTATTTGGAATTGTTTGGGACCCAAAACATCCAACAAACAATGGGGAAATTAATTCAATTTGCTTGGAGTTGTTTAAGGTTTATCGTTTGCCATGGTAAATCACCATTAAACCACCATTTTGGGAGAATCTGTGTTTTTTCCAAACATCTTAAGTAAATCCAAGTTTGACTTGGGCTCATATGTTTTCAAATTATAATGGCCAGTCAACCTACCCCCACGTAAGGTACCCCCATGAGAAACAAAGCCTTAATAAGGCCTTATTAACCATAGTTGTTCCCTTAATAAGGCCTTATTAAGGCTTTATTTCTAATTGGGGTACCTTACATGGGGGTAGGTTGACTGCCCATGAATGACAGCAACCACCTGGACTCAAAAAAACATGTTTTTTTTATTTCGTCCAGGCGAACGCAGAAGAAACGACGCGTCAACTGCGAGAGGTTGGGGTTTCTCAGCGGGCTGGATTCGTGTGAATCCATAACTGACTGAGCCAATCCCACTCACTCACTGGGGGGGGGATGGGTGGCATTCGGGGTGTGTGCCCTTTGATCTTCAGGCCATTGACACAGGAGAAGGTTCATCACCAGGCGGCGATGCACTGTGGGACGCAAACGATGCCCACCAGCGCGAGCAGTGCTGACTTGCTTGTTTGCTTCTCAGTCCATTCCTTTCTTTTTGGAAGAGTTGCAGAATTAGCACACAAGCAGCTGCTCTCATTGATATTGAATCTGCAGATTCAAGTCAGACATGTCGTCGATGGCTCCTTTGATAATGCGCATGGCCCGTGGCTCCAAGTAGCCGTTCATGATCGCGAACAAGAAGGGGAGCCAGGGGGACCGGCGACCGCCCGTGAACTACCAGGGGCACCCGAAGGCCCATGCTGGCACTTTGGAGATTCGAAAGTGGCGTAGATGTCCACAGCGACAACTCAGTTTTTCAAGTGTCTCTATCCAAGATGGGTAGAGTAATGATGTTTCACCTTCAATATGGACCCCACTTCGTTCGCTGGCTGGGGGTCTCGTGTTCCGGGAAAAGGTCAAATTATAGCGACCTCACACGCCATCGCCCCAAATGGTGGCTTAGTAAGGGAAATCCCCTTATTTCAGGGAATCTAGGTTGGTGAAATATTGTAATTTGGGCAGATGAATGAGCCTTACCTAATATATCCCATATAGGATCCATGGGACTGATATATCTACCAACATTGTACATGAATCCTTTATTTTTTTTGTTGTGGGATCAATGCAATGGTCCATATACCATCCCCATTGAGTCACTGGGTTCATGGTTAAGCTTCAAAATTGCTGGGGGGATTACATTGTTTGTTCCCTAAGGATCCATCCCCTTCCCTCGAGTAGGTTTGATGGCCCCAATCCCATCCCCACAATAGGATTGTAGGGTTCATCCCTTTCTTAGGACATACCTGGATCTTTAGGGGTTGGAAAAAACATGAGGTCTTTATCCTCCCGAAGTTTAACAGCAAACACCCTTGAAAAAGTTACCTAAACCCAATTACCAAGCCGGATCGTCTTCCAGGCCCACCATTTTTGAGGGAACTGTTAAACTTCGAGGGTGTATCCTCTATTTTAAAACTCCTTTGGTTGAGGTGAGATCCAAGGATGTTCATATGTGCTGGGGTCTAAACTCCCATTACTTCTATATAATAGGGGATAAACTCATCAACCCAATAGTAGGGGTTCAATGGTTCAAGGATTCCATTAAAAAAGGTGGAATGACCCATCCCAAATATAATGTTTTTTTCATGGGTAACTATGTTATTTTGTTATTTTCAATGAGTTTTGGCAGCTAGAACTCCGGCGAACTAACTCACCACTACAAAAAGGGGGTTTCCCAAAATGGTGGGTTTCCCCAACAACCCATGGCGTTTTCCTACTAAAAATGATTATTTTGAGATGTTTGGGGGGTACCATTATTCAAGGAAACACCCATATGAGATTTAAGCTTAAAAGACACAGCAAGAAAAACAAACCCCGAACCGCGGCAGATCTTCACAACAAAAACTACCAAACTCGGAGTTTTGAGCCAATGAAGCTAACAACCAAAGACAACAGAAAAACATGTTGGAAAGCTCAGATTCACGAAACTTCATTGGGGGGCAAGATCATAAATATCATAAACATTTGCAGGGGTTTCATGGTTCATGTTCATTCCTTCCTTGAAAAAAAAATAGATTTCACGTGTCAGGTTCCCATGTTATGATTGTTATGATTATATTTGTCCCAAGTTTCGATGAATTTGTAAGCAGGTTCTTGAAAATATTTCTTTTATGTGCTTCATGATTTCGGGCATTTCGTGCGATTTGCTTGAGTTGTTTCAACACCAGGGGTTGGAGTTCCTTACCATACATCCATGTAAATCCTCACAAAATTAAATCAAGGTATGATACATATATGATATGCTTGGCTTATCCTTTGAAGATGATGATTTGGTCCTGAAAAAAAACAGAGGCAAATCTGCAACTCGGCAACTCGCACCCGCGGTTGTGATTCTTGTCCGCCGTCCATGGCGCCATGAATTTTTTCACATAGCCCTCAGCTGGTTTTTCACAAGCTTACCCAACAGATATGGAGGTCAGGGGCCGGCCCAAGCAATTTGACTTTGCCCAACTTCTCTAGGTGGTGGCAACTCAAATTATTTTGTTATTTTCACCCCTACTTGGGGAAGATTCCCATTTTGACTAATATTATTCAAATGGGTTGATACTTCCAACTAGTTCTTCTCTTAGAGCCCTTTGTTTAGGGCGTATTGAATCTTGAAAAACCAGGTCCACCACCATCAAACGCTTGGTCGAATTTTGCGACTAAATGTCACTATTTATATTGAGTATTTTCAAAATGTAGCTTGCCCTAGGAAACCAGTCATATTCTCAGATGATGATTAGGGTGTCCAATCAATCCAATCACCTCCTCAGCATAGTATTTAGGCTCCAATACCATTCTCAGAAGGTGATTGGATCCCTAGGGTTGAGTACACTTTTGCCTTTTGAGGGGAAAACAAGGTGGTGCCCCCTACCAGTTATGAATTAGAGTTAAGAATCTTTCTATAAATGATTTTCCCTTGGGTTTTTGTCAACCTACTAAAAAAGGAGTTATTTCAAATTTCACCCCCCCAATTATATACTAACAACTGGTTTTCTTGGGCCCACCTGGGCTACATGAAAACAGGAAATCCCGGGGGATCTCATGGGGCGTCTCCACCCGTGACGGCCTTGCAGTCCGCCTCCTTCGAGTTGCGAAATCATCAGGTGGAGTGGTGAGTTGGGTAGTGGATGCAAAAAAACTAGCCTGGTGCCTTTTTGGGATGGTTAAGTGACCCTTTTGAGGGGTTTAGTGACCTCCAACTAGGGGATGAAAACTCAACAGTGGGAATTCATCTAGGTGGTGGTTTCATTTTCTTGGGAATCCAAGGGTACCCTGAATGCCACCCCCCCCCCCCCCCCAAGAAATAAGGCCTTATTAAGGGACTATTAACCATTGATTTCCCTTAATAAGGGCTTATTAGGTTCTTATTTCTTGGGGGGGTAGCTTTGGGGGGGTACCTTAGGTTCCCATGGTTTCAAATGTTTTTAATATTCACCCCGACTTAGGGAAATGATCCAATTTGACGAGCATATTTTTCAGATGGGTTGGTTCAACCACCAACCAGAAAACCTTTTTTTTAATGAAGATTTCGAACTCAAAGGTAAAACGAACAAAAAAGAAACGTTACCGTTACTGAAGATTCATCCATTTTTTAAAGACTATTTTTAAACACCCTAAGCAACCATTTTTTTAATGGATGTTTGGTGATTTCCCAAGCATTTCCAATTAGTAAAGATCATTCAATTGATAGCCAACCATTTATAAATGGATTGTCATCAGGTTTTTGAGCAGTTTTTGGGAAATATCTCAGATGCGACCCATGGGATGGGAATATTTACTGTACGAAAGCAGCCATTTCCCCTTGTGACAATGTGTTCATTTTTCACCTAAAGTCATGTAGGTAAATAATCCATACATTGAGCATTTGGGATAGGTTTTCCTGAAGTATTTCAGAGAATCTGAGACACACTTATTTTTGTTACCATAATTCTTAAACCTGAAGGAACGGCATTTTGGTGGGATTCCCAGTTTGTGAAAGAACCAAATGTTGGGGGAATTTCCACCAGGCGGTGAATGGTCGCAATGAAATTTGCCGAAGTACCCAATCTGTCCTGAATTTTGCTTCTGATTCAGTGGTACGGTTTCTACCTGTGAGCCATAGTTGTGTTTATTCTTTTTCAAGCGGTCACTGGTGCATACACAAGTGTCAAAAAGTAGAAGACATTGAAATAGTCAGGGTTATGCAAAAATAGAAAGCATTGAAGGACATTTTCCATACCCATTTTTTTGAATAGATGAATAGAAAGGGAAAACTAAACCGCTTGTTTATGCTGGCTCTTTGGTTTGCCATAGATTCACATGCTTGAGAATTGCTTGGTCCTTCCCGAAACCCGGGCCCAGCAATTCAATTCTGGGGAGTCATGATGGGTGATGATGGTGATGATGATGATGCTGCTGGTGGTAATGCTGTTGCTTCTCAAATTACTAAGTGCTGTAGAATTAGCGTATCTATATGATTTGGCTATATTCAGCTACAGCTGTGTGAATCTTATCATTTATTCTTTCCTTATGGATGGGATACTGTTTTACCTCTGTTTGTTTAAGGTGATATGTTACTTTCTACCACAGTAAAATCACCATGAAAAAACACAAATTTGGGAAAAGACTTTTTGACCTTTCGTCCAACCACCCAACAAGCAAATCAAAGTTTGACTTGCGCTTATGTCACGAATGGTGTTTTCAACCACCTGGACCGTGTGTTTTTTCAACCACCTGGACCTTGTGTTTGTTTTTTTGCCATGGTTCAGCAAATCAAAGCTTAGAAGNTCCCTCAGATGCTGGAAGATGCTTTGAATCAACACCTCTCCACGTCTTTTTCTCTTTGGCTCGCTGTTCTAAAGGCGATGGTCCGAGAACTCTTTGAGAAGGACGCGACACAAAGTGCAAACCCAACGAGGAATAAATTCCAAACGTTACGGTAAGTTTACCACCTATACAAGGTTGGCCCTGAACCAATGGTTATAAATGGAGTGACATGGGGCCCCGAAAACAACAGCCTTCTAAATGGCGTTTACTGGGATTATAATCCTACGATCATAGGAGTTTTTCCACCCTACTGGTAACTGGATACAAGGGCCCACCTTGTAAAAACAACTGGGGTGATTTGTTGTGGGGTTTACTGGGGTGAAAGTCATCACATGTACAATGTAGGGAAGCGCCAAAAAAACTCTGGGTCGGTAAACTTCCTCGGGGGTCATCAAATGGAACCCAGGTGTTTTGGAGGGATCAAACTTGATGCAAATGTATCCCTAAGGATCCGGGTATGTCCTAAGAAAGGGATTAACCTTACAATATTTACAATCCTATTGGTCCTATTGTGGGGATGGGATTGGGACCATCAAACCTACTCGAGGGAAGGGTATGGATCCTTGGGGTATGGTAATTTTGAGGGATTTTCCTCACAATAGTGAATGAAGTTTGGGAATCTAAGTTACCCCTCTAAAACACTTGGATCAGGAAAGATGACGAAAAATGAATCCTGTATGACTATGAGTTGGTTGCAAAGAAATCAGGTAAACAACTCCTATTTTGGGGAGAAAATCCAATCAAACAAACTACTCTTTCTTGTAAACTGAAATGGTCACAATTCACCACGTTGATATATATATATATCAGACAATTATGGGGATGTTGCATGGCTATGTTGGAATACCTGAGGGTACTTTCGCCAGGGTGTTTCAGTAAGAGGACAATTTGATACTTTACCAGCTTCAGGATGATTTTGTTAATGAAGCTTCTTATCAGCCTATCACGGCTCAGCTTGAGTTGTGCTAACATCAAAGTCACACAATGATGACCCAAACAAGAATAGGAGGTGAAACACACACAAAAACCTCAAAAAAATGAGGGCAACCAGGTGGTACCCTCCCTAAAACTGACATAGCCCTTAAAAATGGTGGTTTCCCATAGGAATCTCCTTTTCCTGGGGTCTATTTTCACGGGCTATGTTAGATTCAGGGAGGGTACTTGTATTTTATTTTTTTTTCATTCAAGTTTTACACCTCGCTTTTTGTGGAGAGGTGTACCACGACCACGAGGTCCTTTGAGGTCACCTTTTTGGCAAGATTCCTAATAAGATTCCACGGACCCCCCCAAAAAACAAGGTACAACATGCAAAAAAAAACGCAACTCTTTGCGGTGTTTTCAAAAAAAAAAACAGTTTTTTTGACTCCATCCAAAACAACAAAGGTGGGACGCCGATCGTTATGTTTTAAATGGATCGTATAAGTTATTAACTCCCTATGAATGTCCGAGAATGAATGGGCATTTCCTGGGGTTATTTCACCACTCCCTAAGGATCCATACCCTTCCCGATCGAGTAGGTTTGATGGTTCCAATCCCATCCCCACAATAGGATTGTAGGGTTAATCCCGAAATCTTAGGACATACCTGGATCCTTAGGGACTATAGGTGGAGGTATGGGTCCACTTCATACCCACTTGGCACGAAGAAAACCTCGGTAGGACGGCGTGGATTTAGACCTCGCTGTTCAGCGACAAGTGGAGGCACGATTCGCGATCGATTTTTCGCCGATCCAAGATGACACCAATTTCAAGCAAACAACCAAGCTAACATAGAAGAAAACAACACAAGAAGCAACATCAACTTTCAAAAAATAAAACAACGAAGTCGCAACAAACAAAGAGGGTTTTGCTACCACTTGTAAGTAGGGCTACTTCAGTAGGGTCCCATTCTGCCCAAAAAAAATGTGTATATACCCATAGTAGGGGTGTATATACGCATGAAATAAGGATTCCGAATAAAGGTGGGATGACCATCCCCAATATAGCGACTTTTGACCATGGCACATGTGAGGATTTTTTTTTGTTGATTTGATACTTCGTCCAAATTGGGCCATGGATTTCTTTCATCTCGGCAATTTTTAGCAACCAACCAAACCAACCGCCCTTTTAAAGCATGATCTATTCTTAGGAATACTTGCCTCAGTTTGACAATTTTGTTTTAATGAATTTATTGTAGATGCAAAGCCATTGACATTGGAACTGAATAATCCACACAGGCGTTTTAAATACATAAGTTTATATTATACAGTTATATACACATGTGTGTGATATATGTCTACATGTTCGTATGAAACATGTTTCTGATAAGATTGAGATATTATACATAGATATTACACCAAAAAGCAGAGTAGACATAATGTGAAACAACACCCGTTGAAACACATACTCTCCCTGAAACTAACAGTTGGCTCTCAAAAAATAAGCGTTCCCCACAGGAAACAAATCTTCCAAGCATCGTTTTTCAGGAGCTTTATGTTAGTTTGTTTCAGGGAGGGGAACGACGCCAGAACGTTCCCACAATTTACTACACCCTGGACGATTAACGGCTGGAACCTACAAGTCGCCCATTTCGAAAGGACAATGATCTGAACCCAACCTCCCATGATTATATGGAACCCCGCTCTTAATCTTCGGGTGTAACCTTTCCCCTAGAAGTCCAAGGCTATTAAAATAATTCTCTCTGAAATTTGGGATGATTAAAATTCCCTACTAAAAAAAATAGTCTTGGGTGAAAACCTATTCTTTTCCTAGGGATCCAATCACCTTGTGAGAATAGTAATGTAACCTAAATACTATGCGTTTCGAAGGTGATTGGACGCCCCAATCACTCTCTGACAATATGACGATCGATGCCTAGGGTTTTAATAGTCTTTGGACTTCTAGGGAATTTCCACAACTTACTAACCCAAACATTGGCTCATCGAAATCATCTCAGCTGAAAACCGAGGCTTTGGAAGCCTTAGAGCTCACGGTGAAAGATATGGGAGCACTGAATCAAAACGAGCGTGGTGAGGAGTCGTGAGTCGTGAACTCCGCGGTAGTTCAAACGGTTTTTTTTGTTTGGGACCTGTGGGACCTGGTGGGAGAAAGTTGTTGTTTTGTTTTTTTTTAGAAAAATGTTGTTTGTTTAATGGCCTTGGCATCGATCGTCATATTCTCAGCTGATGATTGGGGTGTCCAATCACCTTCGAAATGCATAGTATTTAGGTTAATTACCATTCTCAGAAGGTAATGGTTTAAATCGGTGAACAAATAGTTGTTGCACAAACTAAGAACGCCGATGACAAATGATGGGACTGGAAGGCGATTTCTTTCCTTTTGAAATGGACCCTTTTCAAGGGACATGCTAGGTTCTTGCGGATGTAATTACAAATTGTGTTTGCAAATGATGAGTGAAACATATACTAGGGGACCTCCAACTAGTGGATGAAAAGGTCACTTTGAATCACCAGGTAGTGATTTTCCTTGTCATTTTGATTCCTGCTTTTGTACTTCCACCACCATCGAATCATGGGATCTAAAAACATTCAAACCCCTAGCCATGGATCCATGGGACGAACGGTATATTTACCTACATGAATGGTTGATTTTTATGGTTTTCATGTAGGTGAATATACCAGTCCCATGGATCCTATGGGCATTATAACAGGTTTAATCGGGCCCGTGATTCTTAGGGCACCTGATTTTCTCTAACAAACATCGCCTCGTGATTTTCTCGCCAAAGGACATTTACAACCAGTGTTTTTACCTCGCTTTGGCTAGGCCGGGTAACGGGGTAACGTTGGTGGGTCAAACGGAGGACATCACGTGTGACATTTGGGATGATTTTTTTTGGTTGGGATGACGTCCAGGACAATAAGAGGGAAACTGTTTGGCAATTCCCCAAACGTGACCCTTTTTGGGATCGTTTTCAAACGTCACCCGAACTCAATTGGGAATTGTGACCTCCAAATTGGAGATAAGAAGGTCACTTTGAATCACCTGGTGGGTGTTTTGTTTGCTGAAAATGAACGGAGCTTGAGGAATTGTGTCAGAATTAATTAAGAAGTCTTAAGTCGATGATAGATCATAGATCTGCTAAGACCAAGAATTCACAATCTCAAGCTTATAGATAGATTCGTCAGTCCAATTTTGATTTTGATGGATGATTGGCCACTGCCCGAAGCATTTAAACGTTTGAATATTTTTTAAGAGTGAAATCACCTAAGCCAGGTGATTCAATTCGTGACCTTTTCATCCCCTAGTTGGCGGTCACGATTCACCCCTTGAAAGGGTCACTTAACCATCCCAAAAAGGTCACGACTTGAATCACCAGGAGTTTTGTCGTTCCTTCCGGTGAGTTGGAGGTATTTACAAGTTTCCACTCTGAAACATTGCACTGTAGCATTGACTAGTCACTAATCAGTCGACTCCTGCTGTTGCTCGATCGTGGGTCCCAGGGTGTCCTGAACTTTAGGTCTTACTGAACGTAAATTGGTTATAGTAGGAATCAATAGCTGTTTCTGGTTCCCTTAATAGGTGGTAGGTACCATATAATCCCCCAATTGGCAGTATATATCACTTATATATACCACTTATATATTGCCAATTGGGTGATTATATGGTACCTACCACCTATGAAGGGAACCAGGAAACTCCATTGATAGTAGGAAAGGCCCATTTATTCTTGGGGAAATTTTTGTATAGTTTTTTGATTCTTGAAGCGGACCCTGATTTTGTTCATTTATTCATTTCGATTATTTTCAACCTGCAATACATGTGCCCCCAAGCTATATCGTTTGCGTGGATACAAATTCCAAACGTTACACATAGTACCCACCTATCCAATTGTTGTGTTTTGTTGTAGAGTTTACTATAGTTTACTGGGGTGAAAGTCATCACATTTATATTATAAACGCCCAGTTACTCCGGGTCGGTAACCTTCCAGGGGTCATCAAATGGAACCCAGTTTTTTTTTGGGGATCAAACTTGATGCAAACGTGTGGTAACTTTTAAGGTGATTTTCCTCACAATAGTGCATGGAGTTTGGGCTGGTAGTCGGCAAGGTGGTCACCAGAGAATATTCCTGTATGTAGGTATAACCCCTGTAAATGGCCGTGCAACTTGTTAACCAGGGTCACAAACCGAACTCATAGGAGTTATTTCACCCCAGTTATATATAACTGGATAGGAGGCCCACCTTGTAATGACCCCTTGTCGTTTTGGAGGCAGTTTCCGTTTCTTCAGGTCCTACTTGGGTACTGATGCGGACCATCTGAAGGATACTGCGCTGTACCTGAAACGAGCTATTGAGGCATGGTGGCACTGGGAAATTCTGCATCGGTTGATGCCTACAAGGTGGGCACCTACCAGTTACAACCCTTCCGAAATAGGTGAACTTACTCCCCCGAAGTTTAACATGGAACCTGAAAATCAGCCCCTGGAAAAGGAGATTCCTATTGGAAACCCATCATTTTCAGGTTCCATGTTAAATTTCGGGGGTGTATTAACTTTGTAGGGGGGGCCCACCTTGGAGGGTGGTGTTTTCAATGTGGTTTAATATGGTTGACCCATGTTGACCACCCTAGGAGTTTTCATGATGTTATTTGACTTGCGCATATTTTTCGGACTGAATGCACCAACTAGATTTGTAAACTATAGACTGTTGATGGAAGAAAGCCTACACCATCTGGGATGTACAAAACCCTGTAAATCATGAGATAAACATGGATAAACTACCTTTCCCTCAACTGGTGTAGTTCGGATTTCTGAACCATTAACAGTAGCAGTAGCTGGACAATTTCCCTCATTTTTTAAATAGGTTTCATTATCGCATCCAAAGGTGATACATAACTTATCCACTGCAAAGTTGACACTGATTTTTATATCAGAATTTCGTGACCCCTACCTTTGCGGGAACGTCACTTACGAGATGGTGAAGGTCAGTGAAATAAACCCTTCCAAGCGAAAGGAGCTATACGAAAAAAACACAACTTACCCTAAGAATCCCCTTTTGGACACTGCAATGGAGGGGGGTTTGTAGGTGTTTGTTTTTTTTTGAACCTGTTTGAATTGCAGGGGTGTTTGTAGGTCCTCAAAATAATTAGCCACTTTTGAGGGGGGAATCGGACAGTAAACCCATAACCATGCTTCAAGAACTTCCAGTCGGTTGTTGTTGCGACAGAAGCCACTTGTGATTCATACTGGTTGATCTCAGTAGTCAAGTTCCTGAGGAAAAATCCATCTATCTTGACTTTGTTCATCTCAGCCCGTGTTCTCAATACTGCCTCAGTGAGTTGTGCTACATCAACCCTGGCGGAGTATGTGATTTCAGAGTACCCGTCGTCAACGTTGCCATACTGTGCCAATATGTATACATTCCTTCCCCAGACAAACCTGTCGGACTCAAGATAGTATTCTCGACGGTCGGTATGGAGCAAGCTTTGCAGAGCAGCTATGGAGAGACATGGGTGGCATTTGTGAAGCGATGTTTTCCACTCAGTGATACAAGGATGCGAGTACAATATGTGCTGAGATGCGCCCAGATAAGGAGACATCTGTGCTGAGATGCATGTTCCTGATAGTGTCGTACACATCCAGTGGCGGGTGATCTTTTACAGGTCACGGGTGTTTCGCACCAAGGATGCTAGGACCTGCTAGAAGCAAAGTCGAAAATTTCTTGAAGGTTGGAAGTTTTGGGATAGATACCTTAGGCTTCGAACACTCCAGGCTTGGACCCAGAACCCGACCGATGACCGAAAAGCTTGGGTTCGAATAGGTGTTGTTTTTTTTGGTTTCTAAGCAAAAGGCCCTCAAGGTTGCCCCCAATAAAATGTGACGATCACCATCCGGGAACCCCTAAGATCTGTAAGAATCGAGGCATGTCCTAAGAAATGAATTTATTTACCGTAAGCTGGGGATGGGATGTTTCGACCATCAATCCTACGAATTTGCGGGAGGGGTCTGGATTATAATGTTCATATATTTATCTCAGCGGCAGTGCTCGGCTTGGAGTTTCAGCGGTGAAAGTCACCTTTCAATACTGCCATTTGGGAACATAGCATCCCATAGCATCCCACGGGATGATTGTACATTTACCCTACATGAATGGTTGATTTCTTTGGTTTTCATGTAGGTAAATATACCAGTCGCATGGATGCTATTGGAATATTTTCCAGAATTTTGCCTCAATTTCCGCTGTAGTGTCCTATTTCCGCCTATTTTCCCAAACGGATACCTTTTTGTTAGCGAGAATCCTTATATCCGGTGGATATTTCCTGAGAATCCTGCTATATCCCATACCATCGATGTATTAGATATATTTACTGTACCTACATTTACCATAAACATCAACCAAACCTACCTTTTCAGGAGGTATTTAGACCAAAAACATGCCCAAAATACACTCTCAGAAGGGTCTTGGAGCCCTAGGGAAATTTAGGTAAATATACCTTTCAACATGGATGGTATGTGGGTATGGTGTCCAAAAAAACCACCGGATATCCACCGGATGCTGAGACAGCAGTTCTTCAAGCACATCCTGATTGGGGTGGCAATCGTGTGGGAGAGGCCGGGGGTTGGAAACGCCAACCTGTCGAATCCAGGTGAACGCCTGGTGGTGCCCCGCTGATTGGGCTAAGGGTTTTTTTTAAAGGGATTAGGATATAAGCCATATATCAAGAACCCCTATATTTTCAACCAATCAGTATAGTGGAATGTCATGATCTTGGATTTGTTTCATGGTGATTTTTTTACGGATTGTACCATGGTGCATCACCATTAAATCACCGTTTGGGAAGATATTGTGTTTCTTCTTCCAAGCATCTCAAGCAAATCCAAGTGATTTCTTTGATTCCATAAAGAAGGCCCTTCCTTTCTGCAAATCCCCTGTCGAAAAATGCAGGCGAATACCTCCGGAGGTAGAAGGTGTTTTTTTTGCTATTTTTGGAGGGTTCAATCATACCAAACCTCAGCAGGTGGGACTGGTTGTCTAGGCATATCCTATAGGATCTGTTCAAAAGATATGTCTAGGGATATCCTACTTGATGTCTAGGGATATCCTATGTCTAGCAATCAATGGTGTCTATGCAAAAGGGAGTTTCTTTTCAGAAAGACTCCCTGATGCCGACCCCGGAAGTGTGTAAGGATTGACGAGTTTACCATCCCTGTAAACATGACTGGCTGGAACATCCAGCATTTGAAGATGTATTTCCCATTGAACGTAGGAATTTTCCTATGTCATGTTACTGTAGTGTTCAGTGTAGATGATTACTGCGAATCATGAAAGATCCCTGCGGTTTGAATAAAGTTGGTAGTTACAAGGTGGGCTCCTACCTTTTATAAATAGAGTTATAACTTATAACCCCTATAAATGGCCTTATAGATGGGTAACCCCATTTCCCCCCAGGTATGAATGGTAGAGGCCCCACCTTGTAGTAACAACAAACCTTTGCCCATTTGCCGGGTTCATGTGACAAGGGGAACCCGGGTGTGCCGGATGTTGATGGGAGTCAGGATGTCCAAGCTTTTAGCGACTTCCTTTTTTATGTCCTCGGGACTCATGTTTCTTGGCAGCATGTTTTTTCCACAGAAACGCGTTTGACCGTTTTGACATGCGGAGGAACTTGCAAGGTGCAAGGGGTAAATAGAAGTGGGGTTTAAGGTACAACTATACCTACTGTAGATTCCAAATTGACGTTTCTTTCTTTGAAGCTTAAGCCTTCAAAACAAGGTGAAGATTCCAAACAAAAAACAACAGGCATCCATTGGGTTCAAAAGAAGTATACCCTCAAAAAGCACTTGGAACTTGTGATATTCATTGGGGCAAACGTTACCAAAAACGATCCAAAACGCTGATCTCACTTTATATGTGGTTTTGGAAGGAAAACTGTCCAAAAATGGCCTCAATTTGCGTTGGTGAATTACTACAGTTTACCCAGATTCATCAGCTAGCAACAATTTCTGTGTTGTTTGGATGCCTCATTTTATTCATGTTCTTTGTTTTGGACATCCAACCAGCGTTTCACTAAAACCGTTGAACGAAATTTCCAACACTACCGGAGGGTACCTCCAAAACAAGGGAGCCTTTGACTTGGTTTCGAATTTCAGTGGCTTACTGAAATCAAGACTACCTGGTGGTTTCAAATATTTTTTATTTTCACCCCTACCTGGGGAAGATTTCCAATTTGACTATATAATATTTTTCAAATGGGTTGAAACCACCAACCAGAAGATGTTTTATGTTTTTTCTTCTTCCCTTGAAGTGAACATATTTTATATAATATATGTATGCATAGAAGTTGTGTTGTGCATGTTGTCCCCTTTCCCGGAAATGTTTTTTTTTACTTTTTAGTACAGGATCCCTATAAAATCTATAAACCTTCATTTGCTACCTATTGGAATTCAGTCAGGTCGGCTGTTTTTGTTTCTCGGTCTCTAAAGACTCCGGGGAGCCTTTGTAAAAAAGGACACACCTAGGTCCTACGTGGTGGCAACTCAAATATTTATTTTTTTTTTCACCCCGATCCCTGGGAAAATGATCCAATTTGACGAGCAAATTTTTCAGGTGGGGTGAAACCACCAACTAGACACATCCGGTGTGTTCTTTCGAGATGCTTCCCTGAAAAAGGGTGTCAATTTCCAACATTTTTTTGTCCGTCCTTTGAAACTTCAGACTGTTGATGGTTCAGAAATCCGGTGAAAAAATCACCTGGCATGGTGCTAGAACCCTGTAAATGACGCGATAAACTACCAACCTCAACTGGTCCGCCGGATTTCTGAACCATCAAAAGTATTAAATAGATTCATCTTTGTACAGGGTACCCCCTTTCAATGCCACTTCTTTGAATAGAAATTCGGACCTGAAAAAACAATAAGGCCTAGTTATAATTACGATCCTGGCTCACCGAAAATGAGAATGGTTTCATGGAAGCTCAAGGAACCTATGCGTTTCGGAGGTGATGAAAAAAACATCCCTTCATCATTATCTGAGAAAATGACGATTGATGCCTAGGGTTACCCATACTATCCATGTTGAAAAAAATATTTACCTACATGAACGGTTGATTTTTATGGTTTTCACGTAGGTAAGTATACCATACATTGAGCATTTGGGTTTCCCGGGATAATGGCTGGCTTCGAATCCTTGAATAAGATGGGTGACATTAGGCCAGAAGCCTTAGATCTTTTTTTCGTGGTGGGAACTCGAATCCTCCAACCTGATCGTTAAAAAGTGAGGGATATTTTAAATGGCTGCAAATAAATGGGTAAATTGGTGGTGGTTTCACCCCTATTCGGGGAAGATTCCCATTTTGACTAATATTTTTCGAAGGGTTGAAACCACCAACTAGTACCTATTGTGGTTATTTCGTTGGACTTGTAACCCCTATAGATGGCCTAAATTAAATGGTGTATAGCTGGGGTTGTAACTTACCCTACTTACAGGAGTTATTTCACCCCAGTTTTACTTACATGCATTTATCAAAGGTAAAAAGGTAATACAAAGAAAAACCAAAAACTACCCACCTACCCACCAACCTCACCCAAAAAAAAGCTACAGCAGCGGCGGCAGCAGCGGCCACTGCAGCTGCCACCACCACCACCACCACGGCAGCTGCTACCAACTTCCAGGCCTGAGCTGTTTTTTTCTGATGAGCCGGGCTTTTAAAAGAAACTAAACCTTTCATTTCGTCTCATCACCCCCGCTCTCACATTTTTTCCATCCCATCGCCAATCCCACTGATCCAATCACTTTCGCCACAGCATTCACCGGCCATGCATTTCCGCAGGCCCCCATGAGCTTTGCATTTGAAACACCTTGCTCCTTGGCAAACGAATGGAGCTCACCAGGCAGCCCCATGAGCCTCAAACACTCCTTAGTAGAGGGATAACTACTGATTTGGTTTCAGCCTATTGGGGAAACATATTTGCTGTAAATCTTGAGGGTAATATTTACACAAAGAAGGATCAATTTTGGAATGATGTTGTTCAAAAAATATGCACATTTCATACCAAGCATCTTTGGGCAACAACCTCCGCTTCAGCTTTGTCAAGTAGAAACCACCACCAGATGCACGGGTTTTCGTCAGGGTAGGCGAATGGTGAAGTCTCGGTTTAGATTGATACTTTGCAGTTGCACCCACATCAATCATCCTTATTTGCATAGGGTGTGGCATTGCCAAAGGTGGAGAGGCTTTTTTTGCTGCTACCATTACCATTGAACTAATTTTACAGCCACGAAATCAATGCCATCAGAAGATATTATACATAGATGATTCGGTTTCAAATCAAAAGAAAAGATATCTTATCAAGTTTTGTCACCAAGTCACCAAATCTGCTTCTTTGGGTCACCGCCCTGATCTTTGACTCGTTCAAGACCAAGCTTCAGCATTTTACGAGAATGACGGGACAGTGGTCCTTGGGGTGAGCCACCAGTGAGGCAGTGACCTATCAACTGTGGGGGTCAACCATTCAGGGCTTTCAAGCATTCACCAAGACCTGGAAAGCCTAGTTCACCAAGACTGCGGTCAAACCTATGGTGGGAGATGTTCCCACCCAGAATGGTGAGCATCCCTACTTGGGGTAGCGATAGTACCAAGAGGGTGACTGCAACATCTTAAGGGCGATGTGGGATGCGGAAAAATCTACATCAAAAAGTATGTTGCGGAGCTCATTTTTGTCCCAGAGGTTACAACAAGATTGCAACTTCAATCAAAAAATTAATTGTTTTAAATCTGCAATTATTACCCAAACAGGTTTTTCAAATGTCAGCCGGGGATCGTCCACCACCAACAACATTTTTTTGCAGCAGAGTTTGGAAAGATACTTTCCTTTTGGAGGGTCGTGGCCATTTGAATGTAGCTTGGAGCTTCCGTTTCTCCAGTGCCACAATGAACAGACGCTTTCTATTTTGGGGCAGCCCATATCTTGCAGAATCCAAGATCTTAGTGAAGAGGGCATAGAACTCTGTACCATCATCATTGTTCTTCACACCCTTGAGCCTCAGATGAAGGTTAGGGAAAAGAAACCGAATTCCCCACAAGTTAGGTATATACTTAAACCAATGGTTTTGTTAATGGCATCTACCAAGATTAAACCAAATACAAAAAAACGTTGAAGCAAGAAACATGTTGATCCATTTGAAAAACAATGTCTTCCTCAGCCTTTTGTTTCTCACAATACCTGGTACTTGTTCAATGATAACTGCCCGAGGTTTTTTGGCCTTGATATAGCGAAATGATGCACTGTAGCAAGATGCCCGTGGATCAGCCTTGGGTGATTTTGATTTGGTTGGGGATGGCACATATTGTCAAACTATACGCCCTTTGTCCACCGTTTGTTTTTGGGTTGCTTTAAAAACTTTAAAAAAAACATGCTGATGGTTAATCCTGCAAACCAAGCCCCTCTTCCGTCCAGCTGAAGAAACCGGCTGACAAGGTGGCCCAGCACCATAAAGATCAACGCGAGGCAGCTCATGCACATTGCGGTCCAGGGCATCCTGGTTGTTGCAAAATACAAGTTATCAAAGGGGGTGACGATTGGTTGATTGTCAATGCAAACAAAACGATAACAAGCGATACCTGAACATATTCAACATTACTGACACTCATTTTTTTTAATTATGGCAGCTGAGAAACTGTAAACACATGTTCTGGCTGATGAATATCCACAGCCAGTTTCTGCAGTTTGGTGTCAATCTCAGACATGAAAACGAGCTTGTGGTTGTAGCCACATTTCCTGAAGGGAGAACAACATCAAACATGTTTTTCCCCATTCCAAATCAACAACATTGGTCACAGTTTCCAATTCAAAAAGTATCCAATGTTGAAACCGAGATTCTCAGTGGCCCAGCTGAGGCACTCTAACCCCGAAAAATCAGAACCCAAGCGAACCACCTTAGACACCTCTTTGGGCGCCATGATCTAAAAGGATGCAGCCCAACGAAATAGTGACTGGACTTTGGAGAAAATCTTTCAACATATCATGCTTGCAAAATTTGTGTTATTTGTTTCTGTTGAAGTTTGCAATTCAGAAAGCACCCATTTTTTTGGCACCACCGATGATGAACACCGTGTTGCCCCTCAACAGGATTAAGTTGAGACTAAGACGGGATGATCTTTCATTCACCCCTGCCAACCCGACGAATGGCCTTTTGTTAAGCCATGCCCCACACCTCACACCCTTGAAATCCAAGGAAGGTGAATGCCACTATGATAATCATCTCACACAGGTACCATAAGGTTTATCATGAAGGTGTGTTCATTGTTCTCATTGTGTTGTCAGTTCAAGTTCAAATTAAGCACATAATGAGTTTGATTGCGCCCATCATTGACTGGTACTTATCTGTGTGAGACCCTCAAAATTTCAACGCTGGATGCAACCATTGCAAACTGTTTGGACTGCCATACTGAGTGCCCCAGGGCTTTTTTTTCCAAGGTATAAAACAAAAGAAGGAGGTTTCATGACTGTGTATTCTATCCAGTTTTATTGCTAGATTCGGGATGTTTCTTTTAATTTGCATGAGTTGACTTCCAAGACTGTCTTTTCATCATTGGAAATGCCCCCCTCACTCAATTGAATCCAACCGTGAAGCCGTTTCAGGCCTCATTTGGTTGCTCCAGACTTTCGCTTCAAGCTTGCCAGGGCCTTGGACTTCTCATCCTTGGTGGCCTGCAGGAAGTAAGGAAAGGTTGTAATGTGAGAACGTGTCAACTCAAAAAACATCAAATTGACATGATGATAAATCATCAGTTAAAGACTTGTACCATCTATTAGACCATGACTTGCCTTTGGTTCAGGCTTCACTTTCTTCTTCTCTTTCGGCTCGGTCTTCTTCTTCTCTGGTTTTTCCTTTTTCTCCTTTCTCTCCTTCTTCTTTGGCGGCTCTTCCTCCATCTCTGTATCTCCATCTTCTTCATCATCAGCAGGACTTGCGAAAGGCTCCTCCTCATCCTCCTCCTCCTCAACCGGCCCCTTCGCCTTTCCTTTCGCCTTCGCCTTTCCTTTCGCCTTCGCCTTTCCTTTCGCCTTAGCCTTAGCCTTTCCCTTCGCCTTAGCCTTTGCTTTTGGGCGTGGTGTCTCCTCTGCATCCTTGATGATCTCATCAATCTCCGTTTCACCCTCCGGTGCTTCAGTCTCCTCACCTTCACTGTTGATCCATGAAGGTGTTTTGCCACCATCATCACCCTCCTGGCCATCCTCCAGTGGCATAGGTTCCTCTTCATCATCAGCACCAGCCTCTTCTTCTTGCTCTTCTTCACCAGCCTCATCTTCTTGATTTTTGCCCCCTTTTGTTTTTTTCTCTGCTTTCTCCTTAATCACGCAGGGGATGAGTGAGGAATACATGATGTTCAATAGATCAATGACACTTGTTGAATTAGAAAAAATATGTGTTCGTGAATGGTCTTCAAAACAGTCAGCAAAACACGTTTTCTTCACCAATATTGGTTTAGCCAAGTGGCAGTCTTTGCACCAATCCTTTTTGCAGATTTGATCAACTTGCAGAGCTCATTGCTGAACAAAGGCGACTTTGCGTTCTGCATCTCCTCAAAGGTCTGCTTCTCAAGGCGTTCAGTTAGCAGTCGAGCCTCAAACACTACAGATGTTTCGTGAAATTTGATGATGATGGTGATGATGAACTTTGATCATTTGTGTTGAATTGCAGTCAAAGGCACGTGGGTGTCTGTGAAGACTAATCCCACATATGGGAGATTTTTCTTGATAGCCAGCAAAGCAAGCGATCCATCACCTTTCAAGTAGGGCAAGTTGTTTCAAGTCAAGAAGCTTCAAAAAACAATGGTTGTCTTTTTGCCGTTTAGCAACCAACCTGCGGTGAGGTCATTGATGCCACCAGCCGCAAAGTCACTCACCAACTCTTCGTCAAGGCAAGCTGGGTGGGCATGAAAGAACACTGGTTCCTCGACGTTGTCCGCTTTGCGGCCTGGCAATGAACAAAAACAACGATGATCAAATGACACGAATTCAATGAATTTTTTGTATGTCATCCAGCCTTCATTTTCTCCACCTTCAGGGCCTTTGGATCCAACAGGAACTCTATGCTTGCCGTAGAGATCCCGCTTTTGCTTCACTGAGACTTTCCACACATCCGGAGAATCATAGCTGAGCATCTTCACGCCATATATGACGTCGCCACGGTTTGTTCCATTGAAGTGCATCCTGAGTAGACATTCAAATGTTGGATGGTAACTTGGGAACCAATGCGAAACGAAAACATGCTGAACATCAGAACTATTATTTGGAAAAGGCACCGGTTTTTTCGCAGCATTCGCACCCCATCAGGGTGCGTGAGGACATAGGCATTCTCAGACTGCTTGATGCTGTGGCCGTGCTTTTTGTCCCGCCTCAGGCAGCAATACACAGACATGCTGACAAGGATGATGAAGTTGGTGGGGGGGCATAGTATGTTTTGGTGTTTTTGGTGGGGGAGCAAAGCACTTCAAGTTCCCAATGCCCACCTTGCCAATAGCGATGCTTCATCATAGACAATGATCAGATTCTTCTCCATCTTTTGGACAGCATCCGGCCCTTTTTTCAGAGTTGTCAGCTGAGATTTGTTTCCTGGAGGAATGTCAATGTCAAGGTTGCAGATGAAAGAAAATAAAAACATAAAATCATCATGAAAACAGTGGATGTCCTCCTCGGCCACCATCAGTCAGCAGAATCACATCGCTGGCTGAAAACACTGGAGCACCATCTGGGTTGTCTTTGAAGCGAACAGTCCTTATAGTGTTCTTTTCCAATTCCATGATGATGATGATGATGATGATGATGTTGATGATGATTCCTCATGATGATGATATAACTGTTGAATGAAGCATACGATGATGCGAGTCTAAGTCATTGCTAGCCAAGCCACGCAATGGCAGACAAGAGCTTAATCAACCGGCCATCCTCAGCAGCTACCACATCCTACACCAGAAGCCCAGCATGAGACTATGGTGAAGACTAGCCAAGTCTAATAATGAATAGATGTTGTCCAGCCTGTTTGCATGCACCTGGCCACCTTGCAAAATAATCTCGGATGCGCTCACTGTAGGGGATAAAGCCATTGGTGGCCTCATATTCAAATAGTGGTCCCCCAATTCTTATGAAAGGTTGCCATTGAAGATCTAAATTAATTACAGTAAGTTGCAGCCGAAAGTCTCTCAATGGTGGGTTTCTCACCTTCGGCTGAGATGCGGCTTCTGAAGCCTTTTTTGAATCAAAGATATGGAGAAGGGTGCCCGTGCAATAAGGATCTTCGCCGGTATGAACCGTACGCCTTGGACAAGATGATAGAGGAATAAGACAGTTATGAAGAATCTTATGAAATAATTGTTGTTCACACCCATTTGAATTTTAAGCCAAGGTTCCATTCACCCACATAATCCTTGAGAAACGTTGTCATATAAAGATCCACCAGCTCATGCTCACTTTGTGGTTCCACCAATAGCTTGACATTTGTGGCAACCTAGGCCATCCAACAAAATCTTAACGGACAGGCAGCCCCCCCAAGAAAAATGAACACCAAAAAAAACAAGGGGCCTTTCTTTGGGCAATCTTTTTGAAGGCCATGAGCTTATCAGAAAGCTTCTTCCCATCCTCCATCTTTGCAGCTTTGGGATCTTTGAAGGGCAACATTGGGGCATCTCCAACCAGCATATGTTGAAGTGAAGTTGCGGCATCCTCCTCCTGCTCCTCTTCCTCCTCGTCATGTTCAGGCTCAGACTCATCAGCCATATCATCCAAACCCTTGTTTTGTTTCTTCTTTTCCTTCACTTCAGCACCATTCAAACTTGTGATCTCGGCCAGCTCACCAGCAAGCAAAGGTGCATCCAAGTATTCGCTGGCCGCCCTCCTGTTCTTGACCGCCGTCAACAAGGTGCTCCAGTACTCATTGTTGTAGACACAGTCCTTGGATGATACATCATGAACTGGAACACTAACAGATGAAAACAAACCATCATTTCATGAACTGGAGCTAGGAATGATGGCTAACTACCATTTAAATTTACATCAGTTGTGAATAATTAACCAAGCATCTTTGATCAGCTGCCAGAAGCGCTCAGCAGATTCAGGCCATCCAGCTCGCCATGTTTGGTCTGATTGCCCGTCCATCCTGATGACCAAGGCACATGGTGAAATGTTGGTTGAAGTTAAGTTGAGGTTGGTTGAACTTTTATCATCAAAGCGGTTCATTTAATTTATCAAAGAGTCTTCCGGAACAGCACATGGTCAGCAGAATTTTCCCTGATGGCATTTTTCACGGGATCTGACCAATCAAAATCCGCCATCTTGTCCATCAAAAGACCAAGGGTTGCTTTTTGCGCAAGAAGGACCTTGCATGTAGTTCCCTGAAGTGATCGGTTGGAGGTTGCATCGGCACCCAGATATCCTCTTACAAAGCCATCATGCCTTAGGTTGTTGAGCCAGTTCAGGATTTATGTACGTAAACATTTAGCAACTTGAAGCCATGTGCTATGGACAATAAAAATATCAAGGGCAAGGCACAAAGAATGAAACACCCAACGGATGCCTTCAGGTGTGCGGCCTTGTTGGATAAGGATCTGAAATTTGGACCATTTGTCAAATACCGTTTTCCCACTGTCATCAGCCTTCAATAGAAGGTCCGCCACTGATTTGTCCCGTAGAACCTAAGTATTTTATTCCAAGCAGGATGACAGCTCACTTGTCAATTCATGAATGGTGGTAGGTTTCAACAGCCCAAATCTCAATTAATGAAAATGATATAGGCATCTTATTTTTTTGATGGTGCTGGCGGCAAGAGACACGGTTCCCCATGGTGCAAGCTGTGTCGACGAAGGAAGCCGAAACCTGACAAATCAATGAGATGTTGAAGTTTCATGTCATGCGTGATGTTTGGTTTTGATTTCATAGCATCCGAGTAACAGCATCTTCAGGATTGGCAAATTTGACCCTGTCCTCATACAACTTTGCCAAGGCATCACTGTTCATTGGCCCATGTTTCTTCTCGTAGTCCATTTTAAACCCAATGATGTTGTAGAATTGCTGCAACGGCGTATGTTTCAGCGCTACACCATGCAGCTCCACAGTCCTTGGACAACGTGCAACAAAAACTTCATGAATTATGCATGAGGGCTTCATTTTGAAATGGTCGTCAGATTCCTGGCATGATTGGTTGAATTGCAAATTCCAATGAACAAATCAAATTCATCAACAATGTTCTTTATTTCATCCCAAGTCACTGTCGCTCTTGGCAGGCAAACATATGAAGCCTCAAGCTGAGGACACATGAAGGGATGGTGGTTGGATAGCAGGCAGTGCAGCTAAGGGACTCATCCAGTGGAACATCATCCATTCGATATTCAAAGCTGGTGCTCAAGAAATGCCTAGCAACTCACAAACAATTGATGGATTGATTTGCAAAGTCGGTACCTAAAAAAAATGATGGTGCAAGTTGGGGCCCAGACCTTTTCCATTCGTCCATTTTTTGAGGGTCATCACGGTCCCGGTAAGCTGCAAAAACAAAGGCATAGTTCATCTCAATGGGTGAGAACACACGCACCTTTGGGTAGGGGATATCTTCACCATCACCTTCCACTGGTTTCACAACATCTTGATAGGACAGGTCCTTGGTAGCTCATGTTTTTCAAAAAACTACCAGGAATTCGATTGAGTTGTAAGGATCTCCATTCAAAAGGCATTCTTCAAACAATCCTCATTATTTAAACCATAGCTTTGCGGTTCAAGCTTGTTCACGGGTTGTGGGACTTTTAGGGTGGTGGTGATGGTGTAAAGACTGAAACTTACAAAATAAAAACGTGTTTCTTGTGCACAAGCTGGCTTCCTTTGGGACATGCACCTGCAAAGAGATCGGGTAGGCACCCGGCTCTTTGAAGTGGTGGTTCACGATCATGTCCACCACTGTTCCACGGATCGGAGTCTTAGTTGGTTGAAGTTAAAGGAGACACACCTTTAATTTAAAGAAGAATGAAATTACACATTTAAAGGAGACACACCTTCGACAACATGATCTATTCATACATCCAAGAAACGCCAGCAGTGGGGCTGTAGAGCCAGTTGTGCCTAAACCAGTTCTGCCCACACTTGTAAGATTTCTTCACATCTGATCCTTTCTGGACAGTGCTGTAGCTTGTCCCATTGAATGGTGCCTTGGGATCAAAGATGTACGGGGTTTTACGTGGGAAGATTGGGATCATTAAAAGCACATCTTTAATTAGGCCAAGCGGCTTCTCGACCACCATCAGAAATCAACAGGGGGTCCTCCTTGATCACATCCGGCCAAAGATCTAATAAGCCCGTAATAGATGTCTTGAAGGAAGCCAGTCTCAGAGATCAAAGAATTACAGTAATAGAAAAAACAAATTCAAATTGAATCACAGTGACCAAATCAACTAAGATCCCAGACTCTAGACTCAGTCAAGTAGCATATCCACATTGTAATCAGTGCCGGTCATCATCCCATGAGCCAGCTCATTTGTCAAAGTATCCACTGTTGATGCCACGCTAGCACTTGATTGTTTCCGCTTGGGCATGGCCGACAAACTGATCCAGGATGATGGAACGCCCGTGGTTTGAGCGCAGAGCAAAACAGCTCTTTCAAGGGCAAGGTGAGGTGGTTTGCCATTGGTTTGGTAAGTTCTGATGAATATCATTAACTTTAAGTCACAACCTTCATGAACATACCCTTTTTGAAACACTTTAAAAAAAAATGGGCCCTTGGATCACTCACTACCGCCAGCGAAGGCTTTAAGGGGAGTTCACCACCTTCATTAACATACCCTTTTTGTTGAACTTATACAATTTTGGGGCCCTTGGATCACTCACTACCGCTAGCGAGTGTTCTAAGGGGGGGCGAATTGTATAAGGACCACAGAATGCCACTGTTAACAAAAGTAGTGTTCCAACAGGGGGCGACCGTCGCCCCTCCTTGGAACACTCACTACCGCTAGCGAGTGTTCCAACGGGATGTTTGGTTCGCAGATCCACCCTCAAAGTACTGTCATTCGCAGACTTGTCTCTGCGAAAACACATGTTTAGGCTCCAATCAGCGAGTGGCATGGCCCCTTGGATCACTCACTACCGCTAGCGAGTGTTCCAAGGAGGGGGCGACCGTCGCCCCTCCTTGGAACACTAACTTTATTAAAATCAACAATTGCTAGCCCTTATACATTTTTTGGGCCCTTGGATCACTCACTACCGCTAGCGAGTGTTCTAAGGGGAGGGGGGGGGCGAATTGTAGTATAATGGCCAAAAAATATCACCGTTAACAAAGGTGGTGTTCCAATTATTATCAGCAGCTAATTTTGATTGTTAGCCCTTATTACAATATATTTTGGTTTCATTGGATTCGGATCCCTCACCTAGCAACTGACCCCACCCTCCACAGGATATAGTATGTTCAGTCATCGTCATCATGTACCATAGAAAAGGATGGTGAATCAAACACATTGGCAATGTACCAACATTAAACATTTTCATGTAGTTAGATATGATGATTCTTGAATTTGATTGATGGACTCTTTTGGACATACCATGGTGACCCATCAAACTCAGATATACACACACACACACACATCAGCCCTTTTGCACCCCAAGATAGGTTCTCCCATCAGCGTTGAAAAGTGGCATCCATGTGTTTTGGATCAGCCAGCATCGGTTTTTCAACCCAATTTAAAATATTACAAGTTGCAAGCACCACGCCATGTGCGGGTTGGATCCACTTGGCGGATTTTCTGCAAGGCTGTGCCAGCTCGAAGCACCGTGATCTTGAGTACGTAGAGCTTCTTGACCTTAGGAAAGGCGCCATTGGAAGAGAAGGGGGCTGGGAAGGAAGATGGTGCAGAGTGAATTTCATGGTGATTGGTGAAAGTTGAGCTTCAAGCATAGTCAGAATCCTTCTCATCATCACCAATGAAACATATGAATCGCCCAGCTGGATAGCTCTTTGTTTCGCGCTTGGCCTTAATCCAAAACAACAAGCCTTTAGGGTAGGGCAAAATTGAAAGATAAGCAAAGATTGTGTCCAAATTGTCAATCCTAGCTACCCCCATTTGAGATGCTCTTTTGAAGGTGTTGTAGATTCAATGGTTCAATTCAACTGTTATTTATCTTTGCTTCTGGCAAAGGGGGGGGGGGGTAGCTAGCATTGTGAGATTGACTCTGAACACTGGGAACCAAACAATCATGTCATCATAAGTCAAAGTTTTCCATTGACGTGGCATTGATTGGGCTGCCAAAGCTTGTTCAATGACCGTAGCAACACCCCCAAACAGCTGCTTGAAGCGCACCGTCAAACAAATCCATTTTGGTTGATCCATAGGGCTTTTGAAAGCAGTCCTTGCAGAACAACCCAAATCACCCACTGCAGTTTTTAATGCTTTGCTACCAAGCAAGCACCCACCCTTCAGCACCATCGAAAGCTCATTTCGGAGCCCTGGCTTGGTTGCATCAGGGACAATGACATAGTCAGCCAGTGCCCTGCTGTTTGTAATTGTGCCACCCAATTCCTCCACTTTGGGGCCCAAATCATCACACTTCTCATCAATGAAGAAACGCTTTCCCTTTGATGGTGTCTTTTGAGGTCCTTGCTTGAATGATGAAAAATTGATCTAAAACATGTCAGTTTAGCAGCAACACACATGCTGGACAGGCTGCATGCATAGCAAACCATTGCAGCCGGGAAACTCAACAGGGCTTCTCTGCCTCAGAGTTTGGTGGCTAGCAAAATTGTGTGAAAAGGTAATGTAAATTGTACGTGAATACAACTTAGGTTCACACGCTTGGATCGCATTTTGTGATAGTTCTCACGAAGTACCAGCTGACGTTGCACAAAGGGTTTCAATCGATCGCGGATATCTTTTTTGGTGCCCTTCAAGATGCCATCTTTGATTGCTTCCATTCCTGAAATAGAAACATGTCGCTAGCTTGAACATAATAAAAAAATGGACACTTATCCAAACATAAAAATCAACTGAGGAATCAACTGTTGGCATTGTTTCGGCTGTTTTGCAAATCCATCTCCTTTGATTGCTTTGATGTCCACAGTGATGCGGACATTTCTTTCACAGCATCCAAGCTCTCTGCAGATGCCACTTGTGAAGAAGCTGCCAAGGCCACAGAACGTCTTCGTTTGACAAGAAACCCTTGCTCCCCATCAGGTGCATCAGATTTGGTTCTCTTTTTGTGAATCCTGACTGAGACCTTGGGCTTGCTGGAAGTCAAAAAGGTTTTCAGAGGGAACAAAGAAATCAAAGGAGCAGCCCTTGACCCACAATGAGAATGAATGAACCATGTTTCCGTTGAGAGCCAGACCTGTCTTGCATTCCCATAGACACGGGCCTTATGGTTTGTGAAACTACCATCAAAGTTGATGATGAAATAATGATGAAGTATGAACATGTCTATACTCTCATTTCCATCATGAATGCAATGGCAGGTCACCCATTCTTTTTGTGCAATGTTGATGGCCTCATCCACTTCAGTCTCCTCCAAGTAAGCTACTCGTAGTTCATCATTCAGGGTTTCAGCAGCAACATCACCACGCTGAGTGCCACTCAGCCAAACAGATTTGGAAAACCTAAGTGTCACAAAATGACATTGGCATTGGCAGTGATTTGTTTTTAATTTAGTGTACAATTTTGAAGATCTAGTCAAGACACAACCTCTCAACTGACCCGGTTGAGAAATTGAAAGCAAGATGGCGAGATAGAATTGTAGCTGCATGCTGGCAGGCATCCTTGCCGCAAAGTTTCCACTCACGGCGAATGGCATCCCTCCAGGCAGCACCATGGTCATTGCCACCATTTTTTTTCAGGATATGGTGGGCAACCGGATGCAATTGTTTCATTTCCTGCACCAGCAAATCCTGAGTGACCACTGTCGTATGGCAAAACATGTTCCAACCACAGCAGCAAAGCAATTATCCCAGAACAACTTTGAAAAACACCTTTCAAATTTGATTGGATCTTTCAATTAATAATTAAATTACATACCAGGAATCAACAGTGATGGACACTGACACAGTTGCTCTAGCTGTCAATTCAGGGTTCCTTTTATTCACCATCATTCTTGATTAAGCCAAGATTCCTTGTCAACAGACCAAGTTTTGGACAGAATCTTGAGTGACTTGATGTTGTTTTCCAGAAGTGCTTCACCACTCTTGGAAATGGTGAGACCACTCCCCAGGTGTGCCAGGAGGCCAAAGCTGGGAAACTCAGTTTGGAGGATGGTCTTGGCCAATTTAGTCCAATTGCACATCCTGCATGCAGGAAATTGTGACCATAGAATCATAGCAAAAGCAAACTAACATAATCTATCATCACATCATGTTTGGACTTAATATCGCACTAAGTCCTTCCAAGGATTCTGTGTTTAATTTCGCGGGTGATAGAGCTGGAACCACCAAAGGCCATTTGTGTTCCCTTGTTGATCAAAAATAGTGGCTGCTGCCTTAGAGGGCCAGGTCATGATCAGTCATGTTGCCAATGAAGAGCAGCACCCTAGAAACATGCATCCTAGCCACAAAGTATCCAAGAGAAACTGGGAATAAGTGCCTGCAGTCTCCCACAATTTGCCATTGGTGAACATGTGGTCGATGTTTTTCTGGAACCTCACTGCAACATGGAAGGAATGCAAATGTGAAACACACTTCAAACATAATTTGATTTCTCCAAGCAACTGCTGAACTGCAAAATGAAGGTCTGTAGGGCTGAAGCCATCCATGTCCGCAATCCTGGTGATGAGGAATGCTTCATCGTGGGCATCAGCTAGTGCAGCAAGGGTCCTAAGATGGGCATCATTGGTGTGGTGTTGGCAAAGGCCTCCTTCAGTATAGTCCAAGGTACAGAGCTTCTTCAGTAGTCCAAGATTGAAGAAATTCCGCAGCAGAGATACCCTCCACCTAAGTGCTCAAAAGTTCAAAGAAAAACACAATGGATACCATAAGTTTGAGTTTGAGAAGGCCTAGGATAACACAACAAATTCAGCCAAGATACCCTGCCAAAACGCTCCCGCGAAATTTGTTCCATGCAAATCATCAGGGGAACCATGTGCAATACCATCCGGCCAGTTGGCTTTTGAAGTGATTCGAAGCGATGTTTTGCAGCACGGAGATTTCTGCCTCACTAGCAACAAGTTGATGGTGGCACATGAAAGCATGAATTCAAGTTAAAAAGAATAAATCAAGGGGCATTTCCATCCATTGTTTGCTTTGACCAACTTCTCAAACCTCTTGGCGAAATATGGCCTGTACTGTAAGAGCTGAGCCGGTGCTTTGGAGCCTGATACCCAACGCTGTAAGGTCCTTTGGAGGTAACCATCAGAGTTGGTGCATCTGGAAGCTATCCTGCCAGCAAAGGCATCAGTGGGTGGAATATGGTGGAGTTGGAAGGGCTTGCTGAAGGTTAAATAAGAAGATTCAAGTCGTTGACAGTCCTTCGTGATGCATGGGCAGAGTCTTTGCTCCTCACACTAAGATTCGTAAAGTCCTTCATGAGAAGCTCAGATGCGACAAGTTCCTGAGTGCATAAGTAGTTCAAATTCTTTGAAGGTAATATTTGACTTGACTGTGTGGGTCCGGGGAGTGAATCCTTTATAAGTCCAAGAGACATCCCCAGCTGCATCTGAACAGAACTGCTCCACCTTCGATTTCAGCTTGACCAATTCTGCCGGAAACCCACGTGGCAGCTTATGGTCCTTAGTTCAAAAGACACTCATGATCAAACGTCAAAATGACCAAAAGTCAATATCATGACAAATCAAATCACACAGAATTCAAGTGAAGGATCTTTTAGAAATGGGCCTGGTTTGGAGGGGGCAAACAACTCCTTGATGACAGTGACTGTAGCATCCCTGCACCCCACAGCTGTTAGATCTCCATGTTCTGCTTGGTCAAACACCCCAAGAAAGCCACTTGTTTGCTGCAAAGATTTATCACAGCAACTAAAGCGCACTGCCATTCGGTGCCGCCTTGCGTCCTGGCAGGCAACATGAACAAGCTCACACAGAACATGTGGGGATTCCAAACCACAAAAGATCGAGCCAGTCCTGCTGCAAGGAAATGACAGTCGCTGCTTTAAGTTTCCGAATAGTCAATTGACGGGCAGCTTCAGAAAGGCAGTAGAGCAGTTTTCGCTTGAGGGTTCTCTTACCAACCTGCCAGATGAAAAAGAGCAATTTTGAAATTTGGTAAGCTTGAGACCTGATGATGAGGCTGATCATATTATCAACCCCACCTTCTTCTCATCTCCTGGCTCCTTCTTCTTAATGGCAAACACTGCAGCTTTGAAGGTGGATGCATGTGGCACCTTCGTCCCTGACACCAGTGCCAGGCCAGCATCAGAGCTTGATTCACCTAGGGTCAAGCCATGCAAGCAAACAACAAGCAGAAGTTGATCATGAATGCCAAGTCACCAGCATCAATCATTCCAGCCTAGGGTTCGAGGAGTTCATTCACTTAATTCAGAATAAAACAGATCAAACTCAATCAACCTCAATCCAATCCTACTTCAGTGACATTTTTGCAAAGCTTAAAAAGAGGGATCATCAATGCAAACAAGGAACGGCTATGCGATGTATCTTTGAACTAGCATGGCCTTCTACATGGCTTTTCCAAACTTTGCTTGCACCTCTGCCACCTTAGTTGATTTTGGTGGGAATTGGCGGATGATGGTAACCAAATCACATTTTGCACAGACCCACCTCAAAATAGTATAGTCGTAAGTGTGCTTTTAATCATCTCGTGTAGACAACATTGTGAATTCAGTTGTTATGTGAATTGTACATCTACGACTTTGTGATAGTTGTTGAGAATGTGTGATGGTACCCGCTCAAGTTGTACGAATGTAATGAACACACTTTGCCGAGAAAAGGCACCTTGTCCCCTCGCCCAAGATGACTTAATTTTGGCGTCCCTGCAGATCTTGCACATCACTCCATGGGGCCCCATTTCCAGCCAAGGGTGATCATGCTTCCACCGCTCCACCCGCAAGGACAGCTTCCGAAGCTGCCCCACAGTTTTGCTCCGCATGGCTATAGCAGGCCAATTGGGCAAGAATAAATGGCGATGTTCATTTGGCGATGTTATCATCTCTCTTTGTCATGCATCCGTACGGATATAGCATTGAAATAAAAAATGATGATGCTTATTATTATTATTATTGCCAAAAGCCGCCCAATCTGATGTTGGTGGCAAGTAGTCACTCATAGAGACTCTTCAAAGTTAAGACTCCACATGATGTCATCTTGAGGTAAGATGTCCGTAAACTCACCAACCGCATGTGAAGTCTTTTTTCGTTTGGGCCCAAGGTCCTGCTTGTTTTGAACTTGGACACCTTGGAAAATAGGGTAGGTTATTATCCGGATTGTTCCATTTTGCCAATGTACCCCAACGTCAGAGTAAAATGAATTAGTCCATCATACATCTTTTTTTAATGGGGCTATGCCATCATCAGAAAACGAATCTGTGCATCTACCTTACTTATCACGAGTTACTCCTTCTTACCACATAAAAAAATGCGTTTAATACCTCCCAGTTCAGGCATGAACACAAGAGACTGAAGTGTATTTCGAAGGATTGCACTTGTGATTCCGAGTCTGACAAATTGTTCACGCAGTTCCCCCCGGAAGTTCAAGCCCATGGGGCATATGAGCCTATGATCCCAAGTCTTTGATTAATGGGGCACTTGATGTTTGCACCAAACCGTTATCATAAGTTGATTAGCATTTGCCGCATTTGTGGGGGTGAAAATTTGTGCCAGCTGCAGCTGAACTTGAAGGAACCACCAAGCCACCACCAATAATTACTGGGGGGCCCTGGCTGAAGCGTAGAGCAACTGGGTGTACACCTGGCTTCAAGACCAATCAACATGGCTGGGTGAATGAATCATGTGGAGTACATGGATTTTAAACAGATCAGGCCCCTAACTTCTCCCAAAGAAACACATCATGTATAATAGTGAAATCAAGAAACGTGACTTAATCTATGCAAAAAAATTGGGGGCCTACAGATACAGGACTACCCACAATAATTTATAATACCTCTTAGAGTCTTTCTAGCTTTTTTTTTAAATTACCTAAGCAACGTTGCAGATCTTTCCACTGGGAATCCTGGCCCAGAAGTAGAGAAAGTTGATCTTCAAACCTGGCGAGCTGGATTTGGCGAGCTGGATTTGTAGACAAATGCTGGATGGAAGCAAACCCCCTTAAGCCATCCTGCTGCTTTTTTTTCAAACCTATCCGCAGGCGATCCACTCATCTACTCAATTCGCTCTGCTTTCTTCGATCAAGTCCTTAGCGAGGCGGATATGTTGGGCCAAGCCAAAGAATTTGTCCTACATGTCTCAAGAAACAGCACCACCAAGTTGAAAAAGTGTTGAACAAGTCTTCAGGGCCAGGCCAAGCATCTAAGAGGCGACCAACTAGAAAGGGGCCGGCGATCACCGCGTGCAGAGCTCGCAAGGTCTTCAGCGGCGGGTCCCCGTTCTCTTTCGCATCTTCCAGGAGGTTTCTCGCCTCATTTTGGAAATAGCAGCTTTATGATTACTTGTTGGGGGGAGGTGGTAGGGGACGGGGAGTCAAGATTCAAGAGAGAATGCCCAACAACTCAAATCAGTCGAGAAACCATATCGAGGGCACATGTCATCAAATGCTGAGCAGTGGCATCTCCATTAATACCATACCGTTGGTTCACCTTGGTGTCAACAATGCCAGAGAGACAAATACAGTAATTTCCAAAGAGTGAACAGAGTGAACTGTAGTAGTAATAATAGCTTAAAGCCAAGAAGCTGGGACACGATCCATCATCAAGAGCCGTTTATCATCCCTCAGGCCCTCATCCATTGCATCACGCGCCTCCTCCCTATTGAGGTCATCAAGTAGCTCGCCAACTTCAACAGTCTCCTGCTCAGAGTCCGCCTCATGTGGTTCAGGTTGGCCTTAGTGAAAGTGAACGGAACAAAGAACTACTGTATTTTTGTTGGACACTGACAATTTTGTTTTGAAACTTAAAACTTGGATGAAGTGTTGAAAGCCAAGATGCGGTCTGGAGGCATGTGATACTTGTCAAATCTGGCCGGGACCTCCCGTTTCAGCCTTTTAACCGCACTCCCAGATGATCCTGCAGCACCCGTAGAATTCACCTCTCCTTAGTAGTTTCACGGGTCAACATTTAATTACGATGAAAGGCAGACCAAAACTCCCATGTCAAAAGATGATGGGCCCTTAAAAGAACAACTTGATGTAGAAAGATTGCCAAGCAACGTGCATAATACTCCTGAAGGCTTTTCACCCGGTCAAAGAGGTTCTTCCAGTCCTCATCGGTTGGCCTTTCTGCATCAACTGAGGCGGCTTTGCTTGCATCTTCATCATCGCCAGCATCTTGAGGACCATTATCTCCTTGTAAGAGGAGAAAAAATGAGTAATGGTTGAGAGATTGACTTGCATAAAGGAATTTTGACAAACCAGATCAATGATCAATGTCAAAGCACCTGGATCTTTTGCAGCTTCGTCGTTGGAGACAGCAGGATCATCAATGATGTCATCATAAACGAAATCACCTTGGCATTGAATTCCCAGGGTATAAAGAAGAAAAATATGGTGACAGTGTTTTCAAAATACTTGCTCAAAGCAAACTTTCAAGAATGATAAGGCGGACCAGATACTGAGTTCTTCCTCTTGAGCCCCTTGACCTTCATGTTCCATGCTGATTTCAGGATCTGCTTCCTGTTGAGGCTCCGCGACTTGCCCTTAGTAATTTCTGGGTATGGCAAAGAAATTGTCCGGGTGACATTACAAATGGCTGTGTTCAAAACCGAACATTGTTTCAACGCATTTGTTCAAAGCCAAGATACCAGGTGTTTCTTCTTCACCATCTTCTTCCATATCAGTTGGCACAGCATCAGCCACATCAGGTCCTTTGTAATTTCCGGGCAAACGACGACGGTGTGGTAAATTCAACTATTAACCTTTGAAAGACAAACTAAACCAAGATACCCGGGTTTCCAGCTGCTGTAGAGAACCGTGTCAGGCCATTGGTCAGAAACTTCCTGAGACATGTTGTATTGCGTTGACCCAATTGAAAATGAAAGCTCCAAACTTTGCACCCCCCCCCCAAAAAAGAAACAGGAAGGCTAGTGAATATTGTTTTTTGCTGAAAGGCTATTATTGATGGAAAACCCTCAAAACACGATGAATATAAAACCCAAGGCTCGTGACCTGCAGCACCATGACCGTATCCTTTGGAAGACGAGGAAGAGCAGCTTCATCAATCCTTGGGGGATGAACAATGACATGAACAACATCAACATGGGTGGACTAAGGACACCCAAACAAAAAACAACATAGCAAAGCCAAAGCACACTTCCTTCTGCGCCCACCGCACCATGACACCATTGAGCAAACGTGAGGCGTCATCATCATCATCATTATCAGCACTCGCCGTGCCAACAAAAACCGGCCTCACTGGGCACCAGCATGAGTACCAAAAAAGTTTGCAAGAAGTACAGTAACACGAGGAATGGGAATTAGCCAAGAAACCTTGATGATGCCCCACCACCATCCATTGCTGGGACACCCAAGTCACAAGATCTGAGATCACTTGAGCCGGAATGTTTTGGTTTCAAACGAACAAACGGAATCAACTGAAAAGAAATCACCCCCCTTTAAAAATCCAAAAGATGAACATTAACTAAATGATAAGCCACATGATATATTATAAGATTGATCATCCTTCTTTTAAACATGCCACTGCCCACCTTCGCGTTGCCAAGGATTCTTCAATGGTGGTGGTGGCAGCAGCAGCAGCAGCAGCAGCAGCTGTGGCAGCCGCTGCTGCTGGATGTCGGATGATGATGATGATGATGATGATGACGATGACGATGACGGATGATGATGATGATGATGATGATGATGATGATG